>CM074433.1:29940000-30272500 GCA_037101425.1 Elopichthys bambusa
GGTGAGTAAATGACAGAAATGTCATTTTGGGTGAACTGTTGCTTTAAAGTAGAGATGAATGTTTAGTGTGAGAGCACATGGTGAATTGTACTGACAGACCCTGAGGTATGTAGGACATGCCACATTTGTCCCTAGATGGGAAGAGAGTATGAAGAGAGTGCAGAAAGCACAAAGCACATGCTCCAGAATATGCCAAGTTAAAAAAAATAAATAAAAAAAGACACTAGATTCCCAATGTGGAGCTCATTATCAGGTAATCTCGTAATTACAACGTATTACATCACCTTGTGTTGAAAGAAGGGTTTTTAAGATGTGTATTCATGCTCATTGGTGTTAGAATATGACAAAACTGCACTAAATACAATAAAACTGCTTTTAAAAGCTGATATTATAGTCTATGATAATGTAATCAGTCCTTTCAACAATCTCTTCAACTGGAAGATTTTTTAATGTTTTCAAAGAAGTCTCTTATGCTCACCAAAACTGCATTTATTTGATCAAAAATACAGTAAAAACAGTAATATTGTGAAATATTATTAGAAATTAAAATAACTGTTTTCTACATTGATATACTGTAAAATGTAATTTATTCCTGTGATGCAAATCTGAATTTTCAGCATCAATACTCAATTTGGTGCTCAATAGTTGTGCTGCTTAATATTTTGTGGAACCTATGATACATTTTTGTAACAATTCTTTGATAAATAGAAATTTCAAAATAACAGGATTTATTTCAAATAGAAACCTTTTGTAAATGTCTTTACCATCACATTCGATCCATTTATTGCACCATGCTAAACAGAAATATACATCTAAAAACAAAATATCTTACTGATCATGGTATATAGTGGATAAAACTATACAATTTTATAGGACTATATGATTATTTCAACAACAGTTCTCAGACCTACTGTAGATTACCAAGATCACCCTTAGAAATAATTATATGAAGATTAATGATGACTACAAAATATAATATAAACCAATGTATTATTGTTCGTGCAGGATGACAAAGTGAAATGTGTTATCTTACTTTGGTATCATGTTTACAGCAAGTCTGATTTCTCATTTTGTGGTGGTGCCATTTGTCTAATTAAGGCACTGGAATTATAGTTTTGGTCGAAGTACACAAAACAAAAGCATTTTGGCTTTTCAGTTATGAGGATTTCACAAGTGCAGACCTACCACAGTATCTTCTTCGCAGTTATGCAACTGTATTTTCACCTGACCCAACCTTGTCAAGGGAAAATAGAATATCAAACTTCAAGAAGACTAGTTTTCATTGCAACGTCTCCGAATGCAAAATCACATCAGAGCAACAGATCTCATTGGTTTCTCTGGAGACTCATATCAAATTGATCATTTCATATTTTACATCTGCAAAATAATATTCGGTATTCAGCAGGACTCTCACAAAAATCACTAGCACTCTTTCTGTGTTGGGAGAGAGAGACTGCCCCCTAGTGCCAGTCCATTAAAGTAGACATTAAAAGGAGGGTAAAAAATTGTTCTTCATATCAATTCTAACATTAAAAAGCAGAAATATTAAGCCAATCTGTAATATATATATATGTGTGTGTGTGTTGCAGATTAGTCTATATTACATATGTGAGTATTGTTTGCTCAGTGGTGCTAAAGACTTTGTCTTGTCAGACTAATGTGAAAATGCAAAATCTTTTTGTCACATGTTCATGACTATCTATCTGGATCAGGGATGGGCAGCTTCGGTCCTGGAGGGCCACTGTCCTGCAGAGTTTAGTTCCAACCCTAATTAAACGCACCTGAACAAGGTAATCAGTGTTTTCAGGATCACTAGAAAGCTACAGGCAGGTGAGTTTTATCAGGGTTGGAGCTAAACTCTGCAGGACAGTGGCCCTCCAGGACCGAAGCTGCCCATCCCTGATCTGGACGGACGGACAGACAGACAGACAGACAGACAGATAGATGATTATTAATGGCAAAAAGTGTTGTGTACATATCCTCACTCACCCCCACATAAATGACCCCTATGGGAGAAGGTGTTCAGTTCTGAATGACATGAGCTCTAATTTTAATTACAGTACGTTATTTAGTAATGGAAGATTTTACTTTTTACAAAGCAATGCTTTTATTAGCCACCTTTTTACTTAATGCTTTTATTAGCCACCCGATGATTAAATGAACACACTTTTTCAGTAGAGAATGAAATTAATTAAATTAAGGCTCGCCAAACTGCACAATACACGTCGATCGGTTACAGCAGGCGTCCATCTCAGCGGAGACAGTGACAGACAACACGAGATGAATGAGGCGCTGTGACATCTTCATACTCAGGCAGGTCGGGATCCCAATCAGTTTCAAGCCGCAGGTCCCTTCGCACAGTTAATTAAATCAGTCTGCAAGAGACAGAACTCCTCCAGTCCAGACCGCAGCCAATGCATGTACCACCAACTGTAATTATTACTGTTCCATTACAGTCAAGCAGATTTCATGAACATTTCACCAGCTAGCAATCAAAGATTTCCTGGAAGAGTGTATTAAGTGGAAAAACATGATACATGAAGTGGCAGGAGAGGTTTTGTTGTTTTTCACCAAGTAAAGAGCATGGCAAATTCACTAAACCAAGGGTTTTCAACTACAGACCCTATAGGGACCCCCATCCAGACTCTTAGCCAAAGACACGGTGTATAAAAAGAAGGTATATTTTCTCAGTAAAATTTTCATTAAATATATAAACTAACTTTACTACATTGTACAATGCCTAAAAATCACTAGTTTGAAAGTTAGAAAGGAGTTAATAGTTAGAAATAGTAATGTAGAAATTATATATATTGTGTGTGTATATATATATATATATATATATATATACATATATATGTCCCTATGTGATGTATATCCAAGTGAAAAAAATGTGTGGAGGATATTTAGTCCCCTCTGTTGAGACATACGTCATAAAGAAAGTTCGATGGGGAGGGGAGGTTAATGTTTTTAATTAAAGATTACGAGTACACATGAATTTTGAAAAAAATAATAATAATAATAATGCGCACAGATAAATCAATAACATCAAAGTATGTTGATATAAATAATATTATCCCATCCTTGGGAAACTACATTCAGCACTGCAGTATTCATTCGGTACACATGCATACCAAACCAAAAGACCCATAGAAAACATTTTCTGTATGAATATGTGTACCATTACACCCCTAATATACACTATATGGACAAAAGTATTGGGACACCTGACTATTATATCAACAGGGACTGTAATTACATTGCATTCTAAATACATAGACATTAATATGGAATTGATTTCCCTTTGCAGCTATAACAGCTTTCACTCTTCTGTGAAGGCTTTCCACAAGATTTTAGAGTGTTTCTGTGGGAATTTTTTAGAGTATTTGTGAGGTCAGGCACTGATGTGGGTCGAGAAGGCCTGGCTCACAATCTCTGTTCCAGTTCATCCCAAAGGTGTTCTATGGCATTGAGGTCAGGCTCTGTGCGAGCCAGTTCTTCCACACCAAACTCATCCAGCCATGTTTTTATGGACCTTGCTTTGTGCACAGTCATGCCGGAATAGAAAAGAGCCTTTCCCAAACTGTTCCCACAAAGTTGAAAGCATAGCATTGTCCAAAATATCTGGCATGCTGACACATTAAAATTTCCCTTCACTAGAAATAAGAGGCCTAGCACAACCCCTGAAAAACAGCCCCATACCATTATCCCTCCTCCACCACATTTGGGACACTGCCAGTGTCCATTGGCGGTGTGCTTTACACCACTCCATCTGACACTTGCCATTGTACTTGGTGATGTGAAGCTTGCATGCAGCTGCTCAGCCATGGAAACCCATTCCATGAAGCTCACAGTTTTTGTGCTAATATTAACTCTTTCCCCTCCAGCATTTTTTTTTTTTTTTTAAGTTGCCAGTCACCGCCAGCATTTTTGATCATTTTCACAAAACTTTCGTGGCCCTCAGAATATTTTGTTGTATGAATATCTGAACATGTAATATATCAAAAGAATGAACAGAGCCTCTGCATTTAACCCCCCTCCAACATTCTGAACAATAAGGTGAAAAAATCTTGTTTTTGTCAAAGACTACAACACGCATAAGCAATGGTTTTATTGCTTGTTTCTGCTTCTTTTTTTCCTGTGTTTTGATCCAGAGATTCTGTACTCTTTCAGAAGTACGATATAATGTAATATACGATGTAACCATATAACAGTGAAAACATGGATTGCCGGAAAATTCCGTCAATGGTGGGGAAGCGTTGTCTCATAAATGACATACAATTCCAAGAGTTAATGCCAGTGGCAGTTTGGAACTCTTCAGCTATGGAATCAGCTAAACGTTGGCAACTTTTATGCACTTTCGACCCCGCTCTGTGAATTTACATGGTCTCCGCTCTGTTAGTTGTTGCTGTTCCTAAATGCTTCCACTTTTCAATAATATTGACCGTGGATTATCATGAAATTCATGAAATTACTTATTGCATAGGTTGCATCCTATCACATTACCACGCTTGAATTCATGGAGCTCTTCAGAATGATCAATTTTTTTGGATGCAGACTACATGGCTAGGTGCTTGATTTTTTACACCTGTGGCAATGGGTGAATATATATATTTAATAACACCTGAATTCAATAATTAAGATAACTGTTCCAAAACCTTTTTCCATATAGTGTATATTCAACAGGCACAATTCTTATTAATTACCTCCCTTGGTTTTTACTGAGAAATGCCATGTTACATTTGCCTCCTCTTCAAACTCAAATTGTCATAAGTTGAATACATATCATCTGGACTTTGCATGGGGTTGGAGGGGGCAGCCATGACCTGTCGGCTGTAGAAGAAGTCATGCTTGGCTAGGTGGTCTGCCCCATCATGAGCTCTTTGATTAGCCTCGATGACCTCCTCTGGTTCACCATACTCAGGACTGACAACCCACTCAGCTCTGGCTTGGACGTCCTGTGGATCTGCATAAATTGGTTCTGCACTGATGCTCTGTAATGCGTCATTAATTGCTAATTGCTGGATGGAATCACCCAACAAGTCAGTCAAATCTTCTGCGGTCATCGTCTCTTCATGTGCATCCTCTTCCCGGGAAATTGCGAAATCAGACAACTGCGAAATGTCAGCGTTGGTCTCGAAAGAGTCTCGGAGAAAAGCAGACTGCTGGAGAGCTTTTTTCAGGTTTTGCCAGTGCATTTTAGGGTCTGTAGGGGAAGTGGCTTTTGGCTGAGCTTTTGACACTGTAGCGTAGACTGCTTCCTTATTCTCAAAGTCGGTGTCAACGCTCGTCACTTGACTTTCGCTTTGTGGCTCTATTGCATTCAAAGAAAAGCTCCTCCAAGCAGGGTTGAGCATTTTTGATGGTTTCTGAAGTGCTCTCTGCATCTTGGCCTCAGGTAAAAAGTCAGACGCTTGACTCACTATGGCGTCGTAGTACGTTTCATCCGTGGCCACGGTTTCTTGAACTCTACTTTGTTCTGCATGGTCATGGCTGTTCGACTTTGCTGTGGAGGGTCTGGGTAGATTCTGGATGGCTGCACTGACAATACTGAACAGTCTTTCACCCTGATGGGTTGCAAACTCAAAATTCCCCTCGCCGGACTCACATCTGCGACCGGCCTCAAAGGAAAAAGACAGCTGAGGGAAAGAAAAGAGAAGGGAAAGTTATGAAATCTATTTCAGACCAGAGATGTTTATCCATAATCACTCAGGCGTTAATAAAGAATGGCTGTTTATTTCCCATGAGAAAAGGTATGCAAATTAAATTCAATATGTTTAAATGAGGAAATTGTTATAAAAAAAATCTCACACCTGCACAATGACAACACTAACGCTCCTTTGAAATTAAAAAGTGAAGAAAAATGGTATTTAAATCAAAGGATCAATGACAAGATAAAGGAAAGGAAACATTACAATGGAATATTTGTATTCATGTTGGTTTCATAGTTTAAAAAAAACTTTTAAACCATTTTCAAGAAACTGTAATTTAATTAAAAATATCATGGTATAATCAAGTAAAAACTTTTTCCTTTTACCTTAAATATGTGTGCACAAAAGTGTGTAGATATTTTAAGTATCACAAATCTATTTATATATCATTGCACTGGTGATATGACATGGTGCCATTTCCTGTTTTAAGGTCTTTTTTTTTTTTGCATGTTGACTGCACCACTTGTAAAAAGGTTAATGTTAAAATATTACATATATACATAGTGAAACAGTACTTTTGTGAAATATTATAATAATTTAAAATAACTGTTTTCTACTTTCTACTAATTTATTCCTTTGATGACAAAGTTGAATTTCCAGTAGCCATCACTTCAGTGTCACATGATCCTTCCTTAAGGCTGATTCATACTTCTGCGTCGAGTGTACGCCGTATCTACGGCGTAGGCTGTGTGAACCACGCTGTGATTGGTCTGCTAGAACCCCTCCCTCAGGTCAAAAAACTGCCGTGAAACATACCCTTAACTTCCATAGGAATGAAAAAATGGGGACACATGCAGTCATGCTGCAACAAAAGTTGTTACCTATGTGCTGCTTCTCTGCCGCTTCTATTTGTAAGCTTCTCTGACAACATACATGACAAGCTGCCTCTTCTTCTGCTTTTGCCTTGATATGCAACATGACCGCTGATGGCGCAGAGGCTCCAGCATAGGTCTGACGCAGAAGTATAAATCAGCCTAGTGTCTTTGTCAGGTATCGTCTATGTTAAAAGTGGTTGTGTTTACGTTTACTCCTACGGTCTACTGAGTTTTTCGTTGCAGATTTAATAAAGACTATTTTTGTTTTTTTACTCCTTTCATTGTGCGTATTACTACTACAACAACTTTGACAACTAACTTTTGATCAATTTAATTTTGATCATTTGAATGTATATATATATATATATATATATATATATATATATAGTCCCAAAATAGAGTTTGCTAGTGGGGTTAGGGTTACTCGATGTTGCGATCACAACTGATGGACACAGAGTGAGCTGCTACTGGATAAGTGTGTGATCCAAGTTGTCTTAAACATGAGACATGCTTTATATCAAGTGCTTTAAACTAAATCATAAACCTACATGACTTGCCAGTTGTTTAATGTATTTAAAACACATTTTCCTCAGCACGCAACTTACATCTTACAGTTGTATACGTGCTTGTAAATGTTACAAATTCATTAAATTATTTTTATTTATTTATTTTTTCCTAAATTAATAGATAGCACAGCACTATGTCATTGACCATAAATTTAAAGTAACCCCAGCTTACCGTGTCTTGTCCAAACTTCCTTACGTAACAGTATGGCCATTTGAAAAGCTCTTTCTTAGTTTTAACGTCCTTCAGGATTAAGCAGTCTGGCAGGGGAGTAAGGATATAGTCCCCATACAGATTGCACCGAATGGCAGCCTCTGTGCCCACTGCTATAACCAGAAAATCTCGAACTGCAAGACAAAAGAAACATATAAATGTTAGCACAAAATGAAATAAAAAAAAAATCACATCTTGTCTTGTGCAGTGTGAACAGCCCCTAAAAAAACACCAAGAAATGAGGAACAGTACAAAATATTAGTCGTTGTTCACCCTTCCAAAGCTTTCAATTCTCACCTAAACTTGTATTCATTAAATATATATATATATATATATATATATATATATATATATACAAATGCACGACATATGTCCTACTTGTACTACTTTTATGATAGTTTTGTGTTGATTTTATGATAATTCAGTGATGATTTATTTTAGTTTTGAATCTTACAGTATAGATCACCAATTTATTGCATGAAAAAAGAGCTTTGTGAGCATTCTGCTAAACTTCTCCTTTTGTGTTCAACGGAAAAAAGAAAGAAAGTCATAAGAGTTTGGAACATCATAAAGGGTAAGTAAATTACTTTAGATGTTCAATTAAATGTTTGCATTCACTCCCACAGTTTCAACTTATGAACTTTTCGTATGAGTGCAAGGACAATATAGCTGAATTACAAGTCACTAAAATGTAGACTTGCACCTGAAGTCAGCAGGGAACACAACCTATTGCTTTTCCTCTGGAGATAACTTTGAAATTCAAAATGGGATGTCCACAGGAGCAGGAAGAAGTCAGAGAAGGCAGCCCCGTCTAAGTTCAGCCTTTGTTCCTTCGGTTGATGTTCACAGCTGTCATTTTCTGAGCCCCTTCCTCCTCGCTCTACATCTTCCAGGATGAAACAAGCTCTCAGACTGTTGCCTTGTTGCCCTGTGAGGCCTCACCCATGACCGTGAATGTCAAATTTACTTGTTTTTCCTGTTCGCTCTTGTTTGCAGTGCTGCTGAGGGAGACTGTTACATGCAGCCGTGCACAGTTCTCATGCTATCTGGAGATGCAGGTGACACACGCATCAAGCATGACTCTGTTAACTTGAATGACTCACTGGACACATGCTGTATAGCTAGTGTCAGATTTTAAGCTTCAGATTTAACTGGACGATGAAGAAGAATCATGTTATTTTGTCTTTTGCATGTCTTCTTCATTAGACTGATTAGTAACACTAAAGACGGGTGCACACTGTGTGATTTTGGCCACGATTTGGTCGTCTAAGACAAATTTCGAGAATCCTAAAAGATCCTAGGCTAAAATCTGTAGTCTTTGATCGCTAGTTTGACATGTTCACGACAGCCGATTAATGACCGTTGCGATCAAATTTTACCTGGCAGTGTCAGAAGATTTGGCGCACAGTCCTGCAGTATGACTTCTCCTCCGACAAATGTCAAATTGTCTTCGTTTTTTCAAGATAAGCCGTGATCAAAATTAACGCTAGAGATGTCTTTGTTAGCCACCATTTCAATCCCACATGTAATGCAGCTCACAGTCACCGAACGTGTGTGGGTTGATGATGTAAAACTCCGGACAAGTTTTCAAGCGTGCGTCCATTTTTAACGCGTTTTGACTGACGTACAGTCTGACATATAGGACAGCTAAGATCCCACAGTGTGACATGAGGATCATGAACGTACAGTCTGACAATCGTAAAGGTATTATAAATCGCACAGTGTGCACTCAGCTTAACACAGTAGTAAAAGTTTAGATACATCAGCAGATGTTATTCACTAATAATTGTGCATAAGTACTCTTATCTGTGCAAACAATGTCCTTCCGCTGGATTAACAATCATTCGGGTGTATGCATATATTTTGTTTTTACTACTGTTGCAATGTTATTGAATCATATGTATGATTTGAGTTACTTAAAACTAAACATCATAAATTTAGAATAAAAAAATAGGAACTTATTGCCAAACCACAATAACCTCAAAAATACATATACATGCATGTGGTGCGTTCGAGTAATATTGGAAAGATTGTATTTATGAGTTGAACACACATGAACACCACCACAAGGTTGAGTTTCCGAGTTGGGGGCGTGTCAGTGGATGCATCTGTAGTTGAAATATATGGTAAATTTGTTGAAATGTATGAAATTATTTGTTTAGTTCTTTTCATTTACAGTAAAACTAGCTAAGCTGCATTTGCAAAATACAATAGAATAGCAATTCGGTTTACATCAAGCTAAAAAAAAGGTATGTTCTAAGAACATGTTCCCATTAAGTTATTAAAACGTTTCTCTGAACATTCAAATCTTTTTTTTTTTTTCTTGGTTATACGAACGTTAAGGGAACATTCTATTTTATAATTTTGCAAACATTATAGGAACGTTACTTTTGAATGTTCTCTGTTCATTCTGAAACAAGTGGTAACTTCTTTAATAAAACGTTAGACGAACTGAAACAAAAAAAGTTCCAGAACAATGTATAAATAATGTTTTGTGCTAACGTTCTGAGAACATTATTAAAGACCAGATAACTTTGAACAATTTCTATTAATGTTACTGGAAGAATGTTTGTTCATAACTTTGAGAGAGCCTTGGCATAACGTTAGCCAAAGTTCTGAGAATGTTCCCTGTTAGCTGGGCAGCGTCTTAAACCTGTTCTTATGAGAAAACAACGATTTCGTATAAATTTATATGGAAATGTACTTTTTATGTATTGTATGTAATGTATGTTTTTTTGGGGGGTTTTTTAAAGCATGAAAGTTCACCCCCTAAACATGACAGTCAATGTGGCATAAGCAGATACGTACCAAAACATAAAAATGTATACAAATTAGCTGTATTTTATTCATTTTTTGTAGAAAAGGTACATTGCCATCTTTGTCCAACCAAAGTGATCTGAACACACCTGATCGTAAATCCCAACTCAAATACAAACTTTTCATGAAGACTTGCATGCACCAATTGTAAAAAACGAAATCTGAATATTGGCTCTGTTTGAAAACCTAGTGAGCTGACTACATAGACAACATTTCAAGACATCTCAGCTGCATTCCTGACACACACACACAAAAATGTTCCAAAATATAAAACACCTAATTTTGACCAAATTTAGCACTGCATATATCCTTTGTAGAGAAGGCAATCCCATAATGCCTTTTTTTTTTTTTTTTTTTTACAGACAAAATCGTCTCAGGTTACGAATGTAACCAGGGTTCCCTGAGAACAGGGAACGAGACTCGTGACTCGTGAAACGTCACGTGACTCGGTGTTCGAAAGCCAACTATCCAATAACTCCAAATCCTATTGGCCGGCGACAGCCTATGACGTCATACAGGCGCCACCCGGAAGTATAAAAGGGGCGCCTGGGGAAGCAGTCATTATCCATCGTCTTGAGGGACTGTTCAGCAGGCAGCCCGATGTATGGCAAGGAAACGCAGAGTCTCGTTCCCTGTTCTCAGGGAACCCTGGTTACATTCGTAACCTGAGACGTTCCCTTTCGAAAGGGAACTTCTACTCTGCGTTTGCAACGCTATGGGGAACGATATACCCATGCCGCCATGCTTGAGGAGAATGCCTGCCAAGAAAAATGGCTGAGACAAAGGCTCCAGAGCAGTAGAAACTGCTTGGCAACTCTCCCTCGGGTCACACCAGGCTGTCAGTGACAGCATTCCCTTCGGCCAACAGCCCAAGCTGAACTCCACGAAGGACCTCCTCAAAGGCCCTACGGAAGGTGCTAAGGCGTCTGGAACCAACCTTTCTAGAAGAAAAAGTGGTCCTTTCAAGGGAATGTGGCCAAGGAACCAAAGGGAACCTCGGCCAGTCACTAGAGGGGAACGAAGTCACCCCCAAAGCCACCAGGGAGGCCGACCTAGTCTGACCTGAGACAAACTCAGTCTGGGCCAACCCTGTCTGAATACAGAGCCTCCTAACACGCATTCTTCACAGAAGATAGTAAGTAAGAGTGACTGCAAAGAGGTAGAAACAAACTCAAACCCACGCGTAGAGACGGGCATCCTGGAGAGCAGAACTCAGCTAAGTGCTATGAACCCTCGTATTGAGGGGAGTATAATCCACTCATCCTAGGATCTACCCAGTGCTTTAATTAACGCACTGAGGAGGCCGTGCGCTACAGAACCCTGATCCAGGGGAGCACAAACCAGCTTGATGCTGGATCCTTAAGAGGAGGCCTGATTAAGGCCTACCCCATGACAAGCTTAGGGAGCTAAGCACTATTACAAACATAACCCTAAAAGGGAAGTACGAAACTCACCTAACAGGTAGACCATGCGATGGGCACATACTCATGGAGGCCGAAAGAGGCCTACAGCATGATAGATTTAAGTGAATAACAGAAGTCAAACAGAAAGTGGCCCGGTTTTCTTTCTGGGGTAGAAAGATGACTTCAATGGCAGCCTAAGAGGCTGCAAAGTGCCCACATGACAATCCACCCAACACGATCCACCGAGCAGTGTACTCAGTAAAAACACCTTTTACTCTCTAAAGCAAGAGGAGTACAGCGTACGCCAGCACGCATTAAGGAAGGCCTGGAGGGGCCTATAACCTCAACAGACACGTGGCATCAGCTCATGGCAGTGTTTAGGCCCAAAGGACGATAAACAACCAGACAAAAGGAGGTTGGTTTATCACTTAGGCCTCTGGCCAACAGAAGTGTATAAAGATAACTCTCAAAGAGAAATACACCCAAACATACTCCAGTGTGTTAAAACTAGGCGGCCCGTAGGCCTAGCAACCTCTAATACACACGGCGTAGTCTCGTGGCCATTTCTAGAAGCACAAAAGATCCACCCTAGGTGCTAGGTGGCCCTTAGCCCAACTAGAATAGGACTCAGGGAGGCAGATATAGGTAAAAAAAACAACCTTCAGTAAGGTTTTGCTGCCAAACCAACCTGAGGGGCTAGCCACTCGAAATACTTGGTAAAAAGCACCTTGTCACCCTCACAGCGAGAGGAGTGTATAACTGAACTCCACATATTACACCGGAGGCCGAAGTAGGCCTGCCTTAGTAAACACGTGGCATCAGCAAGTGGCTACCATAACCATACCACCCAGAGGCCATGTATTAACAGTGTCATGATTAACACATGAAAAACACTGCCAAACACAGAGAACAGGCCTGTTAGGGCCTATCCGTCAGTGATGGGGCGTGGCCGACGGTGGCATGATTTCCCAGGCATCCTGCCAACAAGTTGACTAGAAAAAGGAGGCCTAAAGGGGCCTCCATTCCAGTAACAGGTGGCGATCAGCCTACTCACAGATTAAAACACAAATTGTGCCAAACGTAAACTAAAAAGGAGGCCTGAAGGGGCCTGCCAATTCAATAACACGTGGCTACAGCTTGTGAATTAAAGGGAACCAAGCTACAGGGAACCAGCTGTAACCCAAAAAGCTAAGGGAAGCTAACTGCAACCTGCGCTAAGCTACACATTCCAACAGGCAATGTACCCTAAATACACATTTTGACTAAAGGGAACCAAACAAAGCCAACATGGTCTAAGGAAGGCTAATATAAGCCTACTACCTCAGACAGACACGCGGCATGGCCTGTGGCAGTGTAAACCTGTGAAAATATGTGAGCACATTATGATCAGTTAAACAGTATAGTAGAACAACCGCTAACTAGAAGGAGGCCGAATATCATAAGGCCTACAATCCGAGTTATAAGCAGTATAACCGTTAACCAGACCACTAAAAAAGGGAGCTAATAGATACCAGTTTTCTTCAACAAAGAAGCACTAACTACCCTGAATATGCAATCCAACAGGTGATGCACCCAGTGACAAGGACCTCAGACTGGAGAGTACAAGTCACCAAATACTCAAAACAAAGGCCTACTTTCACAGCAAAGGGCCTACTGTTATGAGAGCAGGTGCCAACCTGTGGCAGCATAGGCTCACATACAGTGTAGGGCAAAAGTCTAGAACCCAAAGTAACACAAACTTTGATCTACATGCTGTTTTTAAAAAGAAAAACACTTCCCACACAGATCCTCAAATCTGATCTAAACCCCAGAGGACAGGAGCTAAAAAACTAGCAACGTCAACTCAAACTTGATAAAACAAATTATCAAGTGGCTCAGAAGAAAGTTATTCCTTTTTGCATGAAAGTTCTAGAAAGTGGGGCCAAGCACACACCTGCATAACTTATCTACGCAAAGATAAGGGCCTACCACCTGAGGAACAGCATAAGGGAGTCAGAAAACAGTCTACAACCTAGCTGTAAAACTCAAATTGCACCTACACCAGCAAGGGGATAATTGGGCGTACAGCCTAACAACTCCCTCGGGAGGAAAACCAGAACTAGGAAACAAATCCTGAAAGGACAGTGAATACATATGGGGTTACTTCATATATCACATCACCTAGCTCTAGCCTGGCTGCCAAGTTATAGGCCTAATTTCTTTATTATATACAACAGGCACCATAACAAATAGCCTGATCTCCACTTCTAAATCTCATGATGAGAAAAATAAAGTGAAGCTCAAAGCTGAAAAGTCAGGCGGCCGGTTAGGGCATACAAACTGAAGTAATGAGTGCCAACTCAAACTATACTGAAAATAGCCGAGAGGCTACTCAACATAGAGAGAAAACTAAGCAGCAGCCATTTTGTGACCTGCTTAGTCAGTCTCAACATTCCAGTTTTGCCCAAAAACCCCTTCAAATTCTATATCTCAATGTACCTTCACTGTGACATGTTCAGGAAATACACAGGAACGACACAAAGTCAACATTTTAAGAAATGAAATCTGACTCTGTCTTACCTTCCCGTGGCTCGAAGACCAAAGACTGCTCCTTCACAAACATGGGAAGGAAAACATCCATGGTTCTAGAAGCCCAAAGAACCCTTTCACTATCAAGCCAGAAGGCGGGCCTCCAGAAAAAATCATCATAAGCCCGGCCGTCAGCCTGACTGTTCAAAGGTGTCACCTGAACATACACTAGTAATTAAAAAACGGATCTGAGTGGAATGCAACTCTTAAAAGCTGCTGAGCGCGCCCTCGCCTTCAGCAGATCAGCCTGGTACGCCTGCAACACCGCCATAGTGTGTAAAGCCGCACCAGCCTGACCCGCAGCAGCATATGCTCTGCCGTTCAGACGAGATGTCTGTTTAAGGGGTCTGGACGGCAAAACTGGAGCTTTTTTTTAGTGTCGGTGCTCTGCCCATGACGAGATAGCTGGCAAACGTCTTGTCAATGGGCGGCAGCGACACATACCCATGCTGGCCCAATCCATCCACATCAGCGAGATTCCCTCGCTGATGTGGATGAACTCTGGCCGAGCATGGGTTCTTCCATGCCTTCTCGATCTCAACGTGGAGATCCGGAAAAAATGGAAGGCTCACTGGTGTCACGGGGTTGTGGTCGGAAAGAAAAACGTTCGTCAAGTCTGCTGCGAACAGGTTCTTTCCTCACACGCCCCCACGGCAGCTGCAGTCTGCCAGCAGCGCGTTCCACAACCTCCAGTAACTCGGCATATGCTGGGCCAGGAGACTTGGAGAAAGAAGAAAAAGCCACTTCTTTCTCCTCCATTGCCTCCTGCCCACAGGGGCTATCAGCCAGAAGAACACTCGCTCCCGGATTCGATGATGTCAAAGATAAGACATCATCATCATCCAGGAGCTCATCCCCGCCAGCCGCCACCGGAGGCTGAGAGACCATAACACCTCTCTGAAACTCGGCAGCGAGCTCCATCTGCGAGCCCCATGAGTGCAGCCGCCGCTCTGCCTCAGCACGAGCAGGGCCGGACCCACCAGGCGCAGATGTTGACGCCTCATCCCTCGAGAAGAGGGCCAGACGAGAACGGAGCGTTCTCATAGGAAGACGCTCACAATTCACACAGACAGCGCCCTCAAGCACCATCCCTGCGTGTTCTTCTCCCAAACAATAGACGCATAGGGTGTGCGAACCCTCCGGAGTTAAAAACCTCGGGCATGGATCCACACACTTCCTGAAATGTTTCTCTTTGCCCTCAGACATAACAGAGACATACTCTATGAAGAGTATATTCGATAATGGCAGTCAACACAAACAGTCCCGAAAGACGATGAGATAATGACTGCTTCCCCAGGCGCCCCTTTTATACTTCCGGGTCGCGCCTGTATGACGTCATAGGCTGTCGCCGGCCAATAGGATTTGGAGTTATTGGATAGTTGGCTTTCGAACACCGAGTCACGTGACGTTTCCCCATAGCGTTGCTTTCGAAAGGGAACCATCCAAAATGGAGAACAAATGGAGATAAATGTTGATTATCAGTATACTTCATTCAGTAAAATAGTTAAGTCTAATTAAAACTAACTATTTTGCTCAACATTTGCAACTTGCTAACCAGCTAAAATCAATTGTGAACTCTCATACAATTTGGGTGATAAGCACAATTTGTATAATGTGACATTTCGAATCTGTCACTTTTGAGGTTCCATTACATTTAAGTGTCTATGTAGGCAGCAACGCAGCACACTAGGTTCTGAAATAGAGCTATTGTCTCTGTATTGTACGCCACCATCATTCACTTGAACGCCCTTGATTTTGAGAGCTGTTGTCAAGGAGTTTTGTTTAGGTGTCTAAGTTGTCATATTGGGGATGCAAACATTTTGTTTTTATCATGTTTTCCTGATTTGATTTGTGCTTTGGTGCAAAGCAGGACTTGACAATTACTTTTATGTGTTCATTTATGGTAAATTGACTCCCGGTGCCCATCTTGATTTCAAGGGTGTCTGATGAGATCTGCCAAGTGTTAATCAGCCTCTGATTGTTGGGTCACTGATTAAAAAGAGTCTTAATGACCCCAGTTCATCAGCATATTACGCAGATCAGAAGAGACAATACATTAATTAGCCATAAATTTTGTTACGGTAGCGTAATTGTGCATATGTATGTATTTATTTTTACATGCCTTAAGTGTCATCTGTTTGCTAATTTCAAACATTACAAACAATGCATGATCAAAAACATTTTTGCCACTAATTGGTTGGTAGTCTGTTCGTGTTCTACACTTTAAACCCACAGCGGTATCAAAGGCACAGTCAAACCACAGCAGCACAGACGGTATTATTAGAGACCACCACAATGTCAATGTGAAGTTCACCTCAATGTGAAACTGTAACACCTGCATAAATAAAATTCAGAGATTGCAGCAGCAGATTCAGTAGATGAGTCGGGGGCTTCTCGGAAGGAAAGGCACGATAAATGTGATACCAGCTGCGAGCTGCTGATACTATCTTGATTAAAAAAAAACAATAGATCAGTGAAAAACATACCACTTCCTTCCTATGTGACCTATGGGTGTTGCATCTATTGGCTAAACATATACAACAGGAACTACAATACTAGGTTTGCTGACCCAAAACACACGGTTTGTCTTTAGAAATCTATCTTCATCTGACACCACTAATCTTGTCAGTTTTGCTATGTTCAGAAAAATATACTACCATACTTCTCTTACTATTGCAGTGCAGTGTGCAGTATAAAAGTTTGCAAAATATGCAAATGTTCTGTATGCACTGAAATCTCAAGTGACCTACTGCATTTGCTTAAATGTTTAGTACTTTACAGAGCACATGACATGGAAGACTGTATCCCACAATGCAATGCATCTAACATTTTTCAGGGTGACATACAGTCAAACCAAAATATTCATTCATTATTACTTCATTATTACTATGTCAGAAAAAATTAATCTTAATTATGTCAGATAACACTTAAGCAAAACATGGTCAGGTCAAAGTGTCTGAATAATTTTTGGTCCCAAATATTTATCAATTTTACTGGTAGTACACTGTATGAAGAATTGTTGGGTATAATATGTCACAGTTTACTTTTTGCCATCCTCACTTACATAAATGAACTATAGTGTCCTGCACCCACTAGTAAAAATATATCAAAAATGATATCTAGTGTCTGAATCATGTGTTACTATATCTATCTATCTATCTATCTATCTATCTATATATATATATATATATATATATATATATATATATATATATATATATATATATATAGTAACATTATAAATGATTTTTACTGTCACTTTTATTCTACAAGGATGCAATTTAATGCATCCTTGCAGAATAAAATTATTAAAATATTAATTTATTTTTATTTTGAACAGTAGTTTGAACAGTGTAGATTAGATAGATAGATAGATAGATAGATAGATATTCATCTTTTTATATTATATTTCATATATATAAATTAATAATATGTTGCTTTGCTTACACTGTTAACCATGCAACCTTCAAAACCAGTGACATAAAACATTTGGAAACATTCAAAGACTGGTCAAATAAATAATAATAAATCATTGATGTCGTTTAATGTAAACATAAAGATGGATGCCTGCCTGTTTGCCTCTCTGATTATGTGAATGTCACTCCCTCATGGAGGCAATTGAACATGTTTAGTTTCCACCTGCTCCCAGGTTTTATTCTGTGATGTCGAGCTTCTATACAAAACATCATGCACCACCCACAATCTACTGACTTGAAACAGTTCTGCTCATCCAATCAGGGGGTGGTTGCAATCCAATTATTCTTAAACTGCAGCGAATTTGACCTCTAGCATCTTTAAACTTACCATCACTTTGAGTTTCAGAGACTGGCAGCTAGATGGTGAAGCATTTCAGGTCATCTTGACAACTAGACTGAGATCTTTTCCATACAAAGATGTCTTAATTTGTACAGTTTATATGAATAATAGCCATTTTGTAAAATGTACGTCGGAGAAAATTAAATATAAGAAACATTAAGAGACAGTTAAGAGAAGGATGATGAACATAATCACTTCATGTTCTGCCAAGTCTAGCAATTTGCTCATAATTAAAAGCTATTTGCTCAGTCCTCAACCAAGGACACTGGAAATTGAGACTATATGTTCAAAATAGCATACTAGTATAATACTCTTATTATTTCTGGCAAATACAGTGTAAAGTATGTAAATGTTATGAATGAATAGAATATGATAAAGGCCTAAATGTGTAGTATGCAACTGAGGATGCCGTGTGGGATACTGCATCCCATAATGCAATGCATCTGACATGACCTCACTTTTTCAGTAGTTGAGTCAGAACCATTAAGTAAACTTACCAACCCCAAACTTTTGAACGGTATATATATACAGTGCTCAGCGTAAATGAGTACACCCCCTTTGAAAAGTAACATTTTAAACAATATCTCAATGAACACAAAAACAAAAAATTTCCAAAATGTTGACAAGACTAAGTTTAATATAACATCTGTTTAACTTATAACATGAAAGTAAGGTTAATAATATAACAGAAAACAATTTTTTTCAGTTTTACTCAAATTAGGGTGATGCAAAAATGAGTACACTACTACATCTAGCACTTTGTATGGCCTCCATGATTTTTAGTGACAGCACCAAGTCTTCTAGGCATGGAATGAACAAGTTGGCGACATTTTGCAACATCTATCTTTTCCCATTCTTCAAGAATTACCTATTTTAGAGACTGGATGCTGGATGGAGAGTGATGCTCAACTTGTCTCTTCCCCATAGGTGTTCGATTGGGTTCAGATCAGGAGACATACTTGGCCACTGAATCACTTTCACCCTGTTCTTCTTCAGAAATCCAACAGTGGCCTTAGATGTGTGTTTAGGATCATTGTCGTGTTGGAAAAGTGCACGACGACCAAGGGCACAGAGAGATGGTAGCATCTTCTCTTTCGGTATAGAGCAGTACATCTGTGAATTCATGATGCCATCAATGAAATGCAGCTCCCCGACACCAACAGCACTCATGCAGCCCCACATAAGGACTCTGCCACTACCACGTTTCACTGTAGGCACCATGCATCTTTCTTTGTATTCCTCACCTTTGCAACGCCATACAGTTTTGAAGCCATCAGTACCAAAAACATTTATCTTGGTCTCATCACTCCAGAGTATAGAGTCCCAGTAGTCTTCATCTTTGTCAGCATGGGCCCTGGCAAACTTTAGGTGGGCTTTTTTGTGCCTGGGCTTTAGGAGTCGCTTCTTTCGTGGACGGCACCCATGCATGCCATTCCTCTGCAGTGTACACCACATTGTGTCACGGGAAATAGTCACCCCAGTTTGGCTTTCTACTTCTTTAGATAACTGCAGTGAACTTGCATGCTGATTTTCTTCAACCCTTCTCATCAGAAGAAGCTCCTGTCAAGGTTTTAACTTCTGTGGAAGACCTGGACGTCTCTGAGATGGTTGCAGTTCCATCTTTTTCAAATTTTTGTACCACTTTTGTTACAGTATTCTGACTGATAAGTAAAGCTTTGCTGATCTTCTTGTAGCCTTCACCTTGCTGGTGTAAAGAAATTATTTTCTTTCTCAGGTGTGACATTTCTCTTCCATGTGGTGCCATTGCTGACACCATGAAATGGGAAGAGGTTTTAACACCCTTTTATAGTCCCTTTTATAGTCAACTGTCTGCTGGACACCTGTGTAATGAATAATTAGACTCACCTGTGGTTGAATTCTTGTTAAATTAGACATTTGTAGTCTAAAATTTAGCTTTGCTCCAGAGACTTTCAGTGGGGTGTACTCATTTTTGCATCACCCTGATTTGAGTAAAACTGAAAATTTTGTTCTCTAAGTTATATTATTACCTTACCTTCATGTTATAAGTTAAACAGATGTTATATAAAACTTAGTCTTCTCAGTATTTTGGAAATTGTTTTGTGTTCATTGAGATATTGTTTAAAATGTTACTTTTCAAAGGGGGTGTACCCATTTACGCTGAGCACTGTGTGTATATATATATATATATATATATATATATATTATTTGTCAAGGGAGAAGTCAATACTTAAGGAACTGTTTTGTATAATGGCATGGCATACAGGAAAATGAAGAAGTGATGCGTCACTCCCCCCCTCCCCCCTTAGATGAAAATAGAAACATCTTGAAGTTCATGAAGTACAGTCAAACAAGTTTCATTCCCCATTTCCTCGCTCTCTCTCCTCTCCTTTGTGTCATTCTGTCTACATGTGCTTCTCTAGAAACTTGCACAACGAAACCTAGACAGAGCCCTTATGACAGTCTGAGATCTTTTACCTAAAGTGATAAAACAGAAGTTATTTTGTACCAACTGACTGCTCTTCTGGCCCAAAAATAAATCAGAAATGACGCAGGCAGTGACACTCAATTTGTTATTTGTAACACAAACACACAGTGCCCGTGCAAAAGTCATAGGTTGTACAGTGCTAGCACTTGTTGGTGGTTTAGATAATTGCTAGGTTGTTGTTGGTGTTTTGCTAGCTACTTGTTCACCAATCCAGATGACCCTCTTTCAAAGTAACTCTATGGGATTTTTGGGCGGTTTTACTGTCCACCAGGGGAAAATCACAACTCCAGTTGCTTTTCATTTATGTCTGGGATAAGTTACACACCAAAATCTTAGTAATAGTGTTAGTGATGCTTGCCGTAGCGAGCGCCACAAAAGAAGTGCCCTGTTGTCAATGATACTCAGGGACCAATAGAAATCTTGAACAAGATGAAAAGGAAGAAGCAGGAAGTCAATAAGAAGTAGCCTTGGGTGAATTTGAGGACAGCTTGCATCCCTCTGCTTCATTTCATTTGTCGTCTCCTCTGAATGAGCGCACTCTATACATACACCTGAAAACAGTGTCCCCTCTTTCCTGTCCTTTAATGGAATCAAGGTTGGCCACCTGTGGCCCAAATGGGCAATTTGACTCAGGCCCGAGGTTTCGCTTGAAAAAGAGGCTGTTCGTCCTTGCAATAGGACAAACTAAAATAGATTCTCTCCCTTCTCTCTGTTCCTCCAACATCACTAATATTACATGTTAGGGTGAGCTGCAGTAAAGCAGTATCTAGCTATATAAAATAGCTAACAGACTAAGATAATTATTGTGTAATAAAACATTAATATTGTTTGTTTTAAGAATATTAAGAACGATTTTTAAGGGGTTAATTCTCTCGAAATCAACATGTCCTCCAACCAATACGACCATATAGGTGGTTTGTCACTTCCCTGAAATATGACCCATAGAAGCGTTTACTAAAGTTGTGCCCCTATCGACAACAGGACACAATTGGTAGAGCATTGCAATATACAACAATATGCAATCATGGGATCATGCGACCGTGGGTTCGATCCCAGGGAACGCATGTGCTCATAAAGTTTATATGCACTATAAATCACTAAGGGTAGGTTTAGGGTTGGGGTAGGTGTAGTCATTAATAAAAAAATTTGTTTTGCTAAAATAGGAAATAGGACAAATGGCGGGTAAAGGACCATGTTAAAAGTCCACACATTGTGTTTAAATGAACACGCATTTTGATTGGTAACGACGCTCATAGTCATTTCATGACAACAGACGTAACACAACACTGTCATTATTTTTTCACCAGCTAGAGGGCGCATAATTTTTAAAACTTAAATATAGAGGACAGTCTCCTCTAAATACATAAAAAAAAAATGCTTTTATGCTTTTTCAAATATTATCTTTCATGTAGTGTGTAATACAGCAGTCTGTATGTGAATGTAGTGTGGGCACCCACTTGCAGAAATACAAATCTGCGCCTATGGTTCGCATCAATGTGTATCAAGTGCTGAGAAAGATTCTGGAACTGAAATCAACGCCTAAATGAATCTGCAGCAGTCAGGTGGTACAAGTCGGAGCTTTCAAAAAATGCACATTTATAAGCTGTAATTACAAGTTCTATGAGGACGTGAACACATTTTACAAGTTGGAATCTTGTAATTACGACATGGCCTGAGCACACCATAGGTTCTGACACACATTGTACACGGTAGACCAATCACAACAGACAGGTCCATCAGACCAATCAGAGTAAAGTAGGCTCTTAGAAAAGAGAGGTTTAGAGAGAATGAATCCTTTATCGAACCATTTCAGACACTGTGAGAAAAGCGGTAATGCTGCAGTGCATTTTATGACAAAAGTGTTTTTTGACCTTGTATGCATGTAAACCTGTTGTAGGACACCTCCAAAACAATGATGAATCACCCTCACCCATCAAGTCCAGTGACCATGCACTACAGTTTCAGTTAAAGTAAATAAATAAATAAATATTCCAAGTTCCAAGTAAAAAAAAAAAAAAAAAAAAAAAACTTTTTAAACATATACAAGTTATTTCTTAATGCATGAAAGGGTTCAACTGAGCAAGTTTACCCTTGGGTTTGCAGTATCTTAGGTTCATCATTTAAGTGTTTTCTCAACATTGCAACATTTTATATCTAATCAGCAGTGTTAGGGGTAACGCATTACAAGTAACTTGAGTTCCGTAGTCAGATTACTTAGTCAAGTAGTAAATTAAAGTAACACATTACTTTTTCAATTTACAACAAAATATCTAAGTTACTTTTTCAAATAAGTATAGTTAAGTTGCTTTTTCACATTTATTGACTAGCAGCTCTTCTGTCTCCATGTTGAGAGAAGTGAAGAGCAGAGGTGTTGTGTGCGCTGTGTGAACATGATGGTTACTGTAGTTCTAGACTAAATGTGAACGTGCATTTACTCATCTCACTTGCATGAGATGAGTATTCTTCAAAATGAATAAAAATGCAAACTCAGAATTTTACGCAAACCTGTAATAATTAACTATATTAAATTAAACAAATATACTTTATGTATTTAATCTCACTTTATTAACCAATGTCCTTGCTGCTGACCTTCAACGATCTGATTTAACCATAATGATAAGCAAAAAATTACTTTAGATTAGATTTAGAAATAAGAGTGTTGAACTTCCTTCTCCTGTATCTTATTCTTCTTTAATTCAGAATGGCAGCACAGCTGAAAGGTTTGTTTGAGCTGTGTCTTCTGCTGTACAAGTGTGATATGCATTTCCTTCAGCCTGTGGCTTATTAATTTCACTTTTGGTGTGAAAGGGCCTTAACATTTGCCAAAAATATAACTTTTTTTGTTGTTATTAAAAAACAAACAAGCAAGCCCAGCCCAGCCCAGGTGAGAAAAAGTAACACAAAAGTAATGCACTGCTTTTCATAAAAAGTAACGTGATTAGTTACTTTTTTTAGGGAGGAATGCAATATTGTAATGCATTACTTTTAAAAGTAACTTTTCCCAATACTGCTTATCAGCTTCTGACAAACACATTAAAAAAATACAAATTCATTTAGTTTCATATTTACATGCAATGCAGGGATTTCCCAATTTTTTTTGTCAACTGAACCTTTTGGACCTAATATATCTACTTGAAGTAAGCCCTTAGATTTTAAGTTAATAAGTTAAGTCAATAATAATAAATAAATAATAATAAAATGAAGTACATGGTTCTCTGATGTTGGTTAATGGTCACATGACATGCGGGTAAACAATGTTTTTTTTTTTTAATCTTTTTTATTAAATGTTTTATTTTGATTGTTTTTATTTCAAAATTTATTTTAATTTTTATGATTTAACTACTTAATAACTTTTCATTAAACTCACAACCCCAGTCTGGGAAACCCTGACATAATGTAATATAAAAAGCACTTCATGTTGTTAATAACAAAGAATGGAATATATTTTCTTTCTCTCTGTATTTTTATATCAATATGGTACAAGATTATCCTATTCAAATCAATATGATAAACAAGTTAGTTCAAAAGTAATGAAAAAGTAGTCAAAATACATGACCTTAAATGAGTAATCTAGATTACATTACTAACCACAATTTTTGTCATGTAATTTGTAATCAGTAACTGACTACAATTTGTAAGTTATCTACCTAGCACTGGTTAAAGGTGGTAGATTAATTGTAAAGAAGAGGGTGATTTTATAGTCATTTATTACTTTTATGTCAGTTGTAAGTGAGACATGAACTGGCTTACCACTCTCTGCCGTGTCATAGATTGAGTTTTCCCGAATTTCTCTGCTTAAAGGTTCAGAATAGCAGCAACTCTCTCTCTGTAATCTTTGTTCAGCCTTGATGTTCTAAAAAAGCATTAAGAGGTTTTAAAGTGTGACATCTGTATCTGAATGTGTCCATTATGTGTTACGAGCAATTAGAAAAACGCTCATCATCATTATGTGCTGTGATTTGATGCCATTCAACCTACAGGGAACGCCTGCTCGCACAGACTCCTGATCCAACCCTTCACTTCTGAATGGAGGGCAGCGAAGACGTAAAGTTTGTCTGAGGTCTCGAGAAGAAAGGCGGCGCAATCTTTGGGGCAGTCAACCATCTCATTCTCTGATATGCGGATGCATTCTCGCAGCCGTATCACCTGTTTGTAGTCGGGTTTGCGTTTGTTGGAGCCCTGTTTGATGGAGGAGTATTTGTGCTCGTACACCTCCAGCCGTGCGATGCTGCGTCTGCCCTCGGCCGCCACCACACACCACACCTTCTTCCATCGCTGAAGAGGACACATACACATTATAGTCTGTTATATGCTCAGTTAGTGCTATTTGAATACATGTAGCCTATATATGCACTAAAGCAGTAGTTCTCAACTGGTTTGAACCAAGCACGTGTGTGTGCTTGGTTCAAATTTAAAAAAAATTGGGTCCTGGCTTAATGACCATGGCCAAACCAGTTGAGAACTACTGCTTTAGTGCATATATAGGCTACATGTATTCAAATATAAACACTTTACTTAATATACACATAAATTGTAAGAATATCACTATCACTTATGGATAAACAATATATTGTAAGGCTATTAAATAGCAATAATTTACTGGACTTTTTGGCAGGGCCGTAACCAGCATAGGCATTGAAGGGCACAAGTCCCCCCCAAAAATTTATATTTCTTAATGCTGCTCTCCATTACGCACCGCTCTGTTTGTTGTTAGGATAGCAGACAGTTTAAAATGTTAAATTTTTAGGCTTGTCTGCCTCCGCGGTTACTATTTACTGAAAAGGAGAGTGTGAATTTCAGCACGACGCTTTTTAGTTTTTGTAGTGAAAGAGTGCATGTGTGTTAACATTTAACATTTGACAACTGTTTTACGATGTCTAATGACACACAGTAACATACAGTGGTGCAAACTACTCAGCTTTTTTATGGTATTTCTTCATTTTTAATTGAAAATATGCTATGATTTAAATGATGTCATTCATAAACAAATGTGACCAGACAAGATATCTTGTTTTGTTTTTTTGTTTCTTTGTTTGTTTTGTTTTGTTTTTTGTTTGTTTTTGTTTTTTTGTTTTTTGACATATTACACATACAAAAATATTTTATTTTAAATAAAATATTATTTGCAAAGAGTTTAAATGGGTTTGGCTACTTCACAACTAGGCTATAATTAGACCTAGAACTTCTTTTAACTTTATTATTTCTTCTTTATTCCCTTAAATCCCTTTTAATCCACCTTAATTGGTCCCCCTAATGTTCAAGACATGGTTATGGCCTTGCTTTTTGGTCATTTCTTTATAATTCATTTCCGCATTTGCGCACGCAATTGAAGAGCGCGCGATATGAGCACATCTGACAGTACTGTAAAGTTCCTTTTTCTGAGTTGAGAGACTTTTTATTTAGAAACAAGTAACGAAAACATTGTTAGAATAATGACACTAACATATAGACTGGCAACATCTCACCTGACATAAGATACAGAACCATGCAACACGTTTTTTTCTTCTTCGTGTTTTACGGCGGTTGGCATCCAGCGTTTTGGTGCATTATGCAACACGTTTTTCTCAGGCACGATTTACTTAAACTGCGTCTGACAGAAGAGTCAACAACTGACACGCACGTCTTTCAGAACAGAAGTCTTGCATCAGAAAAAAAAAAACCATTTAGAACAATTCTAAACGTTTTCTGTTGTTGTGGTGGTTGTTTCTTTGACTACACACTCACGGTCTTCTGACCCACTTTTGGGTCGCAACCCACCAGTCGAAAAACACTGCACTAAGGTCATAAATGTTATTGCATTACATAGCAAATATATCAAACCAATATGTAGCCTTTTTATTTTAAAGAAATAAGGCACAAAAACACTTTCAAGCAAAACATTTCTATAAAGTTTTAACTTTAGTGATTATTAGTTACTATGCTGAACAACAGTTGTTCTTGTTGTACAGGCACTAAAATCCCTTAGCATACATAATGTAATTCACATTCATATTTGTCATAGATATATTCTCTCTTTTACTACCTTTCAAAAGTTTGGGGTCACTAAAAATGTTTCTGAAAGAAGACTCTTACAGTGACCAAGGCTGCATTTATTTGATCAAAAATACAGTAAAACAGTAATATTATGAATATTATTACAATTTAAAATAACTGTTCTATTTTAATAAATGCCATTTATTCATGTGATGGTAAATCTGAATTTTTAGTATCATTACTCCAGTCTTCAGTGATCCTTCAGAAATGATTCTAATATAGTTAATGACTTGCTGCTTGAGAAACATTTATTATTATTATCATCAATGTTGAAAACAATTGTGCTCTTAATATAATTATATATTGGTTAATGGGGTCAATTTTGTGCGCTTGTACTCTATGCCAGTATTAGTGGCGGCAGATCTTTGCAGCGTTCAGTATGCCGATGCACGTTGAATCCACAGCCATTCAAGAATGTGAAAGTTATATTGTCTTTAGTTTACCTTGTTTTACAGCTCTAAAAGGACACTAAGAGTCTCACCTTGCCGAAGCGTTGCTGATGAAAATAAAGCGTCCCTTTTCTCCTGATGTCATCCTCCATGGTTCTTCAGCTGGCCTTTATCTGGTTTTTCTCTCCTCCCTCTCGCTTTCTTTAGGTTCCCTTGATTCCCCTTTGCTTTTAAACTGTTTGAATGACTATGAGAGACATTGCTGAGAATTGCAGACTGACCTTAGGTACATTGTCAGTCTTACTTCCTGTCTATGCAGTCTAAATCAGTCACTTAGAGAAGTCAGATGAGTGGGCGTGTGTCTGTATGGCTGTGGTAGGGTTGGTTTCCTACTCATATGATTCTTCCTGTTTGACACTATTTCGAGCTGAAGACTGTTTATCTTATGTAAAAAGTGTGAAAACATTTAACAACCTATACTGCCGCCACATCAGAATCAATCACAGGATCACGGGAATTATTTACTTTTCCTCACATCTTACAACAGTACTATAACAGTAAATGCTACATGCAAAGTTACAATTCCAACCATGTCAGTCCAAATAGATGAACATGATCTGCAAATTTTTTATATATATACAATTTTCTTCTAATCTAAAAACGTATTGCACATACAGAGTATGTGTGTACATTAATTGTGCATGATATTTATTATTCTCACCTCAAGTCATGTGAAAATAACACTCTGGCCAGAGGATATTAAATTAACATAAGGCTTGCCATAGGCCTACATAGTCTGATCGTGTATCTAGAGTGCCCCTTTGTGACCATTGCGGGCTATTGCAGCACATTCACAAGCATTACATCACAAACAGGCCCTCATATGTACACATTTTTGAAGACCAGCTGCTAATGCTAAAACATTCTTGTTTAGAATCTTCTTTTTTTCTTAGTCTTTCAGTAACCACTGAGAAATGTACATTTGTTTAGTATCACAACTAAATTAATAGAGTGTGTTTTGAAAGGGGTCAAAAGGCCTCAGTATTTTCAGCTGATACTACCACTCTGGGCAAAGGCCGTCTTTGGTCATGCGACAGCCGATTTAGTCACGACTATGGGTGGTTTTCTGAGAAACTTCTGAGAAACATATCCTGCGGTGTGACAAAGGGTTATTATAGTTAACTAAAACTAAAACAATAAAAGATAGCATTTTTATTACTTGAAATATATATATTTCTCTTTATCATTTAGTTAAACTCGATGTGCTAATATAACTAGAACTAAAACTGAAAGAAAGATGAATAAAAAGGACATTAAAAACAATAACTAATAAAAATAACAAAATGGCTAAAACTTTAAAAATGAAAATGGAAAATATAAAAATAAAAAATAAAATAATATTTCAGTGATACTAAACTAACACTGCTGTGACATACTAAGCTCTAAGATGATTTTAAAAGTGTTATTATTTATATACTAGTAATATTTTGAATTTGAATTAACTTTTATTTTTATGTTTTCTAGCTTTTAGTTTTAATTTGTTTATGTTTTTGTAATAAATATTAAATATTTCTGTATAGCTTTATTGTCATTTCAATTTAAGTTATTGAAATTTTAGCACTTCAAAGTTATTTCAGTTAGTCAAGGCAGAATGTCGCATTTTCATTTTAAGTTTTTTAAATGTTTACTTAAGTTAAGTAAATGTAAGTTTTTATTTAATATTTATATTTATTATTATTTTGGCTTTATTTCAGTTACATTCAGTTCACTTTCAGTTAGTTTGTTTTATGTAACAGTAACAATAACAACGTTTTAAACAATTTTTGCTCATTGTCATTAGGCTACTATGCATGCAGATTTTATGAACTCATATTGAAAGACTACATGGAACATTTGTATTTTAGAATAATTCATTTTTTATACACACAAAAAAATGTTTTTTCTGTTTTGTTTTATTTCCTGTCCAGAAAAGATTATAAAGATTCAGATTTACTAGTGGAAAACAGAAGACTGGCTGAAAAGCAAATTATTAGGCTACATGTATTATTATTGTTGTTGTTGTTATTGTTATTATTACTTAATCAATCAACTGCATAACACATCATGTGATGCCAACATGGCGACATTTCTATGGGCCTTCCCATAAAATAAAAAACAATTGCTGCACCCAAAATCAAATACTTCTCTACAATATAGTAGGCTATGCAAAAAACAGTAGGCCAAAATATAGGCTATGTCAGAATACAATAGTGTTCAAAAAACAGTAGGCGTAAAGTTCCTGGATGACCTAGGCCTACTACTTCCGCCGAGATTCTGAAGTGCGCATTTGATGTAAATTGTACTATCCCATGAGGCCACGGGAGAGGGTTTATCAATGGCAGTGAAGAGAATTTTTTTTTTTTTTTTTTTTTTTTTTTATCAGATGCTTGGGGGGAAAAAAAACAAACAAAAAAAAAAAACAGTAACAACAATTGCCATCATTGTCATATAACAATAAAACAATATGCCAGAGTCCAACAGTCCTTTCGGTCCAGATTAAGTCAGTGAAGAGATGCAATCTATGGATGCAACTGACACTGGTAGGTCACGTGACAGTAACAACATGGCGGTTAAAGTTCATCCAAATTTCATTCATATACCCACATTCATAGAACGTACTAACGATCTCGGTATGCGATTTCGGATGCAGCAATTGTTGTAGAAATAATTTTCACAGTAATATTGAATTGAATGTGAAATTTTGAGGTAGAAAAAGTAAAACTTTTTTTTTTTTTTTTTGTAAAACGTACTCTAATAATTTTTGCTTTATTTAACTAACTTTGAAAAATAATTTTTTTACAGTGTATAAAGCTACAGAAAACAATTTCTAGAAGACTGTTATGTCTGGACTGGAGTCTTCATTTTTATATCAGTGCTCATCATTTTGACATCAGAAGTGATGCACATTGTTTTATGTGTAAAATCTTGTAATTAGCAAAAGTACTATGTGCACCTTTACAACAGGTGTAGTCCTTCAACGCAAAAGCCTCTTTGAACTTGAAATAAGCACTGTCAATCACGCTTAGATATAATTAGAATCATAAATCCACGTGACCTCTAATATCTGAATTCGCAGTTTCACTTTAAGAAGCATGTAAACAAAGGCTCTTTTCTGCGTTAGTTTCGGCGGTGGATGGATGCCGTAACGGTATTCACGAAGCCTCGAACGAACATCTGGCTTCATCACTACCTGCGTCAATTGCGTAAACGTTCCAGTGATTGTGGGCAGATGCGCGCATGCTCATTGTCAGGGGGAGTGAGAGGAGCATGAATGGAGCAAAATGGCGGATCATGTGCAGGTCAGTAAATGATTTTGTTTTGCTATTATTAAATTAATGTATTGTGATCCACTACAGTCTAATGATAGATCCCAAGGCTTATTTTGGCGATGCGTACGTGTTTGTTTTAAATGCATGCGTCGCGCGGCGGGAGAGGTTGACTCGCATGCTTTATTGGATGCGATTATCAAGTGTTGACTTGTGGCCTGTCATCATGTTGATTTTAACTCTGTAGTCCAGGCTAACACACAACTCTGCCAGTTGTGACTGAAAGTTGTTCTAAAGCAAGATGCAAAGACTTTTATCTTAAGCAGGAGAGATCGCTAGCTCCTGAGAGATCATTTGTATTGCACTGTATGTAACTCTATAGCCACAGTGATGTTTTACATTGTAAACAAGGCATCATGCCTCATCCAACCGCTTGCAATGCAATGAATACACTGGCCTTGTATACACAAGCCATAGTAACTCTCACTTAGCAAGACTTTTTCCAAGAGAAAAGCCTCTCGGTAAGCCCCAAAACGTATTTGCATTCGGTTATCTGTCATTCTGTTATTGCTGGAAACAAATGTGCCCAGTTTGCTGAGCTCTCGCTCTGTTAGCCTGTAGCTCGCGTGCTAACTTATGAGATTCTCCCGCGCGCCGCCTCGTCAAACCAAAAGCCCGACCAGAAATGATTTTTTTTTTTTTAAATTATGAAAACGCTGTTTACATTAGCTTCCTTCGCGGGTTGTAAAAATTTAACGTTTTTTAAAGTCATTCATAATAGATATATTACTAATATTTTCTTCACCTGTAGTGTTTGAGAAGAGTTAAATGACTCCGCGGAATAACTGCCAATATTGGATGAAGTGAATTTAGTGAACCAGAAATATCCATTTTGGTTCCATTACTATATTATGCACGATATTTAATGCTTTATTTTATTTATGAATGTTTTGGGATGTGTTTTAATCAATTAATTACAATGAAACGAAAAATATGATATTCTTAATAATTTTCAATCACTATCATGTCATTGTTCTTGATAACGGGGATTAACAGGGAGGCTAACTTGGCAACCAAAATCATTACATGTATAATTGACTGATAAAGGTTGCTCAGAATTTAAAGAAATTATTTTTCTACTTCTCATTCACTTTTGATAGACTCAATATGGTTGTCTTAAAAATATCCATACCTAGACAACATTTTTGGGCTTCACTAGTACATTAAACACTGTAGCATATTTTCAGAAGCTGCTTGTCATGTGTCATCTTGTAAACAAGCCGCTCAGGACAGGTCATATTTGGGAGCAAAGGTTAATGAGGTCTCAGGGTTAAACACAGTGTTGAATAACTGCTTATTCCCATGAAACTTAATGAAGTGGGCGACGATGCAGTTGTTAACCTGACTCTCATTTGCACAGGCAACAGTAAACATGAGCTTTCCAGTGTTGTTGCCACGCGTCCTGTTACTCTGTAAGTGGGAAAGAAGCCATTCCATTTGCAGTAATAGATTATTAATTACCATCAGAGCAGCCCTATGTCTTACAGGCCATTTGAGTGTTGCCGATCACGTCTTGGTAGTGTAACATACTTGTTTATAAAACCAACCAACTAATACCTCAATATATGTATGTTTACGTAATTATCAAAGGATATGTTGTGAGGCCAGTGAGTTGATATGACTCAGCAGTATTTCTGGCTTTTAACATTCAATTTTCCTTGTTTATCAGCTCAAAAAAATTTGAAAACTTTAATAGTAAAATGTAAAATAATCTTGCAGTATTCAAGTACGGTGTAAACATTTAATGCGCAGTGCTCAAAAGCATATTAATGCCTGTCATTAACATGTTATAAGTAGGTTGTAGGTGATAACTGACATTATTTTCAGTAAAACCCATACATGATGTCTTCATTTTGTGTTTTTCAACTTGGCGTTGTCTTATCTTGTCTGTGCAGTTCCTTGCAAATACAACTTGCATTTTATCTATTAAGATGCATAGCATTTTTTTTGTAGCTTTATGGGTCCTCCCTGTTCTTTTAGGGTCTCTTTATTCTGTTATCAGCAGGTTGCATCAAACATATGTACATGGGCATGCCTTTAAATACTAACTTAAAAGTTGTGAAATGCACTAGAAAGTGTGCATTTTTAACGTTTTAAAGGGGTAATTGTGCAAGTATTAAACTTAACTTTATTTAACTTCATTTACACACAAAAAATTCTGAAATAACTCTAGGCTACTGAGTTCATTATTTCAGAATTTTTTGCATAATACACATTAACTTTTTCGTTGAGAGTCATTTGTTGCAGCTGCTGTTTTTCTGCTGATGCTGATTTTGTATAGTTAGTTATGCTCCACAAGGGAACAAAGGACTGTTTAGAGTCAGAGGCTTGTTGCTGCATAACACGAGTTCATTCTCCTCTATGTATTATTACCACCAAAGTGTATCACAGACTTTTTTTTCTCCAATCACCATATAGTCTTTCATGCATGCATGAACCAGATACTCCCTCAGTGACTTAGAACAATAACTTGTGGATGTGATGGCTGTGCATTAATTTGCTTAATGGAACATACATCTAGTCTAGTTTTTCATAAACCCGCTGTTTGTTGTTGTGATTGTACAAGAAGCTCTCTGGCTTCTGGTTTCAGATTGTAAAACTTGGCATCTTTAGCATTTGACAATACTTCAAATTGTGTCTTTTGTTGAGGGTTGTGCTATTAGAGGTCTAAGTTTGTGGGCAATTTAATGACTCTAAATATACCATGTGGTGTAACCAAGTATAAATTAACAATATATTTTCCTTTAATCTTGAATACATCAGACTGTGTAATTCATAAATATAATTTTTTTTTTTTTTGGAGTCGCACCACATGACGTTTTACGACCTATATTAACCTTGATGTAAAGAGGTCAAATTATCTGATATTTTAAGGTACTTATTGACCTTGATGCACAGACATAAGTTTTGTCAATTTTTATTATTTTTTTTTTTTTTTTTTTACAAATATTAAAGATTATGCCAAACTACTTAGTTTTTTCTTTATTTTTTATATATCATATCAGGGCAGTTGTATCACCCTGACATTTAATTTAACTTGGATTTCCCCCAAAAATAACAAAATAAATTTTAATGCAGAAATTAAAAACATGCTTATCTTAGAAGAGGTGTATTCAAGTCATTTAACATATTTGAAAATAGTAGATGTGGTTAAATGAATGTCATTGACCACATCCATCATCTAGCTTGATTATCAATACTAGCATATTTCTGCAAGTAGAGTTTGTAGGACTTTAGTTTAGACATGTGCTTGGATTTCTTGGAAAACTGAAAAAAAAAAAAAAATTATTGGTTCATATCACAAATATTCTCTGGATGTTTTTTTTTTTTTTTTTTTTTTGCGTTGCCACTAAACTCATGTGGATGTCTTTTTCAGAGCCTAGCCCAGCTAGAGATCCTGTGCAAGCAGCTATATGAGACCACAGACACCACCACACGTCTACAGGCCGAGAAAGCTCTGGTGGAGTTCACCAACAGTCCGGACTGCCTGAGTGAATGCCAGTTGTTGCTGGAAAGAGGAAGTGTAAGAATTAAACTTTTTGAAAGCTGTGATGAACAGCATGTCTGGAATGATCTGACAGCAACGTTCTCAAAAATCCTAGTTCTTTCTCCATTAGTTTGAGAAGAGCGACTATTTAAAAGTGTTTGGTTAGGTTTTCCCAAATTGCAGATTGCTTGCTTGACAGTGTATTTGTAAAATCTTCACAGTCCTCGTACTCGCAGTTGTTGGCTGCAACGTGTCTCTCCAAGTTGGTGTCTCGTACAAGCAATCCACTTCCCCTGGAGCAGCGCATTGACATTCGTAAGTTATAAGATCGACCTTGTCTTCAGTTTGAGTTTTAGACCTCAGAAACCTTGAAGAGGCAACATTTTGAAATAAATGTCACATTGGTTCCTCAGGAAATTATGTTCTCAATTATCTGGCAACCCGGCCAAAGCTTGCTGCCTTTGTGACACAAGCCCTGATCCAGCTCTATGCCAGAATCACCAAGCTTGGCTGGTTTGATTGCCAAAAGGAAGATTACGTCTTCAGGAATGTCATAGTCGATGTGACGAGATTCCTACAGGTAGACATGAATTATATAGTACTATTGGAAAATATAATGTTCTTAAATTTATAATTATACATTTTGGAAATATTTCCTTACCTTTTGCTGTTGCACCTTTAACTAGGAATGCACAAACATTTTTGGTTGAAAGTGCCATTTTTGATGTTCGCCTGAATAAAATTTTTTTTAACTGACTATTTTAAATGAAACTTCAACTTTAACAAACATTGATGAGGTGAGAAAACAACATCCATGTGAAAATATACATGTTCGTTGGATTTAATGGAAACAGCAATTGATGATGGTGTTCAAAATATATCAACGATGCCTTTTTATGGACCATATCATGTTTGATATGTTTAATGCAATTCTCAGTCACCTTGAATTTTGGGAGGGCATTTGTCCTCATTCATGAAACATGAAAAATGAATTCATGTAAATCATTCCTGAAAATAATTCTTATGTAAACTGTTGCATTAAATACAACAATTTCCTTTAAAAAAAAAAAACAATTTATAAGCAAACTACTCCTGTTTCATGAATGAGGACATTTAAATGTAACTGCACAACCACAACAGTCTATATATACATTTTGTGGTGAAAATTCAAAAACATTTGCAGTTGGTTTATATTTAGTTTATATTTCCTAGCAGTTCACTCTCACTGAATGACATGATTTAAATGCTAATGCAAATCACATCTTGGCTTTGCTTTATGACCCAGTTTGTTTAATTTTGGCCAGAGATTTTCATTCCAGTGTATCACTAAAACAGAAGTTATGAAGTTGTTTTTTAAGGTTTAAATTATTTTTAACATGCTACGTTTTTTGACTCTTTCAGGATAGTGTTGAACACTGCATCATAGGAGTCACAATTCTTTCCCAGTTAACCAATGAGATTAACCAAGTAAGTTTCTCCGCTCACAGCATTTAGTCTCTATACTGTCATTTAGTCTTTCCTCAGTGCTTGGAATGGGTTTTTTTTTTTTTGCTGTATGTTTAGGATCAATAACTGTATGCCACATTAAAGATGAATTACTGATTCCTTGAATCTTCTTACGGTCCCCCAGGCAGACTCATCGCACCCACTTACAAAACACAGGAAGATTGCATCATCATTTCGAGATTCCTCTTTGTTTGACATCTTCACCCTCTCCTGCAACCTCCTCAAGCAGGTGAGGCTAATGTTTAATGACTTCTAGACTTCACCATGTATCTGTATATTTTCCTTCACAACTGTTAAACCAGCGTGCTTGAACATTATGTAAAGGACTCAATGCATTGTTCTGTATGTCTGCAGGCATCTGGGAAGAACTTGAATCTAAACGATGAAAGCCAGCATGGGCTGCTCATGCAGCTACTCAAACTGGCCCACAATTGCCTCAATTTTGATTTCATCGGTACATCCACTGATGAGTCTTCAGATGATCTGTGCACCGTCCAGATCCCCACCAGCTGGAGATCAGGTGATCTTCCCCTTTTTTTGGGGGCAAATAATGAAATGAATAGAGCTGAATGGAGTACATGTAGTTAATTAATATTACTAAGTACTTATTTGAGTAATTACAATGTAACTACGTCACCTTAAAATAAAGTAAGTAAAGACATTTATAATGTTACAAAGTATTTCTATTTCAAATAAATTGTTCTTTTGAACATTCTGTTCATCAAAGAAAAAGATTTTCATGGTTTCCATAAAAATATGAAGCAGCACAACTGTTTCCAACATTGATAATAATAATAAGAAATGTTTCTTGAGCAGCAAATCAGCATGATTAAAATGATTTCTGAAGGATCATGTGACCCTAAAGACTGGAGTAATGATGCTGAAAATTCAGCTTTGACATCACAGAATAAATTACATTTTAAAATGTATTAAAATAGATATTACCATATTTACTGTATTTTTGTTTAAATAAATGCAGCCTTCAAAAACATGAAAAATACATTTGACCGTCTCCAAACTTTTGAATAGTAGTGCACATATGTTTAGTATAAAAAGAGGCATTCATGTTTAATTCATGCATCATTTTGGCCTTTTCTCTCTCACCTGCAGCCTTTTTGGATTCCTCAACCTTGCAGCTGTTTTTTGATTTGTATCATTCCATCCCTCCTTCGCTGTCTCCCTTGGTGAGTGTCAGATAAACAGCATGATATGCATGTGAAAATAAACAAGCCTTTGCCTCACACACTGTTAGCCTGGATAAGTTGAATTTACTTTAAAAATTTGAGGAAACTGGTTGCCCTAAAAAAAATAAAGTAATGTGAACTTAGTAATTAATAGTACAAAACATTTTAAGTTAAATGAACTCAAATTATTTTGTTGTTATTACACATAGTATATTTAAGTTCAATGTACTAAGCTAATTTAATTAGCTTAATTTATATCAAGTTAAGTTAATTTATATCAACTTTCATTTTACTACAAAATTAAGAAAAAAAGCAAATAAAGGTACATTCGTTAAATTTTATTTTAATTCAATTCCAAATACAACATTTCATGTCCTGAAAACATTTTCCTTATAAAACATGAAAAAACAAATCAGCTTATTGTTAAGCACATGAATAGTCTATCTCAGAATCACAACAAATTGCATCAAAACTATATGGTTTGTTTACACTCCTGATTTCACAATATTGGCAGTATTCAATTTTAGGTGCCAGCTCACATTTTCCTAGGTTGAGCATTACCTGCTGAATAAAATATAAAGTATTATTCATACAGTTAGGGTAGTCCAGGTGCAGGGCATAAATCAGTCTGAAAAAAGGACACAGAAGTCTTGAGGTTGGTCAGTTCATCCATCACCAAACATCCTTCCAAGACGATCCTCACTCTAGATGGGTTTAGCTGAGCACTTTATAGATCAACACAGAGGATTCTCACTGGAGTTTGCCTGTATGAGTCCTTGTCAACTGCAACCTAGCAGAGGAAGAAAAAGATCGACAAAGACATTATCATATAATAATGCTTCAGATAATGCTGTTGTCAAATACTCTTTAAGTCATATGCTGCATTCACGCCATGTCGTAATTATCATAATTCCGAGATGACAACATGTGACGTTGTATTTAGAGCTGTTAACATCCTTGTACTGGGATATGCATTTATATGGCAACCCTATCAACGGCTAAATGAATCCACAGCAGTAGGGCGGTACAGTTGTCATCTGGTACAAGTAGGAGCTCCCCAAAAATTCCCAGTTTATTACAATTACAAGTTCTACGAGAATGTGAATGCTTTTTACAAGCTGGAATCTCATAATTATGGTAATTACGACATGCCGTGAATACACCTATACATACCTGGTTTACTGTAGAAAGAGCTGGCCATTGAAATACCATCAGGCTGATGTCAAGCTCGTCGTTGACAACTTTTCTATGAGGAGCAAACATTAAAGTTAAAGTCTTGATAATGGCACCTGACTTTATGGTTCACATGTAATTGTGCACTGTGCAGTATGCAGATTAATAAAATAATCAGCCTCAGAACAGGTCTCAGTAAACCCACATGACACACAAAAAGGTAAATGTTTGGAAAAAATGTCTGTAGAACTTGCCAAAACAACTTTCCAACTTCTCATCAGTAGCTCCTTGAATTCACACACACCATGACAAAATGGCTTATCTGCATTATCTGCAGCAAACCAGTGTGTAGGAGGCGTGGTCAGGAGAAAAACTTCATAATTTAAGTGCATTTAACTTAAACTTATTAACACATTCAAATTATATCCACAAATTAGTAGAATATACTTATATTTTATAAGTAATGCAATCAAACTTAAATATTTTAAGTATATTGTAATTCTATGTCGAATTAGATATAAAATCCGGGCTAAGAGTGTAGATACTGTTAGACTCTTCCTCTAATGATGTGAATTGTATGTTTGTCTTCCAGGTTTTGTCTTGTCTAGTCCAAATAGCATCTGTCAGAAGGTCTCTCTTCAACAATGCAGAGAGAGCAAAGTTCCTCTCCCATTTAGTAGATGGTGTGAAGAGGATATTGGAGAACCCTCAAGTATGCCATCCATCTTTATATTTGTTCAAATGTCTTTATAAATGTATTGTAATATTTGTTATGTATTATAATAATAATTGTCATTGAATTTAGGTATGTCACTATTATTAAATAAGCATCTGGTCGCGGTTATTTGATTTAGAGATTATTGTGCTTTCATTTTTGCTTTTGAATTCACGTTTACTTCCCGGCGTGGGTGGAGGGATTGGGTATGGGGTCGGATAGAATGGTGCCCATCTTGGTAGAATGCGTCTGCTTATAGAGAGTAGCGGTATTGGTCATTTGACAGCATTGACAAGTTAAAACTGACTGGATGGGTAAGAATAATGATTAATTTTTGTTAGTTATTTTGTTTACGGGTCATTACATCTAGCTGTCTGCCCACTTTAAATCGGACACCGAGATAAAGAATTGTGGTAAGATTGTATTTATTTGAATTAATTAATGAGAGAGAGAGAGAGATTGTTCATGTGCGAATTGTGAAATCTATTCACAGCAATTGGTATATGATTAATTGGGTAACGTGGCAATTATTATTATTTATTTTTTTGTGTGGTTTTTATCATGTTTGGTTTTGTAGAGTTTGTCGGACCCAAACAACTACCATGAGTTCTGCCGACTGCTGGCTCGACTCAAGAGTAACTATCAACTGGGAGAGCTGGTTAAAGTAGAGAACTACCCCGAGGTCATAAGACTGATCGCTAACTTCACAGTAACCAGTCTTCAGGTGAGTGAAAGACTTGGCATGTTAAAGACAGATCTAATTTGTAATTGTTATAGAAGCTGTACCAACTGGACACCATTCAAATTTTGAAAATTGGCTTTTCAAAGACTGCTAATAATTTGATGCGTCCCAGCACTGGGAGTTTGCCCCCAACAGCGTGCACTATCTGCTGAGCCTGTGGCAGCGTTTGGCAGCATCTGTCCCTTATGTGAAGGCCACGGAGCCCCACATGCTGGAGACCTACACCCCTGAGGTGACTAAGGCCTACATCACGTCTCGCCTGGAGTCTGTGCACATCATTCTGAGGTAGAGTGAGCACTATCTGATGTCACGGTTAGGTCCGATGATCATGAATGTCATAAGTGTGTAATGTTTCTATATACAATATCCATTCTATACAGGGATGGTCTTGAAGATCCCCTGGATGATGCCGGCTTGGTGCAACAGCAGCTGGACCAGCTGTCTACTATCGGGCGGTGTGAGTATGAGAAGACCTGCGCCCTACTGGTCCAGCTCTTCGATCAGTCGGCCCAGTCATACCAGGAGCTGCTGCAGTCCACCAACTCCAGCACAATGGACATAGCAGTCCAAGAGGGTGAGCTTACAACACCTCACATTTCTTGATGCACAATCATATGTCACGATACAACCCTTATGTAACGAATGTGTTGTCCAGGTCGTTTGACGTGGCTGGTGTACATCATTGGTGCAGTCATTGGAGGAAGAGTATCCTTCGCCAGCACGGATGAGCAAGATGCCATGGATGGGGAGCTTGTGTGTCGGTAAGAAATCAGCACTGAAGGCTGTTCACATCAAGACAAATGTTTGGCATAAAAGTTTCACATGCAATTTGTCTGTTCAGACCAATGTATAAAAAAGACAGATGGGCTTAATGAATATGCACAACTTTCCGTTTCTGACACCCTAAATAAAGGAAAATAAAAGAAAACTCAAACATTATTTAAATATTTTTAAAAAAAGCAGTTCAGATTTTTGTATTAACTATGGTGTTTATCAAACCACATCACATACTAGAGTACAAAGGCAAGAGAGCTTGGTCCGAATTCTTCCCATGTTGTTCATTGTGCTATCACCAAATAGTCTGCTTGTTAGTGCCACACTCTTAAAAAAAAAATTGTTGGCCCCAAAAAAAAAAAAAATTTAACGTAACTGAGTTATGGCAACTTCGTATGAAACAACCATCAAACTATATTGAGTTGGAGTAACTTAATTTGTAACATAAACATTTTTAAGTGGATTACTCAAATTAGCTCTAATTAATCGCTCTAACTGCTTGAGTTGTAGCCTTGGAACCAGTTAATCTTATATATTTCAGTTAAAATCCACAGCTATTATAACGCATGCTAAATGTAACTTATTTAGCATGTATATTTATTGAACAAGTAAGATATTACTTCTCACTGGCATTAGCGCAGTTGTTCATATGTTCAGTGTAGTGTTTACCTTCATAGTCGTCTCTTCAGCACAATGGTATCCTCAAACTTCAACATAACAGAAACTCTTTTAAATGTTAAACACTAACAGGTCTTTCCCTTCACTAAAAAACAAATGAAATAACACCTAATTTCAACATTTATTCTCCTTATCCAGTCCTATGCAAAGCATGCTGGAAACTAGAAATCCACAACTTCTAATGTTATCAAGACAATTACATTAACGTACTACAACTTAATAAAAAAAAATTAAAGCAGAAATTTGAGTTTAAATTATACACAATATAAAATTAATGTTAATGATCAGAATTATGTCAACAGAACTCAACAAAATAATGTTTGCAACTTAAAAGGCTTAATTAAATCAATAAATTAGAACTTTTAACTTGCAGCCATGTATTTAACTTGTGATAACAGGTCCCCTGAATTACTTTTTAAGAGTGCACAAAGTCGCAGTTTTCTTTGCGGTGTAATGGAAAAGAGATCAGAATACCTCTCTGTAAAAAAAAAAAATAAATAAAATAAATTAACTCATTGAGAGCATGCAAATGTTTATGTCGGTCTGAACCAAGGCATTTACAGCCATTCAATAAAATTAAAATGTTAATTGCATCAAATTTTCACACTGAACATTCATCTTGGTGTGAACAGTAACTAGCTGTCATGCTTTAAATAATGTATCAAACTAGTGATGCACAGTATATGCTCCAAATCAGTTATTAGCCTGTATTTTTTTTTTTTTTTTTTTTTTTTCCCAGAATTGGACAATATTGGATATTCTCTTTTTTTGCTATTTTTAAATTTATTTTACCTTTGCCATCATTTAATGCAATAGTCATATAATTTAAAGTAATAATTTAATCTAAAATTAATTTTAAAAAACACTAGTTTAATAACTTTTTTTTTAAAAAAATAATAATAATTTTCATATTTTTATAATGATGCGATTCCTAATTTCAGTTGATTTATGGTTTTAGTGCTTAATTAAATTTATTTTGACAAAGTGGTAAAGAATTTAATTTTAATTAAACAGTCACTTGAGATCACTGGTTCTCGTGCTTATTGTTTTAATATAAATTTCATCTTTTGTCATTTTCAGAGTTTTGCAGTTAATGAACCTCACGGACTCACGGCTGGCTCAAGCAGGAAATGAGAAGCTCGAGTTAGCCATGCTCAGTTTCTTCGAACAGTTTCGGAAAATCTACATCGGTGACCAGGTGCAAAAATCATCAAAGGTAATGACAGTTATACTACAGTTGTAGTTGGTCTGTTTGCATGAGCACAAACTTCAAGCTGTGGTTTGTTTAGACATCAAATCTAAAACAAAATCAGCTAGTAGTGAATTGATTGTTGATCTCTCTCGTAACTTTCACAGGGTTTTGCCTTTGAACTCTCAGAATGGTTGAATTTTGCAATGGTGTTGTGTCTGGGCTTTGAAAAGAGACAGTCTATTCAGCTTTTTTGCATGCTTAGTTGTGGTTTCACTCTTTTAGTCTGGCTTTCTAAATGGTTTGAAAACAAATAGTTGGTTTGTGTTTGAGATGAAAGTGACCTGTCTCAACTAACCAGAAAGCTGAAGTTTTCTCTCTTGTCGCTCAGATTTCAAACTGTGAACAGAGAAGATAAGTGCACATAGAGAGACTAGCTGTTCCTCTAAAGGCCAATTCACATTGCACCGACAGACGGCAACAGACACTTCATTGAATTTTGTCGGATCAGTGTGGGATCCTGTCGGCCTCCGACAGACACCGACAGGATCCCACACTGATCCGACAAAATTCAATGAAGTGTCTTTTTTTTCGCCGATTGAACATGTTGAATCACCGCTTGTCGGGTCGTGGAATGTCTGAGAAGTGACTTGTTTTAATTTGGTGGTTGTCTGCATTGGTCGGTGTATGTCGGTGCAGTGTGAATTGGCCTTAAAACTGTGTTTAGTTCTGCTTTATCCTGTTGTCCTTAACCTTGGAATTAAATACCTTTTTAAAAGTGCTTCTCATAACTAAAACAGTGCAAAAATAATTATGAAGTCTGATTGGATCATGACGTATTAAATTTAATGGCGAATTGTATATAGTGTCCCAAATGGCACACCTAATTTGGATTTTAGAGATGCAGACTTTACAGTGTACTATTACCCAACAGCCCATGCAGCAAAGTGTAGAATCAGAGGAGGGTGCCACTTGGGACTGGGCCATAATCGGGACTCAACTATAAGGACCAAGAATTTATTTTTAGCAGTGTAATTTTATTTGTGTTAGAAATAGAATTATATATACTGTATTTGCCATTAAATGTTACATTGATTAGGTTTTTAATTTGTAAATGAAATTGAACTGCTTTATCCCCCTTTTTCTCACCAGATATATATAGGTAATGGTTTTGTGAGAAGAGAACCCCCTGTGAATTATCACAGTTGCTTGCTTCCCGTGGCTTTCTTTCCCAACCTGTTTTTTCAGTAGTTGAACACTAAATGCTTTTGTAAAATGGATGGTTCCAATCTTGGATGCTGATTGGTTAATACATCATATCATTTAAAATGCAGGATATATTAGTAAGAGCTACAATGCAAAACACCTGTTCAAGATGAATTTAAGATGACATGAAATGATACTACTTTTGTTTGATCCCTAGTTGTATCGGAGACTATCAGAGGTTCTTGGCCTGAATGATGAGACCATGGTACTCAGTGTTTTCATTGGGAAAATGTGAGTATATGTCAATTAATGATAGATATATTTAATAGGAAACCTTATTTTGTCAAGAATTATAATTGAAAAACATTTTTAATGAAGAGTTTTGTTTTAACGCAGAATCACCAACTTGAAGTACTGGGGACAGTGTGAACCAATCACATCTAAGACACTACAGCTCCTCAATGACCTCTCTATTGGATATCCTTACACACATGTTGCTTGTTTAAATTTTAAACAGTATCAGCATTGTTACTGAGGTTGATGGATAATTTTAATTTAACGTAAATCTATAGAATGATCTGTGAAGTTTATTGACAGTGAATGTTTTTGTGTTTCCTTAACCTAATTTGTCACATACAGCAGTGTTAGAAAACTAGTTAAACTCAGCGCTGTCCAGTTCATGCTAAACAACCATACGGTAAATTAGCCTTTTTTGTTTTTCTTCAGCTTTATTTGTCCCTGTAGTGCAATTAATGGACAATGACATAAAATCTTTTAAAAACCATTTTTATTTTTACTATTCTTAACTGTTTCTTTAGTAACAAGCTGACAATGTCTTATTATTCTTCCATGTGACAGAGTGAGCACTTTTCTTTCCTGGGTGTAAACAATCAGGCCAATCTTAGTGATATGAGGTGTCGGACCACTTTCTACACAGCCTTGGGAAGACTTCTTATGGTAGATTTGGGTAAGGGTGTACCTATTATAGTTCATATTTCAAATTTAAAGTGGACTGACCTTAATCATCTGATATGTATGAAATAGAGCATATAAGTGTTTTGTAAAAGGACATCTTTTCAATGTTCTGTGCCTTTGACAGGTGAGGATGAGGACCAGTTTGAACAGTTCATGCTTCCTCTCACTGCCGCGTTTGAAGCCGTTGCTCAGATGTTCAGCACCAACACCTTCAATGAACAAGAAGCAAAAGTGAGATGTCGTATTCTTTATCATACAGCACCCTCCTAACATGCAGCATTTGCAAAATATATTTTTCTTTTTTGTTGCTGATCTTTATAATGCATCTGTACCTCAGTGTTTTCACATATGAGAGATGACCAAATGTTGTTTTTTTCCTTCGTCTTTTAGAGAACTTTAGTAGGACTTGTGAGAGATCTAAGGGGAATTGCCTTTGCCTTCAATGCCAAGACCAGCTTTATGATGCTCTTTGATTGGATGTATCCTTTTAATGTGTTTGTTTGTTTTGTTTATTTTGTTTATTTTATTTGTGTATTTCTTTATTTTGTGTGTTTATTTTTGTTTTTATTTGTTTATTTATTTTTCATGAATTTTAATTATCAAATCAAATTAAAAACAAACTAAGAAAATGATATGAAACTAATAGGTGTGGGAATCTTTTGGAATCTCAAAATTCGATTCATATTGATTCTTGAAGTCACAATTTTTTTTTTTTTTTTTTTTTTTTAAATCAAATTTCAGTTCGATAGGCCTATATGCATAGATTTGATTCTGAACTTTGAATTTTATTTGAACTCAAAATGAAACAAAATAAAGGAAATTAAATGATTCATTTCATTTAAAGGATTAGTTCATCCAGTGTGCAGTGCAATATTTAAATATTATAAATCAATCCATTTATAATATCTAAACTATTTTATTCATAATAAGTTACATTTGTGAGGTAAAGATTCTGTGTTCAAACTCGGCGTCATCAAGCTACGCCTTTAAGATACTGATATGAACTGTTTTTGTCAAGTAAGCTTTATTCCTAATGCTTCCCCTGTTGCAAGCCTTTGCGTTGTCTAAACTGTTCGCCCTTCTTTGAAATGACAACATCGGTAGATCGATAAATCCGTAGAAGATAGAATTGTGGTTTATATGTGAATCGTGTTTTTTTTTTTTTTTTCTTCTTCTTTTTTTCTCTTAGGCCAAACTGAGCATTTCAGAATGAATGCCAATATTAATATGTTCCTTAACAGATCATAGTTACCCCTCTTATATGCCCATCTTACAGAGGGCAATAGAGCTCTGGTACCATGTACCTGCCTGCACCACACCGGTCCTCAAACTCATGGCTGAGCTCGTCCACAACAGGTATGCATATGTTACATCTTGCATATGTTACATCTTGCACATGTCCTTCAGAGCTGTGTTTGAAGGTTATGCATGTTCTCTGACTTACAGTATTTTATTTTTTTTGTGTGTTTTTTTTTACATGAAGGTCACAGAGATTACAGTTTGACGTGTCATCACCGAATGGAATCCTGTTGTTTAGGGAGACCAGCAAGACGATTACAACATATGGTACATCCTCTCCAATAATTTCATAATCTCCTAATATATTTCATATTTTAATGGAACTATTCTGCTGGTTTGGTGTAGTAGCATTATTAAATCGTAAACACTGTATGTTGACGTAATTTAAATAATAATTTTTCTTTTTTTCATTTCAAGGGAATCGGATCCTGACACTGGGTGAGGTGCCAAAAGATCAGGTTTATGCACTGAAATTGAAGGGAATCTCCATTTGTTTCTCCATGCTGAAAGCCGTATTAAGTGGCAACTATGTCAACTTCGGCGTCTTCCGTCTGTACGGCGATGATGCCTTGGATAACGCCCTGCAGACCTTTATTAAGCTGCTCTTGTCCATCCCTCATAGTGACCTGCTGGTAAGAGCCGTCAGCTATCAGTATCAGGATTGTATCAGCTATCATTCAGATTGGTTGATTTTGGTTGGTTGTTCTTCCTGCAGGACTATCCAAAGCTTAGTCAGTCTTACTACTCTCTTCTGGAGGTGCTAACCCAAGACCATATGAACTTCATCGCCAGCCTGGAGCCTCATGTGGTCATGTACATCCTGTCCTCCATATCAGAGGGGCTTACTGCACTTGGTAAGGACCTTCTCCTAAAACATAGGATTTTCTCCTTCAGTTCTCCTTCAGACCTCTAGATGTTTGTGAACCTATAAAGTTGATCTGTTTCTGTTTGTCGCTTCACAGACACAATGGTATGCACTGGTTGCTGCTCAAGCCTGGATCACATAGTTACTTATCTATTCAAGCAGCTGTCACGCAGCACAAAGAAAAGAGCGGCGCCCATGGCCCAGGAGAGTGACCGTTTCCTTCACATAATGCAGCAGCACCCTGAGATGATTCAGCAGGTGAACTGCATCTGTAGCCATATGAGGCTTTGAAAGATAATTTATAAAATAAATTTTTACATCATAAATTAAATTATTTTGTGTTAAGGAATGTGTTTTGTCTTGCTGATTTTCACAGCCATTTATGTTATAAAATATATATTCCTCATGTACGTTGACATTTTGAAGTTTATTGGAGATATTGGATCTGACAGATTTCTCACAATCTTATCCAGATGCTGTCCACAGTGTTGAATATCATCATTTTTGAAGATTGTAGGAATCAGTGGTCAATGTCACGGCCACTGCTTGGTTTGATTCTGCTCAATGAGAAGGTATGTGGTGTGTGTGTGTGTGTATTAAAAGTGGGGGGGAAATCAATTCTCTGGTACTTCATGATTCTCGCTTCAATAATTCTGAATTGATTCTGAAAACTTGTATGCATACATCTATGCATGTATTACTACTGTTGAAATTACTACAATTTTTTTTTTTTATATACATACATTTTGAAAGAAGTCTCTTATACTCACCAAGGCTGCATTTATTTGATCAAAGTTAAAGTAAAACTGTAATATTTTGAAATATTATTACAAAATCTATATAATAATAATAATATTTTAAAACAATTTATTCCTGTGATAGCAAAGCTGAATTTTCAGCATCATCACTCGAGTCTTCAGTGTCACATGATCCTTCAGAAGTCATTCTAATATGCTGATTTGCTGCTTAAGAAACATTCATTATTATCAATGTTGAAAACGGCTGTGCTGCTTAATATTTTTGTGGAAACAGTGATGCATTTTTCAGGATTGAAATGGAAATCTTTTGTAACATTATAAATGTCTTTACTGTTGCTTTTGATCAATATAATGCATCCTTGTTGAATAAGAGTATTAATTTCTTTAAAAAAAAAAAGTTTAAAAAATCTTTCTGACCCTAAACTTTTAAACGTAGCATGTGTAAAAACAATGTAATGTAAATATGGTGTCAGTTCTGTAAATAGTTACAACTACGTATACACACCTACAAGTGTGACTATCAAATCATTGGGGTCTGTTTAATGAGAGGCCCATCATTCTTTTTAACTTTTAATAAGCACTACAGCACCATTTGTGATCAGAGCATTGTGTTTGTAGTATTTTGCAGATTTGAGGAACAGCATTGTGAACAGCCAACCACCAGAAAAGCAGCAAGCCATGCACTTATGCTTTGAAAATCTCATGGAGGGCATAGAGCGAAACTTGCTCACCAAAAACAGAGACAGGTCATTTGATTTTCATATGATTTTTTTTGTAACCTGTTTTGTGTTTAAGTTTACAGAGAAATACTAATCCATAATAAAAATCCTTTAAAATATAAATTAAGCACTCAAGCACACACTCCTAATGCACACACACAATCATAATGATTATGAATGTAATTTTAATAAACAAGTGCTTTTGAGTCAGTTGACACTGCTGACTCGTCATTTCCGCATTATAATGGATGCGCAAATAAAGAGAAATGCACGTTAAACGTCATGCAGTAAGCGCTGTACTAATTTAGCTTTCACACAAACACTTGGATATGCGCTAATAATAGCACACGTATCTAGATTAACATTCGAGCGAGCGGTAGGGCTGCCCTCGACTAAAGATTTTTCTGTTCGAATAGTACTCGTTCATTTTAAGTGATTGATCGACTAATCGCACGTTTATTAATAAATCATATATATCATAATAAAGAGCCTTTAATACCTACATAGCCTAATCAGTGTTCAAGCACACATAAAACTTGCCATGGCGCACCAACAGAAGTAACGATTATGAATGCATTAGGGGAAAAACATCATTAAGTGATAAATAATAAAGCGATAAATACTTTCGGCTGCAGTGATGAAGTTGATGATGCCGACTCATCATCTCTGCAGTAGTGCACGCGCCTATGCACGTTTCATACGTGCTGCATAACCTGAGAATATTTGTTTTCCATTTGATTTGGTTCATTTAAAAGTATACATTTCTATAGATATATTTTACATGTCTGAGGCAAGTTTACATGGAGTTTCGGTTCTTTTCTTTTTTTTTTTTGCCGCACTTAAGTTCACAAAGAGAGATGGCAGAAAGCACACCCTGTTTGCTTCATTATTTTACAAAAGTGCAACGTTTCGTTGTTATTGTGAGTGCACACAAATAAAAGTAGACTCTTCACAGATCAAAAAAATGTATTACTCTTATCTGTATGACCAAAAATGACTGAATATTTTTAAGTGCAAATGATCGCACCGGTGCCTCCATGTTAGCTGTCATGCGGTAAGTGCGCTACTATTCAGCTTTCACACTCTGCACACTTGAAAGCCCACATTTTTCTAGGTTAACGTTAGAGCGAGTTAATCTAGAAAAGCCATATAAAGTTGCTACTGCTTACATGTTTCAGATGATACGCCATATTTGAGGTCGATTAATGATAGGCGAGCTTTTTGATGTCCTGCCCGATGTACTGTATTACCACATAGACCAGCTATGTTTGAGGTTGATGAATGATTGACGAACATTTGGATATCCTGACTGACGTACTGTTATTACTACATGGACAAGCCGTGTTAACGATCTGTCTGTCATGGACTGCGTGACTTTGATTTTTTTCTGTAACCATTGACCAACTAATTCAAATTTGGTTGACTAAGCCTCTTCACGTCGGCCAATGTTTGGTCTACTATTAGGGGGCAGCCCTACAAGCTTCACTGTTACTATATCCTATATCCCTAAACTAGTCCAAAAGTACCGGTACTTCGATACAAAGTCGGTACTGAAATTTTGAAAATGTGACAATACCAGCATTTCTGTAGTACTGGGAGTACTGAGTATCCAGGTATATTCGGTACCCACTGATAGGGCTGTGCCAGTATTTATGTGAATATGACATGAGTGAAGCACAAAGCTTTGTTTACAAAAGAAATAATAGGTTAGCAATTAATTGTGACATCGCATTTTGGTTCATGCCGAATGAGAGATACGTGAGTCCATAAATTTAAGCTTTGTCGGCTTTGTATTCCGTTTTGTGAATCACGATCTAGTCACCCGATTATCAGAGAATTTAACAATATTCCATTAGTTATTCCACTGAACATGGAATCTGTTCATTTTCCCAAAGCTTCACTCACGCAGGGGATCATAAACGTTTCTTCCTTTCGTCCGCTTTTAGGCTTATTATATTCGCATTCTTTACCGTGGTAAAGTAGAAAAAGCACTGTAGGACAGAAACCTTTTTGCTTGCACGTCAGTTTTTTTTTAACGCAGTTTGTGCTTGTTATTAGACTTGATAAGGCGCGTCAAGTTTATTTGTATAGCGCGTTTCACACATTTCCGGTGATTTTTAGTTTCGCTTTCTCTGGCAGCGCAAAATGAAACAGCCTGAATGTCTTGCCCCTGCTGAAGATAAAACTCGCTCTTCAGACCTTTTAAAACAAGTGTCAGTTGCTTGTAACATCAGGAGATAACATGAAGATATTATAAAAGAGATGCTCTCTTTCCTGCTCGTGTCCCACATCCCTCTCAAAGCGCAAGAGCGGTAGACTATATGACGCATCTTTGTGTGGAAATAAAAAAAAAAAAATGTTTTTTTGTTTTAAATATTTAACTTTTTTATTATTTAGGTTACCATTATTTACTGATATTTATTTCATAGTTTTACTGGCTGTAGTGTGTCGTTTCATTGACGGAATAGCTAAAATAAACACGCACAGCTGTTACAAAATGGATTGAGCATTTGTTTATTTATTTTTTTATATTTCAAAATTTATTTCATTGAGGTATATATACACCCACAAACATACATACATACATACACACACACACTCCAAATATTTATATGTATGATTACCATCATATTTAATGTTTTTAAAATAGTTCCAACAGATTTTCCTGTGGTACCGAAAGTTTTCCACTCACTTTTTTTTATTTTCACAGATGTCATTCAAGTGTGTGTGTGTGTGTGTGTGTGTGTATGTGTGTGTGTATATATATATATATATATATATATATATATATATATATATATATATATATATATATATATATATATATATATATATATATTATTATACATACACACGTAAATATATACTCAACTTTTTTTTTTTTTCTTCATTTTGCAGGTTTACACAGAATCTTTCAGTATTTAGAAGAGAAGTCAATGACTCCATGAAGAATTCCACATACGGGGTAAACAGCAACGATATGATGAGCTGACATTCCATAGAGCACCAGGTCATGTGGCCCGGCCCCGCCCCGTACTCCCACCCGCCCCTGGCCCGGCTGCCAGGGGACCACCACTGCGCAAGCCTGCACCTCCCGCTCCCCAGTCCCTAAAAAAAAAAACCATTACCTCTCTCCCCTCACATCTCCTCCCCCACCCTTTTTTTATATATATATAAATATATATATACACATATAAATATATACATATTTTAAAGCCAGTTTCTAGAAGTCCTTCTCCTTGACCATTCTCTTGTCATTTGGGGCTCAAAGTCCAAAGAGAGTGAAGAGGGTATGGCTGGGGAATGGTTGGGAATGGGTTTGGGGTGTGGGATGGCACCAGTGTGGACTCTAGAGTGGACGGCACACCCGAACCGCTCTGAGGGATGATGGGAAGTGGGCGTCTGTGTGTGTGTGTGTGTGTGTGTGTGTGTGTGAGAGTGTTTGAGAGCATGTCCGTGGGAGGAAGGGTTAGGATGAGCTGGTATACATAGTGCTCTGCTTTTGCCTGCCTTGTATAGAAACACATAAGGAAAAAAAAAAGTGTACATTTTTTTTCATAACATTTTCAACAATGTTTATAATTATTACAGTTTAAGACAAATAATGAGTGTGATTGAAAACTTTTTACAGTCTAGCTAGTGCAACTGTGCTGGAAGTGTGGGTTTGTCTGTATGGAGAGAGTTGTTTATATCCGGGTGACAATGTGGGATTGTGGCATGAGTGCTGGGATTGACACCTGTCCGGAGAGGGGGTGGGATGAAAAGTCGTATAGGATCACAAGTTGTACATTTATTATCCCCCCCCCCCCCAAAACCGGGAGATTTGTAAATACACAAAGCCCCTTTCATTAACTTTTTCAGGAGGGATACCATTTCCCTAAAATCTTGAGCATGATAAAGTCTGTCTTGTGTCAACCTTCCCCTTTAAGGTCATCGTGACATCCCCACCACTTCCAGGATGTTCTTAGTTCTACTCACTGCTGACCTGAAACGGTCCCAAAATGACCCCCCAAAATTAATTCCAAGACCGTTAAAGGAGAACGCACGTGTAACACTTTCCATTTGTCTCTGAAGGGTTTGATCATGTCGTCTGTGGATTCGATTAGATAAAGTGACTTGGTTGTGGTGAAGTTGCTCTCTGAACTTTCGTCAAACTGTTCTCCCTGCTTTTTAATCTCACAGACTTCCAGTCTCTCGTGGCTTTATTGTTGATCTGGCGTTCTTCGGTAGTGAAGCCTATAGAATGTAGCCGTGTCCTTTAAAAAAAAAAAAAAAAAAAAAAAAAAAAAAAAAAGACCCTGGTACTCGAGTCATTGCAACAGGATCACTCTCAACAGTTTCTTTCTTTAACCCTGTTTTCTTTTTTTCTTCTTCTTTCTCCCCCTGGATTCGTTTTATTTTTAATAGCCGAAAACGCATCAGAATATGGTAGATTTAAACAGAGGTGAATGGAGTATATTAGCAACTTGTGCTACTCAACAGATGTTGCTGCTAACTGTTTGTGAAGAACTAGCTCATCTCTTAACCATGTCCAACACTCATGGATGTTCACTTTCTTTTCTTGGTTCCCTGATGTGAATGTGTTTTTTGGCGACTGTGTGTTGGGTCCATTGAGTGATAAGGTTGAATTGTTTGATTGTTTGTTTGGATGTCTGCTACATATAGTGTAAGCATTGTGACTGCAAAATAAACATCATTGGTTTGTACTAGTATGTGCACGTTTTGTGACTGCCACATCATGACCATCAAGTCAACATGGTCTAATATTACCTTTTTTCTTTTTTTTAAATAAACACTCCTGTTCTTAATAGTGGCAGAGGTTCTCGTGGAGATAGAAAACCTAGAAATGTCAAGAAAAGTTGAAAGTACAGTTCACCCAAAAATGAAAAATTGTCACTTATTCACCCTCAAGATGTTCCAAACCTGTATGAATTTCTTTCTACTGCAGAACACAAAAGATATTTTTAAGTATATGGGTAACCATCAGTTGATGGGACCCTATTGACTTCCATAGCATGGACAAAAAAAAAACACTGGAATTCAATAGGTTTCATTAACTGGTTACCGACATTTATAATGCAAAGTTGAAATGTTCCGTTGCCCAGAGAGAAAAACAAGGTGTGGGGTCGGAGGAAAAGATGCACGAGAGATGAGCTGGCGTATTTTCCCCGGGTTCATAATTTATCTACGTGCATAGGGATCAAGTGAAGAAAAACATACAAATAAACATTCAACTTAAGAGTACAAAAGTCAGTAGAGCAGTTCTCTCTTCTGCTTACCTTCCACACCTCTTCAAGATACATCCTCTATGCATGTGCAGTTGTCATTCTACTATTAATTACATGACCGTTACAACATTCTTCAAAATGTGTTCAGCAAAATTAAGAAACTCATACAGGTTTGGAACAACTTAAGGGTGAGTAAATGATAATATGGTTTCCATTTTTTGGGTGAAAATCAAATTCATGGTAGACTGCAGTGAATATAATCTATTTTTCTAGTTTGCTCTGCTCAACAATATACTATTGGATTGAATTTAATCTTTTATTAGAATCTCAGTGTGGCAGTAATTTAATTCCTGTTGATGCAGTAAAGTTACAGTAAAAATTACACAAGTTGGCATTGGGATACGTCAAGATGTTCAAGGGTTAACTTTTAACTTCAAATTTTTTTTTTTTTTTTTCCCCACAATACCGCAAAATTTTTGGTGCGTAACAGCCACTTTTATTAATGAGAGTTCTGCTTTTTGTTGAATGATTTTAAACTGAAATGCAAATGCAATTTCATGGCTTGAGAGCCATGACAATCAATTAAGATGTGATCAATTCACAGTACAGCAGCACTTTTTCCAGTGGGAAATGTAGTTATTTATTAGAAAAAAAAAGGTGCCAGACATTACAGGAAAATCAAATGTTATCCACCTTCTGACTTTAAAGTACAAATAAAAAAAAAAAAAAAAAAAAGCAACTTTCACATAAATTTACATAGGACATTTATTACATATTTCTCCACTTTTGAGCTTGATGTGTAAGATCTCTACTACACCAAGAAGGACACTTCAAATTTTACACTGTTGTGATTAACTCTCATCTTTAAGTTGTTTGGTTTTTGAATTGGCTTTGTGGACGACGTCATTGTAACCTTCTCTGTTTCTGGCAATCTCAATGGCATAAAACTGGATTCTGGTAGCTGAAATGAAAAGAAAATTATTTTTTTTCCACCTGAGCATTTCCTTCTAGTAACATTTTGTTTTCTCTTGGTAAGTTACTGATCTTTTTCTTGGTGACTGAAATGAGTGCATGTGTGGCATTACATACCAAATATCGTGTTCTCTTCCGTGTAGTCCTTCTGACAGTCTAGACGTAATAATGTACCATAGTTGAAGTCCTCTACAACACCTTCAAACTGGTTACAAAAGGGCCTCCATTTCTGGAAACAAAATTGAAATAGAGCTTGACCGACTCTCCACGAGTAATGTCTAAAATTAAACGCATCTCACGTGCAAGAGTAACGTCACAAACCTCTTTAGCGTCTGCTGACTTCAGCAGCTCCGGGTCCAGAACTTGAATACTGAGGTCAGGAAATGCTTCCCGGAATTTAGTGTATATCTGCTCGTCTGATTTTGTCAGTTTTAGAAATTTAGGATCAACTGAGGAAATAAGCTGCAGAGAAATAAGGAGTCAGTGAGGCTGGACTTTCAAGAGTTCCAAATCGCACGATAGATTGTGACATTCATTCATTCATACACTTACATTAAAGTAAACTTCTGCGTGATTGTAGGCTTTCATAGCCCACATTACTTCCAGCTGAGCCTGATAGGAAACAAAATAAGGTTAGTGTTTTGAAGTGATGATCAGAAAATTTAAAGTTTTGCTTATTTGTGCAAATATCAAATCTCACATCATTTCCATACGCTTCTGCTGGAAGAGAGAGCGCATGCGCAGCCGCGGTGGCTCCCTCTACCCCCTGTTTAAAACAGAAATATTAAACTCAGTGAAGAATAAAACGTTGCAGTGCATTAATAAATCTAATACGTAAAACTCGGGCCACAAGTGACCGTATTTATCAACGCTGTCAAGTACCCATGTTATACTAGTAAAGAACTACCGAAGCATTTTAAACCTGGATAAATATAAATATCAGTGATTAAGAAAATTTCTTATTCCTGATCTGTTTTGTTCATGTTGTTGCCATATGCTCATGACATGCTTGTTAGCATGCAAGCTAACTAAGATATGAAGCTGTAGCAAACAAGTGGTGAACATTCGTTAACTGAGAACATCGGTTCAATAAAATACTAATTTTGCCTGTCGCGATATTGTACAGTGCTTTGTGTTTGTTATGTTAAAATAATTCGTTCCCTACCAGAGATGCAAGAACATCCCCCGTGTCCATGTTGATGCCTTTTGACCCGGATGAGCTACAGGCACGTCATAACGACAGGTCATGTGATTTAAATGCGTTTTGTTGTTTTCAGTCTGGTGTTCAGTTCAGGTATTGTTGCTGTGAAATTTGTATGTATAATAATGTAAAATAATTAAAGCATTTGTATCGAGGTATATAAAAATGAAACGGCGAATAGTACTATAATAGGCTTCACTGCGCCGTCTAGTGGTTAGGCTGTGTTACAGCTCTCTGTCGGTCATATGTTACAACAAAAGTAAGTTCATATTGTGGAAACAATGTTAAATAATCAAATGCTATATATTTATATAAAATGTCATGTGAAATAATAAGAGGCTTCACTGTGTCATCTAGTGGTTAGGCTCTGTTACAGCTAAGTTTTTTTTATGTGTACGATAGTTTTTAAGCAATTTTAATTAAAATTATTTAAATACATTCAAATTTTAAAGTGTTAAGCAAAGTTTTTTGGGGTTTTTTTAAATGCGAGCTATTAGTAAAATAACAATATACTACAATACAATATATAAACTGTATTGTAGCTGTCATAATAATATAAGGCTTTACTGTGCCCCCTAGTGGTGTAATGGTCGATTAGAACCTTCGTGTTTACACAACATATCTCTTATTATTTTATTTTATTTTATTTTATTTAAATAGATTTTTCAAATACCTTGTCTCATTCAGGTAGCTAGCATATCAGTTTTATCCTTAATAAAGTCAGAGGCGACTTACAAAGTTTGAATAATGTGAAACATAAATAATCACAGATGTATAAAGACCAGGTCAGGATAAAATATAGCACATATCCTTATCATTTGCAGTAATAATGCATACCAGGCTCAAAGAGAGGTTCACATCTAGGAAGGAATAAGTGCCCTAACAAGTGGAACACGACAGGCTACAGTTGTTTTATTCTCATTGGCTGGCCATTTACTGTAACAGATGCTTCAGACGCACATTTCAAAAACTACCAGACCGCGTTTTGGCGTTTTGGGGGGGGGGGGGGGTTATTAGCGCGTTCCGAGTCAGCTGACGCCGAAAGCGACTATGACGCACAAAATGCGGTCTAGGTAGACAGCTCACTGGTGTTTGAGACACAGCCAATGTGGCACGAGCATATGAACGCGTAATCCACGCAATGATCTTGAGTGAGACCTTTAAAATTCTGCATTTCTGGACGGAAAGGACAGAATAAACCGCTGCTTTACAATCTGAGGTACGACAACGTAATATCTCACTATATAGCTGGGATGCAGTGGAGTAAAATATGCAGTCTATAAATGTTCAGATTATTGATGTGCAGTCATCGTTTGTTGTTGTTTGATGATGTATGATGGATGTACTTGTGAATATATTTAGCCGTAGTCGATTATAAGCATCAGTACAGGTTGTGCTAGAGGCATCATCACACACTTGTCCTTCTACACGCACAAGATTCTCACGATCTCTAGAGGACGATTTCAAATAATTGTTTCATTTGGAAAACCTCGGATTGGGATTAAAAAATAAAATATGTCGTTTCGTTAGGCCATGTACAGCTGTAACCTTCAACAGAATCCTGACTTGAGACCTTAAATAAGGAATGTTCTGTGTATAGGCCTGTCCTTTAACTGTCCTGCATTATAATTCATAACTCGAGTCATATAATTAACATTTAGCCTACTCAATTTGCATTTAAACAAATTGATTCAATAAAATTTCGGAGATATATAAACGCTCGTTTGATTTATTGGCTAATTACATTTATTTGTACCCTACAAGCGTCACGAAATAACAGCAAACAGAGTAAAGAACTAAAGAAACGAAAGGAAAACAGCAACGGTCTCACTGCTGGCACTAAAAGACGCGCCCCCGAACAGCTGCGCGTCCCCGCTGATACAGTGTTTTCCTGTCAAAAGCAACAGGAAACTACTGATTCCCTTAAGGATACCTCAGTCCTGCCGTTTTTCTTTGGAGCACTTCTTATTTTTCATTGGTAGTCCAAATTAATTAAATATACAACGATGTCTTATTAATATTAATTATTATTATGTGTATTATTATATGTATATAGACCTATACACCACTTTTTACTAGTGGTGTTTAATACCAGACGCTCTGATTCATATTTGTAGAAATATTCATAGAAGGATTGCCTGTACACAAAAACAAACAAAGGAGCAATTTGCTGTCACATTTCCTCATGAGCACACACTCTGAATTGACAGCATTGATGGTGGCAGTGAAAAGGCTTTCTCATCATCAGATAAAAGGCTGTAAGATGCAAGGAGCAAAGAGTCACATGTTAATTGTTTAGATCCAGAGATTCTTCAGTCCCTGATGGCATGTTCCCTGCGATGTCTTTACCTCTGAATATATAATTATTTTATATTCCTCATGACTTGTTTAAAGACTGTTGTACTGAAACTGATGAAGATGTGTAGTGGTAGTGTATAATGAAACACTGAAGCAGACTGATCATCTGTTTGATATTAGACAGCAGATGACCTCCTCCTCCTGCACTGTTTCATTTGGATCAGATTTGCATGGAAAATCAATGCTGAATAGAAATAACATTTCTGTTATTCTGCTCTCTTCTATTCTATCATATTTTTCCTAACATATTATATTCTATCTGTTCTATTCTATTTTGCCTAGATCTGTCCCCTTCTCTTTTCTTCTATTGTGTCATATTCTATTCTTTCCTGTCATATTCTATTCTATTTTGCAGTTTTTAGGATAGGCTAATCTGTTATATTCTGTTAATTCCTGTCCTATTGTATTCCATTGGGATGTTTTTTGGTCTATTATATTCTATACTATATTCTTTTCAGTCCAGTCTAGATCTGTCTATGACACATTCTATTCAATTTTATTTTATTTTTTTCTTTCTATTTTGTTCTTCCTTACTTGTTTATTATAGTCTAGAACTATTGCCTCCTTTTCAGTCATATTCTATTAATTTCTGTCATATTTTATTCTATTCTTTCATGTCTGGTCTAGATCTATTCCCTTCCCTTCTCTCATATTTTACTCTGTTCTGTCATGTTTTATTCTTTCCTGTCATATTCTATTCTATTCATTTTAGGACTATTCTATTCTCATTGGTTCTATTCTATTCTATTTTGCAGTTTTTAGGGCTATTCAATTCTTTCCTGTCCAGTTTAGATCCATTTCCTTTTAGTGTATTGTTGCATATGTTATTATTTTATTTCTGTCATATTCTATTTTATTTTTTCCTTATTCATTTTTTTTGGTCTAGAATAGATCTATTCTCTTCAGTTCTATTCTGTCATATTCTATTCATTTCTGTCATACGTTATTCTATTCTTAAGTTTCATGTCTGGTCTAGATCTATTTCCTTCCCTTCTCTCCTGTTTTATTGTGTTCTGTCATATTTTATTATTTGTTGTCATATTCTGTCCTGTTGTATTTTGCAGTTTTTTGGCCGGGACTATTCTATCCTATTCTATTCTATTCCTTCCTGTCTGGCCTAGATATATTCCCTTCTCTTCTCTTCTCTTGTCATATTCTATTCTGTTCTATTTGGCAGTTTTTAGGACTATGCTATTCTATTCTATTCTATTCTATTCTATTCTATTCTATTCTATTCTATTCTTTCCTGTCCAGTTTAGATCCATTTCCTTCTAGTTTATTGTGGCATATTCTATTAATTTCTGTCGTATTCTATTTTATTCTTTCCTTATTCATTTATTATGGTCTAGAATAGATGTATTCCCTTCAGTTCTATTCTGTCATATTCTATTAATTTCTGTCATATGTTATTCTATTCTTAAGTTTCATGTCTGGTCTAGATCTATTTCCTTCCGTTCTCTCCTATTTTATTGTGTTCTGTCATATTTTATTATTTCTTGTCATATTCTATTCTGTTGTATTCTATTCAGTTAAATTTTCATCTGTTTTATATCTGTTCTATTCTGTCCTGTCCTAAAACTGAAAAATGGGCTGTAATACTTTGTATGAAAATGTATAATGAATAGAGTTGTGATAAGACATTTTCCGGCTCCTGATGGTCTTCTCCTGTCATTCAGTTTGCAGTGAAGTGATTCACTAAGAGTGGAAATTGAGAAGAATTTCAGGTTTAATCAATGGGACACTAATCTGATTGAACAAATCCAGCAGTCAGTCTCTCAGTCTGATGGTCTGATCTTTACAGGATTGTTGACTGAACTAGTCAAGACAATCCAGAGCTCTGCTAAACCCCCAGGCTTATGACCTGGATAGCACTACATGCGGAATAAAACTAAGCCTTGAATAAAGAAACATGGCTTCCCAGACCACGTGCAGCACATCAGAAGTGACGGGGAGGAGTTAGGAAGGGCTTGTTTTCTGGGACGTGATGTGCAGCATGGCCATTGTTCAAACAAGAAAGATCTTCAAGAGGAGGGCTTCCTCAGGCTGTTTATGTCAAGCCAGAAACACAAGCTCCTCAGCCCGTCACATCGCTCTCCCAGTGGAGCAGGAAGGCCTCGCCAAGGTAATGGGTCCTGTATCCGTCAGCGCTGCTTGGTGAATTCTCATCAGACGAAGGAGAGCGTTGCCCTGGTGACGCAACCGACATGTCTGATTGGGCGTTGGCTGCTCTTGGTCTGCTGAGATAAGTGCATTTCAGTTTGGGTGGAGAGAGAAGTGGGTGGGGTCTTCTAGACAGCGTGCAGGGAGAGAGAAACGACGAGGACTGAGGAGAACGGGAGTAGGATGACAGGAAGTCTGGATCTCTCAGCGTAGGATTTCCTCTTCATCACAGAGCTGGAGCTGAGGTGGAATCCTGGTGTGTATTGTGGCTTGTTTTGCCTCCAAAATGACCCTTTCCTTTCAGACTAATCATGGTTAGTTCTGCAATCCCTTATTCTTAATTTCTTTATTTTTTTTTATGAAGCTATGGATTTTTTGGTGCTTGGTCCTGTGCAGTTTTTAGTTGTTTCATTCCATAAACATATCAGTGGTTTCTTCAGTTTCCTTTGGTAAAACCAAACTCCAGATTAAAATATGGCTTGTTTCCTTTTAAAACATATATATGATTTTAACTCTCAAATGTTGATAAAACTCCTATTTTATGCTTGGAAGTGTTGTGATGATGCTAGAAGGTGGTCTTTTTGCCTCATTATGAGTATTAGAAGATTTCTGATAATTTTCTTAATCAGTATTTTTGTCTTTTCTTCCAGTTAAAATATTTAAAACAAGAGAAATTTACCAACTGTATCAGATATTTAGTTTTCAGACACAAATACTGATTAAGATTTTTATAGTGAGTAAGAATCATGTCACCTCACTGCTTACTCATGCACGCTAAACCTCTCTGATGGGAGATAAGGGTATTCTCTGGATCTTGTGAGTGCACTGCCTTGCTTCCTTATTACTGTAACATGCACTGTTTTCAGTAATGCTTGAAGCAGGCCCATTAATACTGGTCTGACACACTATGCTGTCTTTAACAGAGTAGTGTTAGTAATGGTAGATCATTTAAGCTTTTCTGTGGTTGATCAGCGTAGTTTACTACTACAGTATAATATTTTATCCTGCTATGAGCATACATGCACTTTATATGGTATTCGTGAATACAGTGGAATAGTTGGAATTTTAAAAGCTCTTCTTACAATTTGTAAGTGTATCGATAGTAATAACAGCCCACCAGCTTCTTAATGTCTGTGGGTCAACATTTAAAGTATATTTTGTTGTTGCTCATTATTTTTATTTAATTGCATTTATTTTATCACTAGGTTGTTGGTTAAAAGATAACATGAATGACAGATGCTCATTTATAATGGCTATGAGGTCAAAGGCAACAGTACAATAAAACAGTATGATTTGAATTGAAAAATTAGCACTAAAATTGATCTATAATAAAAGGAGTTTAACTCTTTTAAAATTATTATAATATAACAGTCAGCACATGACCAACCTTCAGTGTTGTTCTTTCAAAATTGAAAGAAAAAAAAAAAATGTTGAAACAAGTTTAATGCTAAAACCCCCCAAATACTTATAAATCAAAATACTTCTAAATTTCAATTTTAACAAGAGTTTGTAGAAATATGTTGGAAAAAAATATGTCATCCCTGCATCTCTCTATTATTTCTTTTAGTTGTGCTTTGAGTGCAACAGTCAGGTTCTAGAAGTAAACAATCCATTCATTTTCTCCATAAGGAGGCTGATTTCGAAAGATAACTTATAATCCTTTAAAGATAGCCTTACTGTGAGCTAAGAGGTTGTTAATCCATGGTATTTGCTTCTGCTGAAGCCATCAGCCCGCATTATTTCAGCTTATTTTTTAAAATAATCATGTTTAACAGTGGAATTCCTGGTGAAAAACTACATTACCCATGATGCTGTACAGAAAATTACACCAATCAGAGTCGAAAAAAGCAACACATTCAAAAACAGCTCTTTAGCTCCGCCCTCTCCCATGAAGTACTGCAAATGACATAATGGAGTCTATCTCTATGCTTTCAAAATACTGAAATGTTTGTGTATATATACATATTTTGCAATAAACCTAAAGGGACAGTTCACCCAAAATGAAAATTATCCCATAATTTACTCACCCTCAAGCCATCCTAGGTGTTTATGACTTTATTCTTTCAGCCAAACACAATCAGAGTTATATATAAAAAATATAAGGCTCTTCCAAGCTTTATAACGGGAGTAAATGGTACCCTAGATTTTGAAGCCCAAAAAAGCACATCCATCCATCATAAAAGTAATCCAACCCCAGGGGCTTAATAAAGGCCTTCTGAAGTGAAGTGGTATGTTTTTGTAAGAAAAATTTTCATATTTATAACTTTATAAACTATAATCACTGGCTTCCGGTAATGGTTGTACACGAGCCTAGTTCTAAAACAGTTGTTCCCTTGTCTATTAAAACGTAATATATTAAAGCATCTTTGGTGTTTCCATGGTTTCTACAAAATAAAACTGGAAACCGAGGGTAATGCAGATATGACGCAATTGACAGGTGACTCCTCACACGTCCTGGAGCCTTGGTTAAAACTGCAATTTTCTCAAGATTTACAAATATTTGGAAACATTTGGGATATTGTAAGTACTCAAGTGAACAAAATATATAACACTGGCCTAGTGTTTTTTGGATATTTTACTGCAAAATTCTTACATATTGCACCTTTAACCTACTGGAGCCATATGAATTACTTGGGTGCGCTTTTTTTGGGCTTCAAAATCTAGCGTACTATTCACTCCAATTATAAACTTGGAAGAGCCAGAATCATTTTTAATATAACTCCGCACTGTTGCATTAAGATAAAGTTGGTGAATGCTTTTCTCTCTGACTTCTGTTAAGATTAATATTGTGTGTTGGCCACTATTATAGTGGCCATTACGACTATTTAAAGGCAGATAGATTCACAGTAGTAGAATTTACTGTGAGAGAAAATCTAAAAACAATTGGCCTTCTCTGTCTTTTTGAGGTGATGTGTGCTATCAGATTCCTGCTGGAACAGCAAATATCTCAATTTTGATGTGCATCAGCAGTATCCTGAGGTTCACTACAAGCCACAGCATAAAAACACAATGAAATGTATGAAATCTCCACACAGTAGGTAACTGGTCAGCGAAACTGGTCATGCAAATGAAAATATCCCCACAATTATTTAAGTGCTAAATTATCTTCTCAGCATGCGAATTACCACTAAATCAAACTTTATTCGAGCCTGGTGCTCAGGGACTCTTCTTAGCCAGATTGGACTTGAATTACAGACAGCTTGATGCACATGGGTCCCTTCGTCTCAAATGGCAGGCCATTTACATTGTGCTCAGGGTGATCAATCACTTCAGTAAAGTGGTGCTGAGGGTCTTCAGCACACATGCTGTCTCAGTGCGACGTCCTTCACGCCAGAGTAAACCTGACCTGAGCTAATCGCTAACCCTATAACCAGCAGGGAAAGCCGTCTATGGCTGAGATCAGTAGAGGGTGGAAACGTGGAGGAAAGGAAACCAACAGTGATGTTTGGTGTTACAGTAGATTCCTCTCTCACTGCATTTTCTGTCACAGATTTGTTTTTGGCAAACATGGAGGTTTAAAATACATTTTTGGCTTTAGAATAAATAGAAAAGGGAAGGTTTAATATGCTGTTTAAGGGTAAGTCTCTTAAAACTGCCAAGAAAAACATCTACCAAAATCAAAAGAAAATTGACATCACTTTACAATAAGGTCCCATTAGTTAACGTTATAGTTAAGACATTTACTAATAATAACTGACTGTTTTTGTTACATTATTTATTCGTCTTTGTTAATGTTAGTTACAACTGTTCATTGTTCATTTTAGCTCATGTTATCTCAGTTCCAGTCCTCAGTATTTAATTTTAATAATGTTAGTAAATGTTGAAATGAACTGAGATTAATAAATGTTTTAGAAGTGTTTTCATTGTTAGTTCATGTTTATTAATATAGATAACTAATGATAAAGAATGAAACATTATTGTAGTGTTATCAGAAATGAGATTAAATCTAGACATAATTGCCATATTACAATTATTCTTATATTTTAATATTTATAATTTAAATGTTTTTAAATTCTTTTATTTTGTAATCTGAAATATAATTACAGTATTTAAGTATTTTTTATAATTATTTGATTTTATAATTTAAAATTTTAGTTCTGTATTTTTATAATTATTTGATTTTATAATTGGAAATGGTATTGCAGTATTTAATTAAAGTATTGAGATTGAGAAGTTGGGTGGACATGAAAATAATGTCACATTGCAAGAAATCTTTTTTTCTTTTTTTGCATAAAATAGTGCAAAATTATTATTTTGTGCACAATATAATTTCTCATTCTTTCTTTTGATTTTTTGAGGTGAAATATGACCCAGACATTTCTTTAGAGATTTACCCGTAAATGTTATGCGTTTCCCTTGACATTTCATCTTTTTTCCCCCTGAAGCAACACATGAGCAGTCAAAACAAACCGGAACGAACAAGCTCTAGCATTACCCCGAGTGAACTTCATCAAATCAAAAAGCTGTTTTTGCAAATAGAGCATCTTTGTCGACTATTTTAATGCAAGGAAATGGATTCAAAATGCCTTGAGGCTTATACCCTGCTTAGAGTGTGTTATTTATGCTCTTGTCATAAAATATTCAAGGCTCATCCTTATATGAAATTGAAATTACTGTTAAAACTAATTAGCACATTAAAGACTGCCAACCCGAAACCATCTGTACTCAGTATAATTCTCTGCTGTTTTCTGATGCTGGAATCTGATAAATTCTGTGGACAATTCTCTGCTCAACGAGAAATTGGGGTGCGCAATCGTGATGTCACTTCCCCTCCCCCACACTAACAGGATGTCCCTGCGTCTAATGAATTAATGTCTCATTTCATAAAGACATTAGTCCACTGATCCCCTTTGTGAAGATCAGATGGATGGTGTAACTGTTTCCTTCATATTTATTCATACTGACAGCAGCTTTTATAGTCAATTCTTCCAATACCTAGGCAAAAAGATAGTACCGCCCCCAACTGATGCAATTGGTTGAGCCAATGTTGCTGTGTCGGGCTGACTGGGATGAAGTGTTAAAAGCATCACAGAATCAGTGTTATTATTGTTAACTAAACTATTTAAGATCATTTTTGTTAGTTAAAATAAAGCTGAAATAAAATAATATAGAAACACTAGATGGAAAAATACATTAGAGCTGTTGCCTACTATGTACTAAAATTACAAAACTGAAATAGATATAAATGAAAGCTAAATAAAAATAAAATAGAAATATTGTATGAAAAACTTAAATTAGAACTTTTGCCTTGGTAACTAACTAAAATCAAACGAGTTGAAGTACTAAAATTACTAAAACCAAACTGAAATAGATATAAATAAAAGCTGAATAAAAATAAAATAGAAATATTGGATGAAAAACTGAAATTAGAAATGTTGCCTAGGCAACTAACTGAAATAAAACAAGTTGAAATGCTAAAATTACTAAAACTGAAATTAATATAAATTAAGCTAAATAGAAATAACATAAAATAGAAATATTGGTTGGATGAAAAACTTAAATTCGAACTGTTGCTTAGGCAACCAACTGAAATACGAGTTGAAGTACTAAAATTACCAAAAACTGCAATAAATATAAATGAAAGCTAAACAGAAATAATAATAATAAAAATGACAAAAGCACATAAGAATTCTAAAGCTTAAAATAAAAACTGATAATATGAAAGATCATTCAAAATATGAATTAATACTATGATAGTATATATAAATAATACTAAAATACACAGAATCTCAGTGTTTACACTTTTTAGGGGGGGATCAACTTACAAATTACATATTTGTAATTATTAATTTAAACCGAGCTAGAAGAAATAACATTCTAAACACACTTTCCGAAGAAAAGGTTATACATAGAACAGGTTCTGTCTGGCGATTCATATATAGAAGCTTTCAGGAGTTCCCATCATGGGATCATTTTATGGATTTAGTTTTAATTAATTTAAATATAATATTAAATATTAAATATAATTTTAAAAATTATTTTAATTGAATTTTATGACTTAAACAGCTCGTAAACATTCTTGATCACTAGAAAAAAATAAATAACCCGTAAAACATGAAAGTACAATGCAATCATTTAAGACATTTCTACATATAGAACCTTTTTGGCATAAAGGATTCTTTAAAATTGAGTCAACAGTCCTAGGTGTCACGGAGAGACACAGCCAACGCCCACCAACACACAAGCATCATCACCAGATCTCAACACTCCGCCCACTCGTTCACTCTCCCTGGAATTCTAATCACGAGCACCTGCACCTCATCACCACAGACACTATATAGACTCACTATTCCCTCAGTTCTGTGTCTGGTCTCGTTATACATACCTGGTCTCCTTACCTACTACTTACCTGCATCCTCATCGATTCCTCCTCGTCTCCTGCGTCCAGTTCTCCATGTTCTCCTCTTGTTCTCCTCTTGTTCTCCTCTTGTTCTCCTCTTGTTCTCCTCTTGTTCTCCTCTTGTTCTCCTCTTGTTCTCCTCTTGTTCTCCTCTTGTTCTCCTCTTGTTCTCCTCTTGTTCTCCTCTTGTTCCTGCATAAGATCATCCAAGTTACTCACCAGCTAAGTGTCTGTTCATCTGTGCTTGCAGTGCTACTCACCATATCACCTGTTGTTCCCTGTGTTCGTGTCTCTGTTAATAAACATCTGTGATCTACCTCTCTGTCTCCGTCTGAGTCTGACAGAAGACCAGACCACCAACATGCAAAGCGCAACGAACACGGGCGAGGATCGTACATCGGATCAGTTGACCAGTTTGGTTGACGCTGTACGAGTCTCTCTACTATCTCCACCAACAAGCACAACACCCGACGTCACAGACACCATCATACATGCCTTCCGCCAAGCCCTTCTTCATCCTGCACCCACCGCTGCCTCTGTCAGTCCTATGGCCCGACCAGCAACATTCTCCGGTGCGGCAGGGGATTGCAGTGGGTTTCTTCTACAGTGCTCGCTTTACTTAGAAGCGCAGGCTCATCTCTTCACCACCGAGCGAGCCAGGGTGGTGTTCATCATTTCCTTGCTCTCAGGACGAGCATTACAGTGGGCTCAACCCCTCTGGGAGTCTCATGCCCCAGTCACCACCACCGTTAACGAATTCTTCAGCCACTTCCGGGAAGTATTCTGTCAGAACACCACCGATCTCTCCGTGCATGACCAATTGTTCAGTCTCTGCCAAGGAAAAGAAACTGTAAGTATGTATGCGCTCCGATTTCGTACACTAGCAGCTGCTAGTGGGTGAAATGAGATGGTGCTAATTACAGCTTTCCGCCAGGAAAAGCTCAAGTGAAGCAGTTAATGGTTGTGTACGACGATTCCATGGGATTGGAGAATCTGATTCAAAAGATCATCCAAGTGGCTCAGTTACATCTCTGCGTGTATTGTGGGGGAGAGGATCATTACATCACTGCCTGTCCCGTCTGACCACCACATCCCACAAGGTGAGTACCATCCAGTTACCCGCTCAGACTGCTCCTCTTACCAGAACTGTGAGTGGAAGACAGCTTTCATCACACCGTACTGGTCATGCCGTATGGCCTGTCAGGTGTTCTGGGAGTACCTCTAGCACTTTGTGATCGTTTATATCGACGATATCCTTATCTGCTCCCGGTACCTGGCCGAACATCGCCACCACATCTCCCATCTCTTGAGAAGCTACGTCAACACCACCTATACCTCAAGCTGGAGAAGTGCGAGTTCCACACCACCTCGGTCCAGTTCCTTGGATACATAATCGACCAGCAAGGTATCCAGATGGACCAGAGGAAGGTGGAAACCATCTGCAACTGGCCTCTCCCATCAACCATCAAGGAACTTCAACGATTCCTGGACTTTGCAAACTTCTACCGATGCTTCATTCACAGTTACAGTCACCTCAGTGCACCCCTCTCGTCACTTCTCAAGGGCCGGCCCAAGTCTCTGTCCTGGACTCCATCTGCCCGAGAAGCCTTTAATCACCTTCAAGAAGCTTTCCTCACAGCCCCCGATCCTCGTCCATCCGAATCCAGAGATTCCGTTTGTCGTCGAGATGGACGCCTCCTCTACAGGGGTCAGGGCGGTGTTTTTACAGCGGCAGGGTGATCCTCCACGACTCCATCCATGTGCTTATTACTCCAAGAAGCTATCCCCGGTGGAGCAAAATTACGTCATCGGGAACAGAGAATTGCTTGCCATCAAGTTAGCTTTGGAGGAGTGGAGACACTGGCTGGAGGGAGCTAACCACCCGTTCGAGGTCATCACCAACCACCGGCACCTGGAGTACCTTCGAGAAGCCAAACGACTAAATCCTCGGCAAGCTCGCTGGGCTCTCTTCTTCATGAGGTTCAACTTTAAAGTCTCCTACCGTCCTGGAACCAAGAATTGCAAAGCAGACGCCTTGTCACGACTATATCAACCCGAGCCAGAAAATCCTGACCCCGAGCCGATTCTCCCTCCAGCCATGTTAGTCAGCCCCATCCAGTGGGACATCAACCAGCAGATAACCCAAGCTAACGCCACTGAACTCGCTCCGCCGGGAGGTCCTGAGGCTTCTCTATGTTTCTCCAGCTCAGTGTCAGCCCCTCATGGACTTAGCACACTCTTCTCCGGGCTCTGGACACCCAGGCAGTTTGTGTACCCTCTCGCTCTGCCGGCAACACTACTGGTGGCCATCCATGACCCAGGATGTCTCCCGACACGTCAAGGGCTGCTCAGTCTGTGCCGGTGCTGACACTTCTAGGAGGCTACCAGAGGGCAAACTGCTACCTTTACCCATACCTCATCGTCCATGGAGCCATATAGGAATCGATTTCATGACAGACCTAACTGCATCAAACGACTTCACCTGTGTGTTCATCATAGTAGATCGATTCTCTAAAGCCTTCAAGCTGATACCCCCCTCAAGGGTCTTCCTACCGCTCTGGAGGTCGCCGAAACCCTATTCCACAGTGTGTTCCATCACTTCGGCATTCCCGAAGAAATTGTCTCGGATCGGGGCCCCCAATTCATCCCCAGGGTCTGGAAAGACTTCTTCAAGCTCCTAGGAGTGTCTGTCAGCCTATCCTCCGGATACCATCCCCAGACTGAGTGGAAGATTCAGGAGATCAGGAGATACCTGCGGTTATACTGCCACCGGAACCAGGACAGCTGGAGCCAGATTTCCCTTCCGGCAATCCACCACAGGGCTCACCCCTTTCCAGTGTATCCTTGGCTACCAACCTCCTCTCTTCCCCTGGTCGGGTGAGCCCTCCAAGGTTCCAGCTCGCAGAGCGAGAGAGTGTGGGACTCAGCCCATATCCACCTTCAGCAGGCAGTCCGGAGACACAAGCGACACGCCAACGCCCGTAGAGGCCCAACTCCCCAATACCAAACGGGACAAAAGGTTTGGCTCTCGACGAGGGACATCCGTCTCCGACTGCCCTGCCACAAGCTGAGTCCCTGGTACATAGGTCCGTTCACCATCCAGAGGCAGCTCAATGAAGTCACCTACCGTCTCAACCTTCCACCTCAGTACCGTATTGCACCTTCATTTCATGTATCACTCCTCAAGCCCCATACTGAACCCTTATCTCCTTCTCCCACAGATCCTGGTGACGATACGGTACCTCCTCCTCCCGACCTGGTCGAAGGAGAGACCATCTACCGGGTGCGGGCGATCCTCGACTCTCGACGACGGTCCACAACTGGAACACCTCGTCGATTGGGAGGATTATGGCCCTGAGGAGCGATCCTGGGTTAATCGTCATGACATCCTTGACCCCTCACTCCTAACCCAATTCCACGCCCACCATCCAGATCGACCAGCTCCCAGGGGTCAAGGTAGACCCCATCGTCGTTGCTCCATCCGGTCGTCAGCAGCCGCCCGTGGAGGGGGTACTGTCACGGAGACACAGCCAACGCCCACCAACACACAAGCATCATCACCAGGTCTCAACACTCCGCCCACTCGTTCACTCTCCCTGGAATTCTAATCACGAGCACCTGCACCTCATCACCACAGACACTATATAGACTCACTATTCCCTCAGTTCTGTGTCTGGTCTCGTTATACATACCTGGACTCCTTACCTACTACTTACCTGCATCCTCGTTGATTCCTCCTCATCTCCTGTGTCTAGTTCTCCTCTTGTTCCTGCAAAAGATCATCCAAGTTACTCACCAGCTAAGTGTCTGTTCATCTGTGCTTGTACTTACCACATCACCTGCTGTTCCCTGTGTTTGTGTCTCTGTTAATAAACATCTGTGATCTACCTCTCTGTCTGACACTAGGGTTCTATATAGAACCCCTTTGAACCTTTTTTGTAAAACTGCAGTTTCCTAAAACAAATAAATATGCGTCTCTGAATACAGTAGAAGCTACGTGTGGAATAACCTTGTTATCCAAACATCCTGTGTTGGGTGATGAAATGTGTGTGATATTAGTGGGAGGATAATTAAATGGATCAGCTCAGACTGAATTGCAGGAATAGATATAGTCTGCTAATGTGAGATGGGCTAATGGGACGTTTCATGCAGAAACAGTTTAAATGAACTCATCTGAATTTCACAATGTTGTTTTGGAGCACACTGTATTCACAATTCTAAAATTGTGATTTATATTAAAACTCATAGCAGAATATCACGACCATCTTTCTACTTCCAATTAAATTATGTTTTCCAAAGTATGGGAATGCCTTGTAAAATATTTTCCACTAAAAATATCTCAATATACTTAGAACAAGATTTGAAGGTTTTAAAAATGTTCTTTAAGAAACAATCAGTACTAAGACTTAATTTAAGAGGATATTTTGATTTAAGCATAAATCTAAGATAATTTTTTTTAATTTTTTTTATTTATTTTTTTTTAAGAATTTTTATCAAAAGTGACATTTATAATGTTTTAAAAGATTCTATTTCAAATAAATGCTTTTTATTCATCAAAGAATCCTGGAATGTATCATGGTTTTCATAAATATAATACGCAGCACAACAGTTTTCAACTGTTGTTTAATAAAGCAATAAGCCCCATGAAGCCATGGTTTACAGTGAATTTACAACAGCTAAGGGGCATTGTTAGGCACGATGTGGAGCGGAGTGCCTCAAACCCCCTTAGCTGTTATAAATTCACTGTAAACCACAGCTTCACGGGGCTTATTGCTTTTATAAAACAGTTACCACACAATACAAATATTAAAGCCCAAAAAATATAATAAGTAAAATCATTAAAAGGCTTCCTTCCGCTGGAAAAAATAGACCCTGACCGTGAACAGCAACAGAAGTTACATTATTGCGCCATTAGATGGCAGCAAAGATTGTCTTTAAGAGCGAGGCACTCAGTCGCAAAGACTTTTATATTGAAACTTGTTGTGAACACGGAACAAGACGCAAATGACAAATGCTTTGTCTAGCCCTGTCAGTGTCAGCAGGGCACTGGAAAATATATCTCTCTCACAATACTCTTCTACATAATGCAGTAAGCTTCAATGAACAAAATCAATTAAGAACAAACATATGTTTATGTTACTAAGACAGACGCAGCAACATACACATTCAGTGGCGCAGCGATACTTTTGTAATGCGGTCAGCTGTATGTTTTCTGAACTTTTATAACGGCTTTGGATGCGGCTCAACCAATCAGAAACAAGGGCCGGAACTAGCCGTTTTATAAATTCAGCTTTGCCATCACAGGATTAAATTATATTTTCAAATTTATTCACATAGAAAACAGTCACTTTAAATTGTAAAAAATATTTCACAATATTTACTGTACTTTTTAATCAAATAAGTGATAATTAGTGAGAATAGACTTATTATTATTATTTTTTAAATATTACCAACTATGGAGTTTTGAATGGTAGTGTACATAATAATAATAATAATATATTTCTTAAAATTCTAAGTAAAGAAAATCTAATAAAGAAAAATAAACATAATTCAAGAAATATTGTCTTGATGTCTTACACGTTTTTGAATCTCAATAAAAAAATTTAAGGATGTTAACATGTTAAAATAAGATATACCCAGGTAACAAAAAAGTTACTTTTAGAAAATACCTACAGTAACCTAATTTGTTTCTATTTTGAATTCACGTTTGGCCTTTTTATGGTTTATTGCAGATCTGTGTAACTGGAAGAACAAAGAAGGGAGTTTTATAGTTTTCCTCAGTCATGCAGAAGGTAAAGTATGTTGATTTTATTTCACATTGTTGCCATGAATCATTGATCTCCTAACACTGGGCTTTCTGAAATATTTATATAGCTTTTTTTTTTTATGTTCTCATATACTAATCTATATTATATTTTTGACAAAGTAAACCCACTGAAGTATGATCATATCTGCACTGGGTTTTTTTTTTGTTTTTTTCACTTAGTGAGAATGGAAAGGGGGCGTGGCTGAGTGACAGACATCATCAGTTTGATTGATGATATTAGATATAGGTCTTATTTTTCATTAACAACATGTCATTGGATAAGAGCAGTTAAATTATGACCTTTGACCTTTTTGACCTGCAGGCAGGTACGGCCCCGTCTTCCCGGGGTCCAAGTGCTCCTGGATCCCCAGCCACCTCTATTGTGGTAAGTAAAACTAGCCTGGGCGCTCAATAGCTTTCTGTTTCACAGATAACACTTTCCGTTCTGTTATCTGCCATAAAGCACATGCTCAATATCCCAGTTCCTAGGAACCCCATGAGGCATTTCAGAGGACAACTGCTTCTTTCACGGCAAACTGAACTCAGCCTCTTTCTTTTTAACTCCCCAAAGGCACGAATGGACAATCAGGTCATTGGATATAAAGACTTGGCCGCCATTCCCAAAGACAAAGCCATACTTGAGGTGGAACGGCCAGATCTGATGGTGTACGAGCCGCATTTCAGTATCTCAGCCCTGGATAGAATGGGTCTCTCCAGAAGCAGAGAGGTCAGAAAAGAACTAGTGTCTCTTTAGATCGAGTCTTTGTTTCATTGTACCATCGGGAAACATTTGAGGAGGTGTATTGTACGTTTTACAACTTCCACTTAAAGTGGAATCAATATATGTGTTTTGGCAAACAGGAAGCTGAATATAATGGTGAGATGTAACTTTAATGTTATTAGTCAAGCTTTGTTATGCATGTTGAATCATTTGTGTGTGTAAAAGTGCACTTGAATGTCAGGCCTTGAAGACAATGCATGTACTGTATGTGTGTGTTCTGTTTTCTCTCCTTGTCTCCTCCAGAGATCAATGTCACCTCATTCTATCTCGCCCCCTCCTTCCCCTGAGGTGAGACATCAAGCCTCTGTCAATCAGGACGGTCACTAGTCACTGATCACTAGTTTTAACTATCACATTTATCTTCCTGCACACTTCAAATGTGATTGTTTTACTGAGCCAGTCAGTCAGTTAAATGACACTGCCATTTTAAATGACATTCAGTTTCAGTTGTATTTCAGTTATGTTTGCTAGAGTGAATATGGACCAATGTACTTTAATTATTTAATTTAATTTAATTCTCATTAAAGACATCCACTTATTTTCCATGTTATATTTAATTTTAGTTTTTAGTGTTTTATTTAACAAAATTAGTAGGGTGAATTCAGGTTGATTGGGACACTTTTTCTAAATTATCTCAATGGCAAAACATGTCCCAGTCACCCTGAATTCACCTTATTGAATTTTAGTATCATCCATTTATTGGTTTTTGGCCATAACATGAAAATAATGATTGTATTGTTATCGGACAAAATTTTAATATGATTTAATTTTTATTAATTATATTTAATAATATTAATTAGATTATTATAGTGTATTATTCTAATTTTTTTTTAAATAATAAATATGAATTAATACTGAATGTGAGTTAATAATGAATTATTAACATTATTAATCATAATAATTAAAATTAAGTCTTTATTCACTGATTAATTTAATTAATTTGTATTGATTACTATCTAATACTATAATATTACAATATTGTTGTAATATTTAATATAAATATGAATTAATAATTTTATTAAAATGTAATGTCTTTAATTCACATATTACAGTTCAGGCATATACACATTATTTAACTAATCATTATTTAGCAACTATCAAAGGGAACACCCACTTATTATCCATATTATATTTCATTTTAGTTTTTAGTGTATAGTTTTTTTAAAAAGTACTATTGAATTTTAATATCTGCCACTTAATAATTATAGTTATATAATAATAATAATTAGCAACATATTGTAATCAGCTAGAATTTGAAAGTCATGCATTTTAACATGATTTAGTATTTATTAATTATAATAATATTACTCATTATAATATAATATTTTTAAATATTGAATGTGAATATGAATTTAATATACACTGCTCAAAAAAATGAAAGGAACACAGAAAACACATCAGATCTCAATGGGGAAAAATATCATGCTGGATATCTATACTGATATGGACTGGGTAATGTGTTAGGAATGAAAAGATGCCACATCGTTTGATGGAAATGAAAATTATCAACCTACAGAGGACTGAATTCAAAGACACCCCAAAAATCAAAGTGAAAAAATGATGCAGCAGGCTAGTCCATTTTGCTAAAATTTCTTTGCACCAACTCAAGATGGTACTCAGTAGTTTGTATGGCCCCCACGTGCGTGTATGCATGCCTGACCACGTCAGGGCATGCTCCTAATGAGACGACGGATGGTGTCCGGGGTTATTTCTTCCCAGATCTGGACCAGGGCATCACTGAGCTCCTGGACAGTCTGAGATGCAACCTGGTGGTGTCGGATAGACCGAAACACAATGTCCCAGAAGTGTTCCATTGGATTTAGGTCAAGCGAGCGTGGATGCCATTTAATGGTATCAATTCCTTCATCCTCCAGGAACTGCCTGCATACTCTCGCTACATGAGGCTGGGTGTTGTCGTGCACCAGGAGAAACCCAGGACCCACTGCACCATAGGGTCTGACAATGGGTCCAAGGATTTCATCCCGGTACCTAATGGCAGACAGGGTGCCATTGTCTAGCCCGTAGAGGTCTGTGCGTCCCTCCATGGATATGCCTCCCCAGACCATCACTGACCCACCACTAAACCCGCCATGCTGAACGATGTTACAGGCAGCATAATGTTCTCCATGGCTTCTCCAGACCCTTTCATGCATGTCACATGCTCAGGGTGAACCTGCTTTCATCTGTGAAAAGAACAGGGTGCCAGTGGGGGACCTGCCAATTCTGGTGTTCAATGGCAAATGCCAATCGAGCTCCACAGTGCCGGACAGTGAGCACAGGGCCCACTAGAGGATGTCAGGCTCTCAGGCCACCCTCATGAAGTCTGTTTCTGATTGTTTGGTCAGAAACATTCACACCAGTGGCCTGCTGGAGGTCATTTTGTAGGGCTCTGGCAGTGCTCATCCTGTTCCTCCTTGCACAAAGGAGCAGATACCGGTCCTGCTGATGGGTTAAGGACCTTCTACAGCCCTGTCCAGCTCGCCTGGAGTTACTTGCTGTCTCCTGGAATCTCCTCCATGCTCTTGAGACTGTGCTGGGAGACACAGCAAACCTTCTGGCAATGGCACTGCCTGTGCAACCTCTGTAGGGCCCAGGTATCGCCTCATGCTACCAGTAGTGACACAGACCCTAGCCAAATGCAAAACTAGTGAAAAACAGTCAGAAAAGATGAGTAGGGAAAAAAATGTCAGTGGCCTCCACCTGTAAAACCATTCCTGTTTTGGGGGTTGTCTCATTGTTGCCCATCTAGTGCGCCTGTTGTTAATTTCATTAACACCAAAGCAGCTGAAAGTGATTGAACAACCCCCTCTGCTACTTAATGACCAGATCAATATCCCAGGAGTTTAACTGACTTGATGCTATTCTCTGATTAAAAAGCGTTCCTTTCATTTTTTTTAAGCAGTGTATTATTAACATTGTTATTCATAATAAATGTAATTAAAATGTAGTCTTTCTCCACTGATTAATATTATTAATTTGTATTAATTATAATTAATACTTGTTTTTGTAATATTCAATGTTGATATTAACCATATTAACTATTAATTTTTTTTTTAATTAATTTAATGGCTTTAATTTACATTATTGTGGTGCAGTGAAACATTATTCAACAAATCATTATTTAGCAAATCTCAAAATAATTATCCATGTATTATCCATATTATATTTCATTTTAGTTTTTAGAGTATTGTCTTTTAAAAAACGTAATGAATTTTAATGTGTGCCACTCGCTGGTTATTGGCTAAACATGAAAATAATTAGCATCATATTGGTATCAGCCAGAATTGTGATATTGTGCATTCCTATTTAGCTAAATTTGAACTTACTCTAGAACTTTGAACAGTGGAATCAAATGGCATTCTATTCTGCTGACCGCCGTTAGCATATTTTACAGTAAGGCATGACTTTGCAGTGTCATATTATTGATGCAGACAGTAAAATATGATGGTTTGGCTTCTGTTAACATGCTGAGTGCTTAAATTGTGTCTACTCTTTACACCAAGCGAGTGCTTCAATATTCCTCTGTTTATTCAGATATTTGCCTCAAAGGAGTCGAAGGAGTGGCCAGAGCAGGGGTCTCCAGGAGGGTCCAACATGGGCTCCACGGTGCAGCTCCGCAAAATCAGCTCTGCCTCCAAAGGCCCCATGCAACACTTCCACAGGCCAGGTACTTCGTTCATGCTAGGGTTTTTATAGCACAATGATATGTTTCATAATCGTTCAAATGTGTTGTAACTGCACATCCATTCATGTTTCAGACAGTGGCACCAACATCTATAAGAAGCCACCAATTTACAAACACGGTATTTGTTCATTTATTTTTTTATTATAATGTTTTTTGTTGTTGTTGTTATTGTTGTTATATATTATAGTTAGTGATCTTTACCTCACTTTCATGTATGATTATTGGTTTTCCAAGGTGTTAGGAAAGATTAACTGGTAACATCGTGCTAGTGATGTTTTGATGTTTATCTTCTCCGTGTCCTCAGACAGAGAGACTGTAACGTCTCATAATAAACAGGATGTCATCATTGAGTCCTCCAAGTTCCCAGCAGCCCAACCACCTGATCCTAACCAGCCTTCAAAGATAGAGACAGAGTACTGGCCCTGTCCACCCTCTCTAGCTACTATGGGTAAATGCTCATCAGCTTTCATATTTCTGTCGCATTGGTCAGTAGCCCCGCCCGCAGTGACATTTTATTGGTCCAAACTCCCGCTCCACACAGCTGTATATCGAAGGTGAAATGTGTCTGGTTTTTTTTCTCATTCTGTTATTGCAGATTTAGAGAAGCATGCAGAGTTGCAGGAATTGCAGATACAATTTGAGATGATTATTTTTTATCATATATATTTGTTTGAAATGTCTGATTGATATTACTAATTTGATTAATTAGGGGCCAGTCACCAAAGACGCCTATTGTATCTGTTAGTTTTCTTCTACTTCCTCTTTCTTCTTCTTTATCTTCGAAAGAGAATCTTTTTCTCTATCTTTATTTAAGGGCTAAAAAAACTAAATTCTTTTTTCCTCTGATTCCTTAGCAAGACGATTAGATATGCATCCTATGACGTCCTAGACAGTTTGTCTGATTGGCTTACATCATCTTCAGACCATGCTGACAAAAAGTTATTAAAAGCTTTTTGATAGACTAAAACATTCTCGAATAATGTGCATGAATTTGACAAAGAGCAAAAAAGGCTATATTGCCGCAATACTTTAGCGTATTCAGACCAAATTTGGTATATGTCCTCACAAGCATGACCTGAGGTTATTTGCAGCATTTCGCCACAGCGCCACCTACTGGTCAGGAGATATGAAAAATGTACTTATATTACTTATTTACTTAATTGCTTATAACTTCTGAAGTTTGCCCAAAAACTGCTCTCTTTTAATTCAGTGCAACATACCGAGTTAAATGATACCCATATTTCCCATTTCGATCTTTTTGGGTGCCGGCCATTTTGTATTTTGTCATAAAATGCTGTATTTATAAACTTAATGCTGGAAACTTTGTGTCCTTCCTGATTAGTAAGTGTATGTTGATTGGCCGAATGCATGCGAAACACTGGCACCCGGCATTTTAAAAAGCTGTGTAAACAAAAACATGAAAAACAGCAATAGATGGATAGATACCAAAGTCAATTTTTATGAATGCAATACACACAAACCTATCTTCGTAAATCTAATTTTGACTGTTAAAGATTTTTGAATTTGACCCAATTCAAAAATTTCACACCTGCTCAAAAGCATTTTTTAAATTCATGATTAATATTCCAGTACATAATGTGTGCTTATACAAACTGACAACCACAAGTGAATCGCATTCAATTATTTAATATGAACTAAAATTATTTTTTTGTTTGCAATTTCAAGTAGGCTATATTTACATAGGCCTACTACGACTAACCTGACAGTCGTTTATACAGGTTTTGTAATGGAATCTAAAATTAAAATTAAGGAACCCTTAGAAAACAGTAAAAACATTGAGTTTACATGTGATTCATTTAAAATACTTAATTTATTATTCCAATATCCAAATATGATACTAAATCCCACAGAAAAAAGGGTTTCTATTTGTAATGTGCTGTCTTTGAATTTGATCATTGCACATTATAAACAAGACAAACATTTGCTGAATAAACATTAGCCAATACAAACATATTTATAGAAAACAGTTGACAATGAATAGACAGGACCAATGAGAGCAAAACGAATCGATTATTCAAGAATATCAAGTAGAAGTTAGTCTGACATATACTGTAAGGAGGGGTTGTGTTAACTAAAGCGTCCGTCATTTAACGAATCTTAAAAACACAGAAGGATAATTCAAAATGTTTTCTGACAGAAAAATAACACAAGCAAGAACTAATTTTAAACCTAGCACGTCAATTTTCATTTTACAATGATCTTCCCTCTCTGTGTGCGCGCGCGTTTGTGTTTATGAGAGAGAGCTCGTGCAGCACTGAGACAATGATACTTTTAAATGCATAAGTAACTAATGTGCTAGTTTTCATACAAAATAAGTAGGCTATGTAACATAATTAGGTACTTTAGTTATCATTAACACAATAACGCAACACTTTTAGGTTACGTTTCTCAACACTGACAATAAATAAATAAACGCCTGTTTCTCCAGACTCGCGCTTGTCAGTCATCCACAAATCACAGCACTTTCATAATCACTAAGCCATATAGCGATTTCAATTTTATTTAGATTTGTTGTTCAACATTATTCAGCATTGTTCAGCATTTTATACCCGTTTACCTTAAGGAGTTAAAAGTGTGTGGCTATTGTACTGTCCTCGTTTGAGAATTCACTGAGACGGCGGGAGTAGAAGAAGGGAAATCGAGCGGGATTTTGTGTTGCTGTCGATTTGCAGTCTCTTTTTAATGATAGGCCTTACGCATTTGTCAATCATCCTCTCTTGCTATTTGGGGAAATGAACCCAGCGCTATGATTGTTCGAACTCTTTTTCTTTTGCTTGATTTAAATACTATGCATGCACAGAGAGGTGTCACCAGGTTTTTGGCACCAGACACAAATTCACGGACGGGCATTACATTTTTTCAGGGGGGCACAAATGGGATCATAGTCATTGCATAATAACATTAATTATGAATTAAATGGACGAAAAAAAAAAACGAGGAAGAATTAACGTACCACTCCATTGACACGATACAACAGTAAAGCTTTGGACATAGCCTACTGAAGCAGTCTAAACACAGGGCAGGGCTCGACATTAATGCTTGTTCGCTTATCTGGGATAAGTGGATTTTTAAAGAGCAAGTGAAAGAGAATTTAACTTGCCCAACCTGACAAGTAGCCTAGCCTGATTAAAACGCCAATAACTAGGGAATCACCAAAACGCGATAATGATTCTGCTTTCATTTAGTCTAAGTGGCGATCGATAGTGCATAATAATATATAATGTCGGCTACTGACGCCAACAATGTTGCGCTGCCTCTTGAGGAGAAATTGAAACAAATGAGCGCAGCAGAAAAAAAAAGAAACTCAGTTAATATACTGCCAGTAACGGCTCCTGGCCATAAATTTAGTTAGGGCAGATTCTGGGTCTTAGTGCTAGTTTATGCAAAACATTTTGTAAGCTTCATATCCTAATCGCTGAACATATCAGACACACTTTGGCAGAATCCTAATGTCCTTGCGTTTTTCAGCCTGAGGGTGGCGCTCTAATGGTGATTGATAGACTTTAGTACACACGACAAACGCATAGAATGCCATTTTAGAATTGCCTTAATGTAGCATTGTGTCCGAATGTTGTTTTAGAATATTATTAAGTTATGTAGGAATTCCAGTGAAGAAAACAGTCATGTCTATTCTCAGAAAAACATAACAAAAACACAATAGAACTACTGTATATAAAAGCTATTCACATGTGCTACTCCACATAGGAAGAACAGACATGCCAACTAGTTACTGACACATATCTGAAGCAGATTGATATCGTCTTGGTCTGGAGCGAGGTTTACGTGAGGTAACGTCACATGGACGTAAGCGAAGAAAATCTGCCCCAATGGCTTTCTTTAAGAGGGTGCTGCAGTTGCATTTTTCACCACAGATTTACACTGGAAATTTGTGGGGTGCTTGGGTAGGGCTCTGAGACCGGCTGCCCCGCTATCATAATACATGCCTGCCGAATCCATGCGCTACATTTTAATATAACCTGCTCACTTTACGTCATAAAATCTGAAATATATTTGTTGCAGAATGCTGAACACATTTATAATTTATTATTAATTCAGTGTATATAGAGGACTATGTTTGGATGAATATTTTGGTGAATACCTTCCCATACAGACGAGCCGCGGCTGCATACTGCGGTAAAAATGTTTTCGTATTTATAACATGATACAGTTAAGCAACATCACATGACTAAAGGTGCCGAATACCATCACGATTGAAAATGTGACACTGATTTCATATGACAGTTCAATAAACAAGTAATTACATTTTAGATGCAATATTGACTGTTTTTGTTCTATTTTAGCAGCGAAAATAATTCAAACAAAGATCACAGCAGAACCATAGTGCGTCACTCGGGTTTTCGTTACCTCGCTGCTTTCTCCTGCCAACTTTGGTGGTCTTTGAATAAAGAAATGCCGTATATCCATAGTCACTATCACACAAGATAGCTCAGCATAGTTATATAAAATGACACCTAACGTTAAGCTATGCTTAGCACACAACCAAACATTTCCGCGCTCGCTGTCGACAAACCAATCAAATCCATTTAAAATTATTATTTAAAAACAAAAATCAGACCAAACACATTTTCATTCAGGAGTTATGTATAGCCAATACAAAACAATAACTTTTGATAACAGTAGCCTACTGATTAAAAAAGAATATTATGCAAAAAGCAAGGAGGGACTGGTGTTTGGTGGGACGTGGAGTTGGCTCGTCCAGGGTGGGCACTAGTGACTCACAGGGCGGGCCAGGCCCCCCAATGCCTGCCCATGGCGCCGGGACTGGTTCAGAGTGACAAATCATACCAGCGTACTTTGAGGTCAAAATGCGTACCCGCTAAGCAAAATGCGTACATGTTGGCAGATCTGTAAGTGATGGCTTACACCACTTCAAAGTTCCAACTGGCGTTGCGAATGCAACCAGAAAAATGGTCCTAGGGGAACATTTAGTTCTCGGGGGACTCCCCTGTTGGCTAGTTCCTTATTTGAATAACTACCCAGTGCAAAAGCCTATACACTTTTTTACAACGCCTGTCAATTCCTCACAGAGATCGAGTGGAGGAAGAAGGCAGCCGAGCAGGGAAAGCCAGTGGAGGACGATGAGTTTGAAGACCTGACTGAAGATGCAAAGAGACTCCAAGAACAGGAACTTCAGAAGGTGAAAGCAGCTTTTGTCTGGAGCAGATTAATATCCCTCACTGTCTGTCTGTCAAGAATAAATCAGACGCTGGGCTGGGAATATTTTCTTTAAGGCTAGATGATTAAGTGTTTTGTTTGCAGGCCATTAAATTGAAGGGAGTGCTGGAAGGATATGCACACACAACATGAGGCCAGCGCTTAATGGAGCTCTCTAATCATGACTGGGCTGTTTGTTTTTCAGATACAGTCCAATTTAGGCAAATTGATCCTGAAGGAGGAAATAGAGAAATCAGTGCTCATCCGCAGAAAAACACGTTCCCTGCCAGATGGGACAAACATACATTTGGGTATGTGATGTCTGTTTTAGTCTTAGTGCACTTCAAGAGTATTGAGTATTTTTTGTATGCAAAAAAGACACACTAAAGAATAAAAATAAAGGTTCTTTTTTGGCATCCAAGAAGAAACATCCATTTAACATCCATAGAACCTTTCAATTGCACAAAATATTATTTATAGTTGAAAATGTTTATTAAAATGTACTTTACACTAAGAAAAAAAATTATTTTAAGAACTGAAAGGTTCTTCTATGGCATCACTGCTAATACTGCCACAATACTGTCTATTGTGCTTATAATTAAATGTTTCATTTACATTTATTGCAGGATCATCAGCCAGTGCTACTAAATCTGCCTCTTTACCCCCTTGCAGTCGAACAGGCCTTACAAGGGTAAAAGAGATTCATCTTTAAAGGGGCTGTGTTATAAATTTTAATCATAATATGTTCCTCCCCCCGATCCTTGAGTGATTTTTGCATTTAAAATTCAGAATTATTGAATTATTCAGAATTATTGAGTTTGACACCCCTAGTTTAGATACTACATTGAACTGTTTTATTTCAGAAAATCAAGGTAGATATTTCATGTGACCCTTTTATTGACATGCCAAGCATGTGGCAAACATGTCAACTGTGGTTTAAGATGTTCCTTTAGTGTCTCTAATATGAGTAATTGTTTTTTTCTTTCTGCATGTAGCTGCAGTCCGCAGACTTTACCTCCACAGACAATGGCAAAGTAAAAACAGGTAAGGTCAGAAAATGTATACACAAGCAAGATTCTCATCATGTATTAATGTTCCTTTATAAATTATATTAACAGCATAACAATTTGAGTGTGATTTTGAATGGAAATGAACAAATGAACATGAACAAATATTTGGTACACCCCCTTTTGATTGAATGATTTGTATTTTACTGAATATTTCTGAAATGATTCTGTGTTTATTTTTTTGTTTTTCTTTATATGTTCCTCAGGTGTACAGGTAAGACCGCTTTGTTTATTTGATTTAACAAGCATGGCGTTTGGGTTTTATAATTTGCTGACAGCTATAGGCTCTGACATGGAAACCACATCCTGTTCCTGCTACTAATGTATCTTTATCCTAACATTAGCCTACACTCCTTTTTCATGGCTTCTGACTCATTTGATCTCCACATACTGTTTACATATTTAATAATGAGTCAAATGATCCTGATTCATTATTATGGATGTAATGAGACCCTCCTCTCTAAATTTACCTGTTTCATATTGATCTCCTTTGTCCTGGGGGCCATTTTTCTCGGGGATGGGGTGGTGGTGTCCTCATAGAATGGCGATTCACAGAGTGGGAGAATGGACAGAGGAAGCTCTCTTCCTAGTATTCTGGAACAGAAGGTGAGGCAGATATTAAGACACCCTCCAAAGTTTTCATGCTCTGTTTCTCTCTTCTAACCCCATGCCATATGTTCACTCACATCCATGTTGCTTCTAAGCCTCGCATCCATTGAATGCAGAATTCAATATGGCAGTATCGCTGAAGGCAATATCGATCTGAAAACTTTGGAGGCAGAATGTGTTGCCTTTTGGCCTGTTTTCTGTGTCCAATGAATCAAAAAGGATGGGTACTGAATATAATGTCCCCAAAATATAATAAAATCTCACCTCTCCCTTCAGATATATCCATATGAAATGCTAGTTGTGACCCACAGAGGGCGCAGTAAACTTCCTCCAGGTGTTGACAGAACCAGATTAGAGGTAAGTCACAAATAAGCACTAGTTAACATTAGTAAAAAGTTCATGTTTAGTTAATGTAACAGTTTGAGGTCCTTGAAAGGAAAAGTGTGTAATTTCCTTGCCACTATCAGCTCAAAATAAAAATAATATTAATAAAACAAATAATATTAATATTAAATAATTATTAAAGTATTATTATTATTACTGCTACTACCACTATTGTTATTATATTGTTTTCCAAACACTCCTATGACAAATAAATAATGTTTAAAATACATTTTAATATTTTCAATTTGTTCATTTATTATTATTGTTATTTATTATTATTTCCCCTCAAACACTTTAAATACACATTTTAATATTTTCAAATTGTTCATTATTATTATTACTACTTTTCCAAACACTCCTACCACAAATAAATAAATACTGTACATTTTAATAAAATAAATATTGTTTTCATAAAAGTATTATTATTATGTTTGCCAGACACTCATACAACAAATAAACAAGTAAATGAATAATATTATTATTATGTTTTTCAAACACTCCAAGACAAATAAATGAATAATATTTTTAAAATACATTTAATATTTTAAATTTTTTTATTTATTATTATTATTATTGTTGTTCATTATTGTTATTTATTTATGTATTAGTATTTAATTTTTCCAAACACCTACCACTTTTAAATACATTTTTATATTTTCATTCGTTCATTTTTATTATTACTACATTTTTCCAAACCCTCCTACCACAAAGAAAATTGTAACATTTTAATAAAACAAATATTGTTTTAATACATTTGTTATTACCATGATAATATTAATAATAATAATTATTATTATTATATTTTTCCAAACACTCCTACCACAAATAAATAAATGTTAATAAAATAAATATTTTTTATTTAAAATGTTTTAATTAAAAATGACACACTTTTTCTTTTAGGCTTAAAACTGACTAAACAAATATTATGATTATGGTATCTCATCTCATATTTGGTACAACAATAAGCAGAATTTTTTATATAATATTGATAATATTTAAAGTTAAGTTGTAGGTTTTTGTCTTTAATAGAGGCATCTACTATATACACATACTGTATACTGTAAACTGACTGATTGTTTATTTTGTCTTTTAATAGAGGCATCTGTCTCCAGAAGAGTTCCAGAGCTTATTTGGAATGTCCATCACAGAATTTGATCGTCTGTCACTATGGAAACGGAATGACCTGAAGAAGAAAGTGTCCCTTTTCTAACATTTGGACATTTTGGACATTGAAACACTCTCTCTTCAGAGACGCTAGTAATATCCACTCTAATTTAATACGGATGCTATGCAGACATTTCAAGATAAGCAAAGAAGGTGACGCAGCATTTCAAGATGTTATTTCAATCACATATACAGCAGTCTCTCTCTCTCTATATGTCTCTGGTGTACATAATAAAGACAGGATGAAGATTCTCGCATCCCCTACTGTCGCTCCATATCTGAAAACTGGGATTATTAGTGATGGAATATCAATTTCATAAACTGCTCCAGCCCTTTCTTTACGCCTTATGTCTATTTCAAATTCTTAAAGTGCCCAGAGAAGTTTATAATAATAGGCCTATATATTTACACAAAGTTTAAATTGTAAACCATCATTTTTTTTAACTGTATTCACTGATATTACACTATAAACTTAATTTATTGACATGTATGGCACTGTACATATATTATGTTATTTTTATCTATTCCTGGTGTTGATTCAGTTCAGCTTTAACAATCACTAGAGGAACATTTCTAACACCTAGAAGAAATCAAATGTTCTTTATCATCCGTTAAAAAATGCATGGACATTGAGTCTACATAATTTATTGAGTTTTACCGATAAAAGGCACTGCGATTATATGACTCCTATTCATGCTAATAGCAGCAGTGTTATATTGTGGACTAATATGAAATATCTAAGCTCAGGCTCACTTGAAAGCTCTGGCTTTTGGTTCTCATACACTGATCATGCTCCATACAGTAGGTTGTAATTACTGAACAACACTAGAAGATCTTTGTTCCACGTGAAGCCACTAGCAATCCATTTACTTGGATTTTGATGTCGATGCATACCTGCTATAGTTGGTCTCCATTGTGGTGTCTTTTAAAATGGCGTAGGTGTTATCAAATCATGCACTGCTTAATGGAGACTGTCCAACGATTATGTGTCTGGTCATAGTTGTGTGTCTCATCACCGTTTTTCTGTAACAAGTTTTTCTGTAATATTGAAAAAATAAAAGCTTCATGTTAGATTTTGTGTCAAGAAACATTTGTTAGGTAAATTCAAATTCACTGGGAAAGAAAACATCGCACTGATACTATGCTAACTACGCGCACATGTATTGTCTTGTTAAATAGAATCCTAACATTCAAAAGTTTGGGTTCTGTTCAATTCAATTCACTTATTTGTATAGCGCTTTTCACAATACATAGTTTCAAAGCTGCTTTACAGAAAATACATGTCAACATTACAATTTAAAGTAACCTGTTATCAGAGATGACTGTGTCTAAATTATGTAATTTCAGAAATGTACATATAAAAATAACACAGCTAGCTAACAATGTATTAATTTTAATGTAGAAACAATAAGCTAAGGAAGTAATGAAAACATGTAAACAATGATTAGGATATATAGAAAAATTTGGAATGGTGCATGTTGATCCAGAGTTTGCGTCATCTGAAATCTTTGCAGGGGTTGGGGTCATCTTTTTACAGGTGTTGAGGCATCTGAAGTCTTCATAAGAGGCTGGATCCAAACTGGAGCTGATGTACTCTCCCGAGATAAAACAGAGAAGCAAATGGAGAACAATTAGCATAGCTAATCCATAATGTTCATAATGCTAATGTTCATAACATTAAGCAAAGATAGTCATGTGCATTTGATCTGATATAACTGGAGTACAAGGTTATGAGATGCATTATGTGAATGCTTGGCAAAAGAAATGCGTTTTTAATCTAGATTTAAACCGGAAGAGTGAGTCTGAGCCCCGGACATTGTCAGGAAGGCTATTCCAGAGTTTAGGAGCCAAATGTGAAAACGCTCTCCCTCCTTTAGTGGACTTAGATATCCTAGGTACAACCAGAAGTTCTGAGATTTGAGCTCCTAAAGAATGTGAAGGATTATAGGGCGATAGAAGATTGGTTAAATACACAGGAGCTAAACCATTTAGGGCCTTATAGGTCAGTAGTAATACTTTATAATTGATACAGAACTTATAAAGTTACTAGGTACTCGGTAACCCCTGTAGAGATGATAGAATTGGTGTTATACGATCATATTTTCTTGACCTGGTAAGAACTCTAGCAGCTGCATTTTGGACTAATTGTAGCTTGTTTTTTGAGGACAACCAGCTAGTAATGCATTACAGTAATCTACTGTAGTCTAGAGGTCATGAATGCATGAACTAACTTTTCTGCATCAGAAACAGATAAAGTAGCTTAGTGATGTTTCTGAGATGGTAGAAGGCTTTTTAACATATGAAATATGATTTTAAAAGGACAAGTTGCTGTCTAATATAACACCTAGGTCTTTAACTGTACACAGCAAAATCCCCAGAGTTAAATCAACTCTGCTTAAAGTACATATGGTCCCTCTCTAAATAGTGTTAAAGTAACACTGAAACAGAGTTAAAGTCCGTTGTAGTTTTTGTGTTTCTCTTTTCTTCAGTGATTCTGCTTGTTAACAGCAGATGTTCATCACTAATGCTCAATCATCGCTTAATCATCTCATTAACGTTTAACTCTGGGGATTTTGCTGTGTAGAGGATGAAGTAACACTACATCCTTCTAAATGCAGATTGTAGTCTAAGAGATTCTATGTACAGGTTTTTGGTCCAATAAGTAATACCTCAGTCTTATCTGAATTTGATAATTACTAGTCATCCAATGATTTATATCTTTAACACACTCTGTCAATTTGGATAATTTAGAGATCTGCATAGCAGTGGAAACTAACTACATGTTTTCTTACCAAGTGGCAGCATATATATTGAAAACAGCAGAGAGCCTAACACAGATCTTTGCGGCACTCCATAATTTACTGTTGTGATCTTAGATCTTTCCCTGTTTAAATATACAAAATGGTATCGTCTGATAGGTATGATCTAAACCACCTTAATGCCTGTCCCTGAATACCAGTATAATTTTGTAGTCGATCTAAGGATATCTATAGTGTCGAATGCAGCACTGATATCAAGTAAAACTAGTATTGAGATACAGCCTTGGTCAGAACCTAGAAGTAATCTGTCATTTTAACGAGCGCAGTTTCTATGCTATGATGAGGCCTGAATCCTTTTTCTAGTATTTCAGACATAAATTGAAGATTTGAAATGGGTCTGTAATTTGCTAAGAAATAAGATTTTGAATGTTTTTTGAAAAATCTCTTATGCTCACCAAGTCTACATTTATTAACATTGTTAAATAACTGTTTTCTATGTGAATATATTTTAAAATGTATTTTTTCCTGTGATGTCAAAGCTGATTTTTCAGCATCATTACTCCAGTCTTCAGTGTCACATGATCCTTCAGAAATCATTCTAATATGCTCATTTTCATTTATTATTATTATTATTATCGATGTTGATAACAGTTGTTCTGCTTCATATTAATATTTTTGTGGAAACTGATACATTTTTTCAAGATTCGGTGACAAAAAGAAAATGAAAGCAGCATTTATTTGAAAGAGAAATCTTTTTGTAACAATGTTAAAATGTTATACTGTCTCTTCTGATCAATTTAATGCCCTTGCTGAATTAAAGTAATCGTTTCTTTTAAAAAATATTCTCTTAATAAATCCTATTAATTTATTGTTTTTTCAATGTATATGATAAGATAACTTAAAGTGTACTAATTAACTGGCCTTTAATGTTTTGCATGGTTTAAATTAGAACTATTTTATAATGATAGAAAAAGAATCAGTGTTCAGAGTCAGTGTTCCAAGTATTCACTGATTTTATTCAACAAATGAGGACACCGCAGTATTAATCACAAAGTAGTATAAACTAGGCCTACTTAGTATATTAAAACACTTTAGTGTATACCCATTTATCTTTCACAAAACCTAATTACCTGCTTATTTAGAGAATAACAGGCACTGGCAGCTATGAAAAGTGTTTTCTTTTGTGTTTCCTCTGTTTTTCACGCAACTGAACACAAGGTGTCAGCAGTGTTCCATACTTCTGTCAGGACATCTGACTGAGACTAAATATAGTTAAATCGTTTTTTATATAATATAGTAAATATAAATATAGTTTTTTATACTTATATGTTATGTAGGGTTCATTTAAAACAAAACAAAAAAGCCAAAATTGGCATTATACAATATTAATGGGGAAAAAAATGGCGTATTTTCGCATTAAAATCTTCAGCAGAATAGGTGCCAAAAGCAAAACACAAATTAAGTGTATCATGAGGATGTTTTATGTCAAAATGTTGAGAATTGTCTAACTTCTCCCATACTTTTGGAAGTTTACTTCTACTTACTATCTGTAACGACTCACCTCCCTCTCCTGCTGCACCCACCTCATAAAACAACCTGTCCATAATGTCGAGCTGAATTGGATTTGCAGGAGCGCTGCTGCAGATCTCCATTGTGTGATTAAAACGGCAAACCCTCAGGTGGCCCATCAGGTCATTAGACTTTGCTACCATACCTTTCACTTTCTGGTGGTCTAAATGGGCTTTGGCTGTTTTACTCCTACAATAGAATGACTGTAGACAGGTCACATGACCACCTATGAGTCAGATCAAGACAAAGGATAGCCGCAGGGAAGTCAAGTGCACTGAAAAAAAAACAGCATCTCTCTATAGCCTACCCTGTTCCGAGACAGCCTGGTTCAGTAGTGAGTCCGATTTATCCAGTGCTCCATTGTGCTTATCTTTAACGAGGCCTATACGAACACGGTAATCTGCTATGTATTTTTCCATTCATGTCATGCTTTTGCAGCACGTTAATGAGCATAAGCTTTAAGACGTGAATGACAATTAGGCAAATTAAACTTTGTATGTATGGGTGCAGACGAACCTAATTGCAAAGATATCAGAAGTAAAGCCTAATTCCCCATAAAGCAGCATACATTCAAACTGAACCACTTTTAAGTTTCGCCCCTTCCACTTTGATCCCATTTTAATTACTGTAAATGCACGTAGTGTTGATTTGACTGTGACCAGGTCACTCAAAACACAGAAATAATAATTTTTATTCATATAGCGCCTTTCAACACCCAAGGTCGCTTTACAGAGATAGTTTAAGGAATAGAACAAGATAATCATCAACATAAAAAGCACAACACAGTCACTTACAAGGGTAGGGTAAAGATGTACAGACAAAAAAAAAAAAAAAAAATTATTATTTACAGACTATGAGCAGAGGAATAATATTCAGAACAATAATTTGTTTTTAAGAGATTTTTAAAGGAGAGAAGGGTGGATGCTTGACGGATGTCTTGAGGAAGGGAATTCCACAACCTCTGAGCCACAACACTAAAAGCCCTAGCTCCCGTAGTCACCAGACTAAACTTGGGGGTGACTAACAGTCCTGAACTAGAAGAGCGTAAGGAACGAACAGGAGCATAAGGCTGAAGTAAGTCGGATAAGTATGTAGGGCCAAGGCTATGGAGAGCTTTCTAAGTAAGAATTAGTACCTTGAAGTTTATACGCAGAGAGACTGGAAGCCAATGAAGATGATATAGGATTGGAGTAATGTGTTAATTCTTTCTTGTATGCGTGATCAGGCGAGCAGCAGAGTTTTGAACGTATTGTAATCTTTTGATATTTTTAGCTGAAAGGCCATAAAGTAGTGAGTTACAATAATCTAGTTGAGATGTGACAAAGACAATGTACAAACCAGATTCCAAAAAAAGTTGGGACACTGTACAAATTGTGAATAAAAAAGGAATGCAGTGATGTGGAGTTTCAAATTTCAATATTTTATATTTTTAAAAATATTTTTATGACATTAAATGTTTAAACTGAGAAAATGTATCATTTTAAGGGAAAAATAAGTTGATTTTAAATTTCATGGCATAAACACATCTCAAAAGTTGGGACAAGGCCATGTTTACCAGTGTGTGGCATCCCCTCTTCTTTTTATAACAATCTGCAAACGTCTGGGGACTGAGGAGACAAGTTGCTCAAGTTTAGGAATAGGAATGTTGTCCCATTCTTGTCTAATACAGGCTTCTAGTTGCTCAACTGTCTTAGGTCTTTGTCGCATCTTCCTCTTTATGATGCGCCAAATGTTTTCTATGGGTGAAAGATCTGGACTGCAGGCTGGCCATTTCAGTACCCGGATCCTTCTTTTACGCAGCCATGATGTTGTAATTGATGCAGTATGTGGTCTGGCATTGTCATGTTGGAAAATTCAAGGTCTTCCCTGAAAGAGACGACGTCTGGATGGGAGCACATGTTGTTCTAGAACTTGGATATACCTTTTAGCATTGATGGTGCCTTTCCAGATGTGTAAGCTGCCCATGCCACACGCGCTCATGCAACCCCATACCATCAGAGATGCAGGCTTCTGAACTGAGCGCTGATAACAACTTGGGTTGTCTTTGTCCTCTTTAATCCGGACGACATGGCGTCCAGAGAACAGTTTTCCACTTTGCCACAGTCCATTTTAAATGAGCCTTAGCCCAGAGAAAACACCTTGCTTCTGGATAATGTTTAGATATGGCTTCTTTTTTGACCTATAGAGTTTTAGCCGGCAACGGCGAATGGCACGGTGGATTGTGTTCACCGACAATGTTTTCTGGAAGTATTCCTGAGCCCATGTTGTGATTTCCATTACAGTAGCATTCCTGTATGTGATGCAGTGCCGTCTAAGGGCCCGAAGATCACGGGCATCCAGTATGGTTTTCCGGCCTTGAGCCTTACGCACAGAGATTGTTCCAGATTCTCTGAATCTTTGGATGATATTATGCACTGTAGATGATGATAACTTCAAAGTCTTTGCAATTTTTCTCTGAGAAACTCCTTTCTGATATTGCTCCACTATTTTTTGCAGTAGCATTGGGGGAATTGGTGATCCTCTGCCCATCTTGACTTCTGAGAGACACTGCCACTCTGAGAGGCTCTTTTTATTCCCAATCATGTTGCCAATTGACCTAATAAGTTGCAAATTGGTCCTCCAGCTGTTCCTTATATGTACATTTAACTTTTCCGGCCTCTTATTGTCTGTCTTAACTTCTGTAGCCCTCATGAAATCCAAAATAGGCCAATATTTGGCATGACATTTCAAAATGTCTCACTTTCAACATTTGATATGTTATCTATATTCTATTGTGAAATATGAGATTTGTAAATTATTGCATTTCTTTTTTATTCACAGTTTGTACAGTGTCCCAACTTTTTTGGAATCGGGTTTGTATTATGGTTTCAGCATACTGCTGACTAAGAGAGGATCAAATGCGAAATATATTACATAGGTGAAAAAAAGCTGTCTTTACCACTTTACTATTGTGGTCATTAAATGAAAGAGTGGAATCAATGAGAACACCAAGCTTGCGAACAGAGGGCATTATCAAGTCACCACACAAATTTATCTGTTGACCAGAGAATTTAGAAACAACTGATCTAGAGCCAATCAATATTACCTCAGTTTTATCTGAGTTAAATTCAAGGAAATTTCCCTCGAGCCAATGAGTTCCTTGATACAGATTGTTAATGTAGGTGGTGAGGTATGCTAAAATTAATCTGAATGTCATCAGCATAGCAGTGAAAGTTAAACCCATAGCGTTTGATAATTTGTCCAATTGGTAGCATATAAATGGTGAAAAGAAGAGGGCCCAAAACAGAACCTTGAGGTACACCAGAACTGATAGATTTGGTGGATGACTTATGCTTCTGGTATACATCAAATTGTTGCCTCCCTGATAAATAAGAGGAAAACCAGCCACAGGCTGTGCCAGAAATCCCAATTGCTGTAAGCCGTGACAGGGGTATCTTGTGATTTACAGTGTCGAAAGCTGAGCTGAGGTCTAACAGAAGGAGAGTGCTAAGAGAACCAGAATCAGAAGCTATGAGGAGATCATCAAGAACCTTAACCAGGGCTGTTTCAGTACTGTGTAGTGGACGAAAGCCAGACTGGAAAGGCTCATAAAGGTTATGTGCTGTTGGATGGTCCTGTAACTGGGAAGCAACAACTTTTTCCAATATTTTAGCTCATGTTGCTCTGTTTCATGAGAACATCGCATTCTGCTCATGTTTCATAAATGGTGTCTGTTGAGTGTTGAAACACTTTGAAATATCATCATCATCTATCATCTCATTTTTAATTTTTTTTAAAATGCAGAACTTGATGATGAAGCAAAAACAGGCAGCCTTACATTTTATCTTCAACCAGTTGGCTTGATTTTGCATGTTGCAAAACGCACCAAAACCCCACTAATGTTGTCTTCCTATGCTATATTAAAGGGTAAGTTCACCCAAAAATGAAAATTATGTCATTTATTACTCACCCTCAAGTCGTTTTACACCCGTAAGACCTTCTTTAATCTTCAGAACACAAATTAAGATATTTTTGATAAAATCTGATGGCTCAGTGAGGCCTTCATTGCCAGCAAGATAATTAACACTTTCAGATGCCCAGAAAGCTACTAAAGACATATTAAAACAGTTTATGTGACTACAGTGGTTCAACCTTAATATTATAAAGCAACGAGAATACTTTTTGTGCGCCAAAAAAACAAAATAACGACTTTTCAACAATATCTAGAGATGGCCGATTTCAAAACACTGCTTCGAAACTTTACGAATCTTTTGTTTTGAATCAGTGGTTCGGAGCTCGGAGTAATATAAATAATAAATGACAGAATTTGAATTTTGGGGTGAACTAACCCTTTAAGGTTAAAGTCACCATGAAATCAAAATTGACATCCTTGTTATTTTATGGAATATTGCCGTATTTATTAAATGATTTATCTGTGCAAGTCAATTTTTTTTTTTTAATCATGTGCCCTTATAATCTTTAATCAAAATAGGCTTGTTCGACTTAATGTGGTGCCGCAAAGATCAGCTGCCGCCTGACAAAAGCAATAAATTCTGTTTAGAAAATTTGTCCGACTTACAATCACGTGCCAAGAACCGCGAGAGCAAAACGAGACCAGCTGCCAAGGTCGGGCGCTGCAGTTGCTCAAAACTGGCTGCGAAAGCCTTGATGACGGCACACAATTCTGTGTGACAAGGACGACGTGTGTTGCATGTTTTTTCTTAGAGAAGTTCCTGTATTTAACCAATCTGGATATTGAATATCTGATATTCAAAACATGGGCATTTCTATCACATCCACTTCTTTGGCTACAATCAACACAAAAATCACGTGGTCTGCCATGAATGACGTTGGTTCAGCACACTACAGAAAGCACGAAGTGAAGTGACCTGATGCCCGTCTCTGTACTCCTCCTCCTCCGCAACCGGCAGATCTCACCAGCCGGTGGCAGGCTAGTGTAGTTCATCTCGAACAAGCCTAATAACTCCCTCCCTCTTGCAGTGACATCTCTTCTCTGATGACGACCTGTCACACACATGTGATTGACCAATAGCAAACCACAACCATATCATTCAATTCCCCAGTGGACAAATCAAGTCCTGCCCTACATTTTTTCTTGTTCTTTTCACTCTGATATACATCAAAATAGGGAAGAAAAGCCTATAGCAAATTCCATTTCATGCCAGCTTTAGGCAAAGTTCAGTGTGTCTTTATCGCCCAGAAGGGGAAATGGAGATGGCAGAAGCTGTCACTTCAATTTAGCAATGTTGTGGCATGGAGAAACCAGGGCAGATGGCTAACCCTCAAGTGAGAAGATCTAATTCAGAACTTACATTTCTGTACACAAGTGAAAGTATGTGCAGAAGGCCTTGAGCAGCACTCAAAAAAGTTATGTGATGATTCTGAGCAGCAGAATTGCACTATTTCCTAGTGCTAAATGATGCATCTTGCAGCTTCATCACACCTCCACTCATGGTGTAGACACTTGTGGTTCTTCAGTGCCTCTGTGATGTAGCTGTCATGTTTCATCTGCACACTCTGCAAAATTGTTTCGCAGAGGCACACTTATTAGGATGGATCTAGTATGTCCAATTTTTCTCAAAGAAATTAAGAGTCAGAGATATCTAACAGGGCTGGGATTTCAAGCTCTTGAAGACTCCCTTTAATTCGATTCCGATTAATTTGGGCATATTTCTATTATAATGTCCATTTTGCTTTCATATGAAATAAGTGCTTTCATAGGAAATAAAGTGTAAATTCTACAGGGCCGTGTTTCAGATTAATTGATCAAGCAGCATACATTGCAGTAATGTATGTTATGGTCTGTTATGGTGTGTGTCAGATCTGTCTGTTTGTATCCTATGTACTGTATTTTTCAGTCATTCTGTAATAATAATTAAAAAAAAAGAAAACGGATCATAAGAGTCAAGTAATTTGTTTCTGGAATGGGGCTATGATTCATTAAAAAGAACCAGATCATAAAAATCATTTGTTTCTTGAATCGGGATACACTGGCTGTATCCAAAAACATCCCAATATCAGCTTCACCTCGGTGCCCTATCAGGCAATGACTTTGCAGGCAGTGTTTGCGCAGGAAGATACTTCATGAAACTGATTTCGGACAGACTTCTGAGGCAGCGTAACAGTTTAATGATCTACAGCAAAAAAAAAGAGAGAGAGCTTTGGTGAAAGCTAAGCGAATATTTAATTACTACAATACTGATTTGTTGCTAGAAATGACATCAAAAGTGGAAAACATTGGTCAAAAACATACATTTACACACAAACTGAATACCAACCGCAACTTTCCGACGCCATCTTTATTTTTTACCTCAACTGTCACAGAATGGAGCGCACAGGATTGTGGGATATCAAAGGCAGCGAAGGATACATCTATGCTGCCTTAAAAAATCAATCAAATGAAGGTAGACAGGAAGTGAAGCTAACATTGGATTCGGATGTGTCTTGATGCCTTCCTACCTTGGAATGCATCCTTCAAAGGCAGCATTTTCAAGCTTTTGAACACAGCTGCTATTCGCAGCCAGTTTGATTCACTAAATAGAAGCAGATCGTAAGATTCATTTTTTTTCTGGAAATGATCTTGGTACTTTGGTCATGTTGAATGTTATTGATTCCTTAAAAATAACAGGCTCATAAGAGTCATTTGTTCCGTAGTTCCTTTTCGATACTTCCCCATACGCAGTACTCGTTCCGTACCTCAGGGAACCGAGGTTACGTTCGTAACCGAGTACGTTTTTACAAAATAATTTTGGCAGCTGTGGTTGCCAGAATAATTTTGTAAAAAATACAGAAAAACTGTAAACACATTTACAGAAAAAACTATACATTTTACAGTATAAAACTGTAATTTACAAACAAGAACATTTGAATGTAAACCAATAAAATCAACAATGCACACTACTACTAAAATCTGTTTTGTACCTTTAACATATACTGACCTGAAATATACTAATATAAATAAGGTGCAGAGTCATTCACGCAAACGTAAAACACCATCATGGTAACCCACAACACTTACATAATGCAATAAACATTCATTAAACAATAGAGGACGTAACATAAAACCCTAATGTACATAACTGATAACAAAAACTATTAAGAAACATGATTATTTAAACAAAATACTTTCAAATGTGGAGTGTCACACAGGGAATTGTGGGAATATCAGTGTACAGTTTTTAACTGTAAATTATACATTGATTTTGTCTTTTTTACTTCTAAAAATTGTAAAATTTACAGCATTTTACTGTGAATGTCTGGTACATTACATAAAATGTCTGGTATATAATACGGGAACGGGAACTAACCCATTTACAATTTTTTTCCATAGCGCTTTTACAATATTTTACAGTTAAAATCACATTCATTTTTTACAGTGTGTACATGGCATAACATTCAATACTGTGAACTCACATTCACCATCAAGGTAAAGAAGGATTTATTTTTCTGCTTTAAAGCAGAACAAAAAACACTGCACAAAAAGTGTATTGTTCGCACCTGAGTGTTTTTGGCACTTTGCTATGTTGTTGCTAGGTGGTTGCCAGGATGTTCTCAGTGGTTTTTTAAGTGGTTGCTTAGTGGTGCTTGTCTGTAAAAAACCTGCTATTAGTCAGTATATTTATTCTGCATTTCAGCCGTTTTCATATAAAATGCTGACTTGAAGTAAACACATTAGCACTAATGATATTCAAGACCTATACCACATGGTAAACAAGCATAGAAGACACTTAGTGCATGCTAATGAAATACATGTGCAATCAAATATTCATTAGGGTAATATTTATTAAGAAAACATGAGTATTGAGATAGCTAGGTTTGTACACCATCTTACAAAACAAACACTGAGTGCACAGCACGTACAAGCAGAATACTGATACAAGCTCTCTGAGTGGTGTTGTGGTGTTGACTAAGAAGTTCAAATTATAAATTGAATATTTAGCACATCTGCTCACAATATATGTTCAAGCTTTCTATATAAAGTTCTTGAAACCCTTGGTGAATTAATGTCTTTCGCCGTTCAGATTACATTACATCAGACAAGAACACATTTGTACATTGTAAAAGTGCAATTCTAAAACAAAGGACAATAAGGCAATGTGCTACAGGCCTAATATCTACACATTTAATTTTCAAATATAAAAATGCCACAACACTTTTAAAGGGTTAACAAAGCAATAGACTTCCATGCAGATTTACACAGTACCTGAAGCTATGCATTAAACTTCTGATGTAGCAGTTGCTGAAAATCTTAAATTAGTACCCTCATCAATTTGTTTTTATTTTTTTACCTATTTATTTGTTCGAATTATTCTGTGTGAATTCATCTGTATTCATTTTTTAAGAAAAGATCATATTATGTTTTGTCATTTATCATAGAAATTAACTGCATGTAAAATTCAAGGCTCTACAGAAGCACAACAGATAGGGAGCTGTGCATTAAAGGGTTTGTTCACCCAAAAATTCTGTCATTAATTACTCACCCTCATATTGCGCCAAACCCGTAAGACCTATGTTCATCTTCGGAACACAAATTAAGATATTTTTGACGAAATCCATGAGTTTCCTGGCCTCCAATAGACTGCAATGTTATTACCACTTTCACGGCCCAGAAAGGTAGTAAAGACATCGTTAAAGTAATCCATGTGACTGCAGTGGTTCAACCTTAATGTTATGAAGATAATTTTTGTGCACAAAAACAACAATTTCTTCTCTTCCAGTTAACATAGTAAACACAGTGCAGCGCTTCCGGGTTCTATGTCAGAACACCGGCTCATTATTGGCCAGGTCCTGCGTCAGCATCACACGCATGCGTCGTGCTGCTCACGTGAACAGCGTCGGCCAATACTGAGCCGGCATTCGGATGTAGAATCTGGAAGCGCTGCACTGTGTTTACTATGTCAACTGGAAGAGAAGAAATTGTTGAATGAAGTAATTTGTTTTGTTTTTTGCGCACAAAAAGTATTCTCTTCATAACAGTAAGGTTGAAACACTGTAGTCACATGGACTATTTTAGTGATGTCTTTCTGGACTACCTTTCTGGACTATGAAAGTGGTCATTGTGTTGCAGTCTATCAGAGGCCAGATAGTTCATGGATTTTATCAAAAATATCTTAATTTGTGTTCTCGAAGATGAATGAAGGTCTTACGGGTGTAGAGCCACATGAAGGTGAGTAATTACTGACAGAATTTTCATTTTTGGATGAACTAACCCTCTAAGGTCTTTCACATGACTTGGATCAGGCTTCAGCACACCGCTCAATGCAAGCATCATGCTTTGACCTCCACATGAAGAGTGTTGCAGATATTGTCACAGAAGGGTGATTTGACAAAGTTGCAATGTAGCATAAAAACAGGAAATGTACGGAATGAACAGTGAAAAGTACATTAACAAGAAAGGGCTTGTTGGATGTGGGTTCATGAAACTTTCAACCCGAGCTCACTGGAAAAACATGCCTGTGGCGACATTTCTGCAAAGTGATATTACATTGCTTGTTTCGCGACACTTTCAAAGCGATGAAAAGTCCAGTGAGCTAAAAGAACATTCAGTTTTTTCTGAAACAGATTGTGAATCTGGCAGTGTTTTATTTATTTGGTTGTTTGGTTGTAGAAATGAAGTGTCAGGTGAGTGGCACTAAAAGATTAATGCTCTGTTGAGTTTGAAAATAACATACGACTGGACCTATACTAAACCCTATCCTAATCCCAGGGTGTTTCTATCCTTTCATCATTACTGGGGCAAAGGCCTCCTATCAAAAAAGTTTATCTGTATTTTGACTCTTTTTTGATACTGTTATGGATACATAGGTATAAATTGTCTTTTCCTGCAGTAGAATTGTTCACAAGCTGAAGTTACTGACAAACGATAGAAGTTTCTTTAAATGGACTGTAGACAATGCTTAATTTGTAAAGGAATTTGTAAATGAATAATTGCTGAATAATTGCAATTAAAAGGCGCTGTGACCAACACTGACCATACGACTTCAGTTTTCCCAGAACATGTAATGACGTCACTAAACGGTGATGGCACCACTATTAGAGCATCATTCATAGGTTTCTGCATCGCCCTTACTACGTATATAACATATCTATACCTTACTATGTATAGATATGTTGAGACTAAATATTATTTAGTTGATCAGGGATATTCTCTCTCACCTTTGATGTTGTTGCCTCGCTATCCTGATTAGTATTAGCAGTTCCATCTTCGGGATCTCTTTTGATCAGAAACACAATCAGCTTTACTCGTGGATATGGAAAATGAAAACAAGCTTGACTGTCTGTTTTTGACATTTTGGCGATTTTAACTCATTTTTATTAGAATAATTTGTCAGGAATTACACTCTTTCCAAACTTTACGCTTTACTGCGCACAAAACAATTAGCAGTAAGCACCAACCAATGAAAGAGATTTTGTACTTAAGAAAGCTGATTGGTCAAAAATATATATGCTGAGGGCCAATAGCAAAACATAACTTCCAAATACATCTGCATAAACCCGTGATCACTCTGTCTTGCTCTGTCTTTCACACACATGCACTGTCACCATGTAATGCTCTTTTTAATGCCAGATCATTTAAAACAAATGCTGGAACGCAAAAATACAAAATCTGACATCTTCCAGAACAGGATCCGGTGTTCTGTCAAGATGAAATGACACCGTCTCAAATTAAGCACGGATTGTAGGTAAATATCTGCCTCATCCAGCGCTCTTTATGATAATCAGGTTGTTGTATTTGTAATCTCTATTGAAAGATGAGGATTTATCAGTAATGTGTTACAGGGGCACAGTGGTATTTCACTGGGTCTCATGCCCAATAATAAGGGTCTAGCAACGCCCTTCCTAAACACAACTGATAGTGCTAACAAAAGCAAACGTGAGATAAAAACATATTTGCTGAAGCAACCATGCCATTTTAGCTTGCTGCTACAAGTCTTTGAGCTCTTTTTCTGTTACATGTGTTTCATTAGACTCAAGCACTCCACTTCACAAGTGTAATGATGTACCAGGTGAACTACCAAGCTACTAGTGATCATTTCAGCTGGAAACTGCAGTTGTATGTATAGTTATGTTTTGGAGTTTTTAAAAAATGTGGCTAAAGGCATGTTTAGGTAAAGTTAGGAAATGTTTTGATGAATCTGACTTATTGTGATTCCCAGTGAATTCCATCCAAACCATGTTTCTTGATCTTTAGAGGGGTCAAGAGGATATATTTTTCAACATCCCAATATATAAACAGATTGTGGGCAGTCAGAGTTTTAGAGCCTCATGCACTCCCATAGCCGAGAGTCGCCGGTTGATGTTTCGATAACGGCAGCGTAACAGGTCTTTATAAGTTGAACGCAGGTCTCGGTTGAAGTAGGCGTAGATGAAAGGGTTCATGAGTGAGTTGGTGTAGCCCAACCACAGCAGTACCCGTTCCAGCCAGACGGGGGCGCAATTGCAGAGCAGCCCGCAAATGAACGGCCGTGCTGTGGTGAAGAGGAAAAACGGCAACCAGCAGAACAAAAAAACTCCCATAATCACCCCAAGAGTAGTGGCCGCCTTCTGCTCACGCCTGAAAATCGAGGCGCTCCGGCGTTCGCGGTTCAACAGGCAGGAGAGGGTGGAAAACTCCTCGGTAGCTGCAGGGTTCTTAATCCCTTGCATGCAGAGCCCCTCTACGGTGGCCAGCGCTGGTTCGGGACAGGTCATCGGAATTGGGGGAAGTGCGGCGAAGTGGTGTTTGGCCCCACTTTTGCGGGCAGCTTTGAAAATCTTGTAATACATGAAAAGCATGACCACCATTGGGATGTAGAAGGCCACAGCGGTGGAGTAGAGGGTGTAGCCCACATCCTGGCTGATCAGACACACTCCCGCAGTGTTGACGTTCTGAGCCCATCCGCAAAATGGTGGTAGAGTGATGGATGCCGACACCAACCAGACGCCGACTATCATCTTGGCCATCAGCTGTCCATTCTGTCTCGCTGGGTAGGTCAAAGGGCGAGTTATTCCAAGGTATCTGCAGAAACAGAGGATAATGTGTTTAATGAGGTAACTTCAATTGACATGTTTGACGTTTTAGCAGAGAGCTGCATTCCTCAAAACGACTGAACCAAAAGATCTCGCACCTACCCTGTAATATGCCAGATATGGCTAAAAATACCTCAAAAGCACCAGACCCAAGAAATTCCTACTGTCCTGAATTTCGCAAACAAACTGAGTGGAAAACACATCATGTTCACAGTTAAATCTCTGGCATGTCAGACTATCCAACTAATCAAGCAACTCAGTCCACAAAAGTAGATATTTTTTCGCCCTAAAGATATTTGAACAAGGAAAAACTTGGTCAAACTGGCCCTGTGTCCAAATATGCCTACGCCCCTACCATATAGGTGAAAAACAGTATATGAAATGTGTACTGAATCCAAAAACACAGTATATATAAAACATTAGGCGTAAAGTACCTGATGACCTACTACTTCGACTGACAGCGCAAGTCACGCGTCTTACGTTCCTCATCAAATGTGGTACCTACTCAGTTTTTCAGACACTCCATTTGGATTCATATACATATAAGAACATTATTTGATTGGGTGCACAATCAGTTGTTAATTTTTTCTGAATGCACTCAGTGTCAGGGGAAAAAGCTTCAGACAGCATTAGAGCATTCACTCTTGATGGCTTCAAAAGCTTTCAAAAAGAACTCCCATAATAATGAATATGTAATGTTTGCATTAGCAATAATTCTTGCTGCATCTCTCTTTGCTCTGTCCTGTTAAGTCACCAAGTAACAGTGTTTATAGGTACCTTAGGACATGAAAAAAGGAATATAGCCTCTGTTACAGATGTTCTAATTGATCTCATTGTCCACATCATTATTGTCGAGACTGAAACGCACCTATAAAGTTGCGGCTTGAGGGTTATTGTGAGCTTTGGTGATGTGAGTTTAAATCCATGAAATGAAAAAAAAAAAAAACCATTCTCTAGAGATCCCACACCGATTTCATCAAATTCACTGCAGTGAGCATTTCAAGAGACTTCAGTGTAACTAAAGGTTCTATGGGTCTAAATTTTGAATGTATAATACGGTACATTGGCTTCTCTTTACCAAAGCAGAAAGTCTCAATCCCTCTGCCCACCCCTAAAAATAAAAACTTTCATTTCACGCATGAGAATCCCTCTGATCAAGGAAGGGCTTAGAGACACACTTATTGGACCAGACACTTAAGGTAGTTAAAACCTTTCATTCACCTACACAGAAACTCCAAATAAATCACTAAACCATGAAGACATTTCATATTAAATGCTAAAGTGCCCTCTTTAGCTTATTACATTTTTTTCTATGGACAATTAAAACATAATTAGTTTAAGATATAGACTATTTACCCATATAATTTGGAGGTTACAAAAATAAAAAAGCTACTTTTTTTAAAGGTAAAAAATAAATCATTAATTTATTTATTCATTTACTTAGTTTAAAAAAAAAAAAAAAAAGGTTTGTTCAAATAACCCTACATATGAGCAATAGTATTAGTGATGTTTGTATTAGCAAGCACCACTCATGATATGCGATATCTAAAAGCCTCTTCATGTCATCATACACTGTGCTATCAAAGAGCTTAAATCAGCAAAGTAGGCATCTTTTGATGCTGAGTACTGTCTACACTCCAGTTCTCTCTTTGTGCCTCCTGTCATACTGGATGAAACGCAGCACTTGCAGAAGCCTCTCAGAAAACAGGAAATAATAACTGGATTAAAAACAGTACTCAGTTGTGGGTTGTGGGATGAACAATGTAGTCTGGGGCACTTCTCAAGATTAGGCAGCTGATACTAACAGTGGCAGGTCAAACAAATGAGTGGAAGTTACTGTGACCCTTAATAAGTCAGAACTGTTTTGAGAACCATATAAGCAATGGAAAGCAAAAGGATTACAAGGGACTGCAAGGACAGACATTGGTAGTTACAAAATGTTTGAACCAAAGTTGAATGCCATTATTTGGTCATTATAGACAGTACACCAGACAAAAGCAGCTAATGCTAAACAGAAGATTAACAAGCTTTTATTCGGACAGACAGATGAATGAATGTGTTTCATTCTGCGTATATCATCAGCAAGCACTTAAGTGTGTAAGTACTTCCGTCATTGGGCAGTGATGTAATCATAGCATAGCATCCGCTGCTGCAATAAACAACATTTGCTGTTGCAAAACCGATTGAAATACCTTTAAGTTGTCTGTTCCAAAACTAACACACAAAAAAAGGCAGTTCCAGTGTTTTATTTGTTCAGCTTTATTTCAGTTAACGAAAATTATTTTAATAGTTTAGTTTTAGTTAACATTAGCAATAGTGTTTTTTTTATGCTTTTGCGCTGTTAGCTTAGCAACATGCTAACATCAATTATAAATCGCAATCTAAATAGCAATCATAAGTCATTTGCAGTTGAAATCAAATGCAAGTCTTCTGAGCGGAGCACCATTTGTATGCCGTTTGTAGCATTTCAAATGAGACTGCATGGCAATTAGGATGTTCACTTAGAAGGCAGCTGCCTATGCAACGAAGCAGCTCAGTAGGTTTTGAAACCCAATTATTATGTTGTAGCAGCTGACTGTTTGAATCTGATGCATGATGGGCAGACAAAAGCGAGAAAAAAAAAGATCAAAACAAAGTTGAAGGTCTTAATATGGCAGTAATATTACTGAATTTGCACCTCAGCGTTCAGTTATGTGTATTGAAAGGCACTCCTGAACTGTCAAATGTATCAGAGCTAATTAATTTGAGAGAACAGCAGTAGTCGAAAACAAATAAATATTCTGAGGGGACAGAACTGTACTTTCAGTATCATCTGAACTTCAAACCCCTTTTGTGAATGGTTTTATTAAGAGGATCTGTTAAAATTTACCAACCTTGGTTGGTTGTTTGGCATTTTGTAATTTTAGCATTCGTCTTCTGAATGAAGCCTTAAAGGGATAGTTCACCCAAAAATGAAAATTCTGTCATCATTTACTCACCCTCAAGTTGTTCCAAACCTGTATGAATCTTTCTTCTGCTGAACACAAAAGAGGATAGGCCTATATAGAAGAATGTCGGTAACCAAACAATTGATTGGCCCCATTGACTTTCATAGTATTTTTTTTTCCATACTATGGAAGTCAGAACAAACTTGAGGGTGAGTAAATGATGACAGTATTTTTATTTTTGGGTGAACTATCCCTTTAATTGCTGACTTCCAATTGTAGAGAAAACTGTTCACAAAGCTGCAAAATCTCTTTAAAAGAGAATATTTCCACAGCCATCTATAATCCTTGAATTATTTATCTCAAACACTTTCAAAATTTACTATTCACGGTATACTTTTAAAGGTTAGTGAAGTAGTCCCATCCTTAGGGCTGTGAGTCAAACTGTTTTGCAGCCTTGCAATCTCAGGCCCTGTCCCAAAAAGCACACTTCATGTGCACTTTCAGTCTTGTGGACTTACAATGACCGCTGTGTGCGTGTGTCCGTTAAGTCCACGAGACCGTAGGGTGTCCCATTTGTCATTTTAGCTTTCAGAAGTGTGCTCACGAGCGCCCCCTTTCCCCTAAATGTGCACTTCTGCTGAGCCCGCAAGTCTGCAAGCTACACAGAGGACTTTACCCGGCAGTCAAAGCGGCATTACGTCATGAAAGTGCGGACTCAGAGGAAGAAGCTGAGGGTTTAGGGTGCCATTTGGGACAGGGCCAGTCACTCATAAAATAAAGTGATTGAAAGGATTATTGTATTCTCAGCCCACCACCAAGCAAGGAAATGTCATTGGATAATACTGTTTAAATAATAACAATTAGGAAGAGTGCTTAAGAAAAACAGCTAATATCCAACAAATAAAAATAAATAAATATTAAAATTAAAAAATAAATAATTAAAATCATCAGTTGCTCAATAGAGTATGTAATGATAAATAGATCAATAATAATTTGAAAAAAGAAAGAATTATAAAATGTCCAATACCGTTTGATATGACCTCTTTGAAATATTCTTTCGCTAATCTATTGACACATATGACCCATTTTACCATATGTCAGGAAAAATGGGCAAGCTTAAGGATTTGAGCAAGTTTGAAAAGGGCCAAATTGTGATGACTAGACGACTGGGTCAGAGCATCTCCAAAACTGCAGCTCTTGTGGGGTGTTCCCGGTCTACAGTGGTCTGTATCTATCAAAAGTGGTCCAAGGAAGGAACAGTGGTAAACCGGAGACAGGGTCATGGGAGGCCAAGGCTCATTGATGCACGTGAGGAGCAAAGGCTGGCCCGTGTGGTCCGATCCAACAGACAAGCTACTGTAAACAAGAAGTTAATGCTGGTTCTGATAGAAAGGTGTCAGAATACACAATGCATCTCAGTTTGTTGCGTATGGGGCTGCATAGCCACAGACCAGTCAGGGTGCCAATGATGACCCATGTCCACCGCCAAAAGCACCAACAGTGGGCATGTGAGCATCAGACTGGACCATGGAGCAATGGAAGAAGGTGGCCTGCTCTGATGAATCACGTTTTCTTTTACATCACGTGAATGACCAGGTGCGTGTGCGTCGCTTACCTGGGAAACACCTGACACCAGGATGCACTATGGGAAGAAGGCAAGCCGATAGAGGCAGTGTGATGCATTGGGCAATGTTCTGCTGGGAAACCTTGGGTCCTGCCATCTATGTGGATGTTACTTTGACACGTACCACCTACCTAAGCATTGTTGCAGACCATGTACACCCTTTCATGGAAACGGCATTCCCTGGTGGCTGTGGCTTCTTTCAGCAGGATAATGCGCCCTGCTACAAAGTAAAAATGGAGGCCCTATCTCACAACTTACAGGACATAACGGATCCACAGCACACCTTCAGGGGTCTAGTGGAGTCCATGCCACGATAGGTCAGGGCTGTTTTGGCAGCATAATATTAGGAAGGTGCTCATAATGTTATGCCTGATCGATGTGTGTGTGTATATATATATACACACTAAAATAAGCAAATATAACAGAAACACCATAAGGCTGAGGTTATTTTACTTTCATGCATCTAAATTAACACATTTCACTGTCCCACGAATGCCAGAAACATTCAGTTTTAAGGCAGCAGATTCATGTTATCAGGCCAGCGCTTATCACTGAGACTTGTGAAAAGACCTAACTATTTAATCGAATTACCACGGTCAAGCAGGGTGTTCCAGCATGCAGTACTCACCTCCTGGGGTTCCAGCTCAGAACTTTATCAAAGAGCACCATCAAAATTGCATAAACACCAGGACGCAGCTTCAAAGTCTAGTTCATCCAGCCTCAAATGACATGGAAGCATTTTTTAATGCCCATTTTATTTATTTAGGGTTACTCTTGTGGTTGAGGATTTTTTTTTAATGAAAATGAATAAATGGATACTCCACATGCTTTTCAATTTTCATTAAAAAATCATTAAAAAATTAAGCATTATGCAATGCTTAACTATCAGATCGGTATAGCTCATGCACTTTCAATTATAAAGGAGTCCAGGGATATGGTTTAAAAATAGTCAAAAATACAATCACTTTCATACTTTACATTTGATGAACTCTTAAAACTCTCTAAAATCAGGACATTGTGGATTTTATCCTTCAAATAAAAAATTCATAATTATCATATTTTGCAATAGCTCATAAAACCCAGGTTCAGATTTTAACTTAAATCATTTTTTTTTATTAATTCATGTGATTTTTTTTTTTTAAAGGAATGACAGATTGGGGCAGGTTTTCACATTGATATTAGAGCATGTCGTCACATTTTTTAGTGAATATTTCTTACAGTATGGGTTATTTATATTTGTAAAAAAAAAAAAAAACAATATTAAGTTATAATAATAAGTTTTATTTATATAGGGTCTTTTTCAATTGATTTATTGAATATCTATAATATTGTATACATATATATTTATATATTTTTGTTGTATGTTTTTTGAAAACCATAACATTTTGGCTACAGCCAAGGATATACATAATACAATCTATTATAGATTTTATAGATTGCATATTATTTTGTTGCATATTATTTGAAAACCATAACATAACAAGAACATAATAGATACAATTTACTGAATATCTAGGCTATATAGATTTTATATAAATTTGTTTGAAAAATATTTAAATATTATTTGAATTATTAATATTTTATATTTTCGAATGATTATTTTAAAAAAACATAACATCTTGGCTATAGCCAAACCTATACAGTAGCATATACAACAATTTTTAAATGCTCATTAATGATCTGTAAAATCTACTAACGTTTGTTAGAATTCTCAAAGTGTCATCAACAAAGGCTATTTGTCTGAACTGCATATGAATTCAAATTTCTTTAAAATAACTAAAACTTTTTAAAGAATCTTGAACTCTTCATATGAACTTACCTGTCCACACTGATCACACACAATGTCATTATTGAAGCTGTGCAGCACATGACATCCATCCCAATAAAGATATTGCAGAAAACCTCCCCAAACAGCCAGACGCCCCCTGTCAGGTCAGTCACTATGACAAAGGGCATTACGGCTACTGCCACAGACAGATCAGCGATAGCCAGAGATACTAGCAGATAGTTTGACGGTTGTCTGAGTTTCTTCACGACGCACACCGCAATCACAACCAGAGTGTTGCCCATCACAGTGACCGCAGTGATGGTGCTCAGCATCACCCCAATGATCACTATCTTAGTCAAGTCCAAGTCCAGAGTCTGCTGCTCCCCACACGACTCATTACTTTTGGGCTCCGCTGTGGTTATTACAGTGGGGGAAAACTCAGTTGTCCCATTGAGAAAGGCGATTTCGGTCTCTCTGGAACCCAAAACCAGTTCAGCCCCATGTGTCGTGAACATCACTGTATCGATATTTTGACAGTGAATAAACGTTCCGCGCGCCTGAAGTGGACAGTGAACGTCATGGTGCCTACGACTTTTTCGAGTCCAGCTTCAGTGGTCCAAACAATCAAATACACCCGAGGAGAGAGTGACGAGAAACACACAGAGAACTCTCTCAGCCTCGTTCCGCTGAGGGGGAGAAACAAAACGTTTTGGTAAAAGAATATTGTTATTGAATAACTTTATGATGTGGTTACTTAAAATAGGCTACGTCGTTAAGAATCATTTCCACTTTTGGCTTCTGATTGGTCAATACAATGTTCCAGTCCTGATTTATTCCACAATATAGTAACAGCTTTGATATAAATGCGTAGCTATGGATTATTTTTGTTGCATAGCAACGTCAAGGATTATGTTTTCTATATTAATATTAAATATCATATCTATCTAGTCCTGTTATTAAAGCTATTAGGCTGTTATTATAGACTAAATGTTACCATAATTATAATATAAGTCAGATTGGCTAAATAAAATTTCAGTAGCAGTTCTGTCAGTTTTAATTCATCGATCCAATTCCAAAACACTCTCACATCTTTTTTACAGAGGGTCTGCAGTGTGTTGTAGCCTATAATATTAAAAATGTTTAATAACCATAACCAATGTCCCAGCATGATAACATATTTCGGACAGTTTATGTAGTCTATTTTGTATTAAAGCACTAAAGCAAAAACGTCTTGCTTATATTTAATGTTAATGCATAACATCATAGCTCTCTTTGTAGTAGAAGGTCGCCCTCTAGGGATGAATCTTGGCTTCAAAAACTTCCCAATGTTCCCATAGGCCTACATCAAACATCTACGTCTTTATGACTACTAGACTAAAACAACTAAATTAATTTTTTTTTTTTTTTTGTATTTTACTACCCCATTATTTATGTTATTATGGGGTAGTAAAATATAGCCTTAAGTCTGGACCCTTATAAATCTGCTGTGGTAGCTATGTTAGGCTATATCATGAGAGAAGTTGGTAAAAAAAAAAAAAATCAGTAGGCTATAGCCTACATAAATAAATACATATATATCTATCGTTCAAGTCAGGTTTATAAACCAATGAACAATGAAACAATCAGACTTTTCTCTTTTTGACCACTGGGTGACGATGCTGGATTACTGTTTATGATCTCCAGTTCATAATTCTAACCTCCTCCTCATTGTGTTTCACTATAATTGTACTGGATCAATCGCATCAAGAGCAATGGATTATCCTAGAGGACAATTTCATAGCGATGCATATAACTGACTTTTTATAGGTATCGCTAGATGTATGTTTAAAAACTACACTACCCACAAATAGCATATGTGTGCTGAGCACAAGCCGCCATGTTGTAGGAAATCCGTTTGTACGGTGGATTAGAGTTTAATCCGCAAGAAGGGAGTCAGGACAACTCAGTGGATCAAACAAGAAAGAAGAAAGACAAAACAGTGAGGCGCAGAATTTGAGCGTTAAAAATAAAAACAAACCAGATTACATATTTATTATTTACAGGCCACTGCGGTCGCTTGATAAGAACTGGCAACATATCACGCACAGCCTTTTTATTGTCGCGCGCCGCTCAGACTCCCCCCGCCTTCTTTCCCTCATAGAGATGAAGTCTGAGCCATTTTGTGGAATCGATTCTTTTGAAGAGTTCATTTTGAACAACCGGTTCATCAACCAATTTAGCGATTCTTTTACGTCATGACGTGATTGCGTCATCCGCGTGGCATTTATGTTTTGTCTAACCTTGAAATTAAGCCATTTGTATAGGCACATATTGAGAATTACTACGATTTTTTTTATTACGAGTTTTAAAATGGTGTTTACTTCTCTAAATTAATAGAAAAAAGTTGATACAATACATTTAAGTACAATTTTTCCAGTACATTTTATTAGGAATAGTTATATTATTCTTAACCTGATTAAATCAACCCAACTCATCAGTTCTCGTTTTTTTGGGAATGGGACATGTCTAAAGGTGACGGTTCTCAGTTCAATGAGTCGGTGAATTGTTGACTCAAGAACCGATTCAATCCTTTTCGTCAACGAACCGTTCAGACAGGATTTATGAACAGGTTCAAACGATTCCCTGAAAAGATCCGACTCAACCGAACGATTCGCTCACGAATCGGACATCGCTACTCCCTCAGAGAAATTGACAGCAGCTGGGTCGCCTGTGTGAGCAAACCCGAAGGACAGACACGGCAGAAAATAAAACTCTGCCGCTACAGTGGGCTCCCCCTTCCCCTTTCCCCCACCGCTTGAGCGTACATATCAACAAGCCGATCCGGACGAACGCCCTGACTCCGTTTCCCCGCTTTTATAGCGGAGTGGTCAGGACTTTCCTCGCGAACTGAAACGTCAGTAGCTTAGCCGAGCTAGCGGGCTAACGCGACTAGCTGGGTTCAGCTACAAGGAGGAATTATAATTATTCCACCGAGAAACACTCAAGGATGTCGGGGAAGGAGCAGAATAAACAATCCACCACCGAACGGCTCGTAAAAGGTACATTTTCTATGTGAAACCGTACGTTTTTATTCAGGTTTTTTTTATTCAGTTTTGCTGGTTTTGTGTTAGCTAACACGGTCTGGTAGCTGATGGGTGACATTCAGTTTATGTGTAATATAAATATAAGCAAGTGAAGACATATGATGTGTTGACTGACTTTTGGATAACTTAGAAAGTCTAATGACACACATGTTGATGGCTAATTTGACAGGTTGGCTCAGGCTGCATGGGATGAGCTGACATGAATTAAATGAGATCAATGAAGTTTTAAGCTGTAGTGTGCAAACATTACGCAGAAGGAAAGCTCTTCTTAGTGAATTAGACCATTATAAAGATATTAGTGGAAATGCATGGTACTCAAAGTGGTCTGAATATGCAAAGTCCATGTGATTCATGCAACCGAAACTGCCAAAGCCGTTTCAAGTAGGGAAAAAAAACATTTCACTTCGCATTGCAGGTGTTATTACTGATATATGATATAGTAATACCCTTATAATATATCAGTAATACATTTTAGATATATAAATTATATTATATCTCAGTAATAAAAAAGTATGTTTGTATAATGTATGTTTGTATGTATAGATTTATCTGATTTTGGTAGTCTTTCCAGTTACAGTTGATATACATAAATATAAATCTTAAACTTTTTTTTTTTACTGTATATGTAATAAATAAAACTTAATAGACATATAAATCTTAAAATGAGAGATTAATCTAACTTTTTTTAATGCTAACAGATTTTGGTGGGCTTAAAAGGCACTTGCTGTTTCAGAAAGACCGTAGAGGTTTACATGCATTAAATACAAAACACTGGCTCTTTTAACATTAATTCTCATTACTGTAGTACATTTGCTTTCATCCTCTTGCTTCCATCCTTCCTTGGGGTTTAGGCAACATCAGCGATCTTGAGAGAGTTGAGTTCAGAAAACTGTGCTCAAAAAAACGGTCACTTTACCTTGCTCTCTTGACTGAGATAGAACTAAACTAATTGAAGTTATCTGTGTGATCCCAATTAACCTCATACAAATAATCTTTTAACTCAAGAAAGGATTGACCCCTGGTTAGGTGGTGATGCATTTAAGCATCAGCTCCCTATCAAGGGCTCGTGGGAGTTTATGTCAAAGGAGTGAGACACAGAGTAGAGTAATACACTAATTGGATCATTAGGTCCATGGCTTCATGGGTATAGTAGCACCCGGGGAACTTGGACTTGTTTTTGATTAAAACTAGTGTGTCCGCTGACATATATAGTGTGCTCTTTCCTCTCAGTCTCTTATGTGCTGCTGTCAGCTCGATGTGTTTTGGCTGAATTAGACGGCCTCTGTAATGAGCTGATAGCACTGGGCTCTTTAGTAGTCTAGTTCTGGATCCGTAATGACTTGCATCTCCCTGCCCAAGTCAGACCATCCAGCGATCTAAATCGCTACAGACAAAAAAAAAAACCCTCCTCATTAAAAAGTGCCGAAGCCTCTTTCTGTCTAGAATCTGTGATCCCCGTTTTGCAGAAACAGGAGCATTTCAGCTCCAAATTGGTTCCAGGTTTCACTGAATGCCTCCTTTCAGTTTAAGCACTCCAACACCTGGATTTTATGCCACACGTATGCTTAATTGCAGGCTGTCTGAAAAATGTTTTATTTGTAGGCCACGGTGGCCAGACATCCATGTTGCGGAAGGTTTAATCTTGAGAATTATTCAACAAAACAAGACAGTGGAGAGGGAACATTGTCTGTTGAATGATGCAAATGTTGATAGAGTGCATTAGTGCCCGCGCCCACTTTTTCAGTGGCGTTTATTCCGGAAGTATTTTTTTCCCATTTATTTTTCCCATAGGGATTTTTAAAAAGTCTTTGTTAAAGCGTAACAAGGCATGAACCAATCAACCAGCTACAAGGTGAAAAAGTATTCAAAAATCAGACCAAAAAAGGGAATTAGTGAGGGGAAAGAACTACAGTCCCATGAAGCATTGCGAATGACATTATAAAATTTAAAAATGGACAAAATATAAAATGATGTTGATTAAATCTATAGAAACAATGTTTTGTTAATTGCAAAATATACACACACAATTTATGTAGAGGATCATGAGTAATATAGTTTCTTACCACAAATTCAGCTTTTAAACTTGATTATTTTAAAAGTAAGTTGAAATAATGCAAACGGATGGCTTCAACAAAAGCGTATACCATTGATTAACAACCTCGGAACTCAAAGTAGGTTTGTCTGTAAAGGTTTATAAGTTATACTGTTTATTTCTTCCAGATAAGCAACTAACAAAAAAACAGTTTTTAGTTGTTGTTTTTTTTGCACTCTATTGTTAAATGTTAGCACCTTGAAACCACTGCTACCCAATAACCAATAACCAGTGTTGAGTGTTGTTGTGCCAGTATTCTGATACTACCTTGAGATGTTCTGGGTAAGCATTTTTTTTTTTTTTTTTTTTGCCGATAAAGGATGAATTCAGTCGACTCGAGTGTAAAAAGAAAAATGTTGATGGAATGCTCGCCTGTTGTTTCGTCCAGAAAATATTGTGTTTGGAAGGTAAAATGACTAAAGCTTGTGTTTAAAAGGACCATAATCTCTGTGAGAATGAACTCCAGCATGATTGAAGTGCTGAGTGGGAGTTGAGGTTCTCGCCAAGGCCGTGTCTTGATGAGTCCTCCCACAGCTAAAGCACGGAGCGTGGGGAATCAAGGATTGCAGCGGCACTTTTCTACTCCGCACTCATCAGCTGAGCCATGCTTGGAACAATACGACGGAGGCGGAGGAAAGATGAGGTTAAGTGCCTTTAAAAGCTTTGATTAGTTGCTAGACATTTCCACGCAACTCTTTTCTCACTTTCCCCTGCTGAGAACGGCAGACAGTGCAGCAGTTCTTGTGCTGTGTATTTAAACATTGATCAGCAGTCAGTTGAAAGCTTGAAAGGTTAGCATGAAAGAGCAATTCAAGTTGGGTTGCATTTTTTTTGGTGGTGGTGGGGGGACATTAACACTAGGGATGCACAATCATGATTTCTCATGGTCGAGCAAATGGACCATTTCTGATATGCTCTAAAAAATGTATTTGTTTATTTGCTCTATTACAGGCTAAACTGGCCTTAAAAAAAAATCTCTATAGCTGTTTGCAACCACTGCATTTCAATCATGATCCAAACAAAGATGCTATGTGTAGAATGAGTAGTTTAAAAGAAAAAAGAAATTACATTGTATCATTTCTAAATTTAAAGCAAAAACATAATGGTATAACTTTAGCTTTGTGAAATCATGCTTCATAAAACATACCCGAACAAAACAAAAACAGAAGACGGACTGAATGAAAATGCAAATTCACTCTCTGGCAGTAGATGGCGCTTACACCTTGTCCTAACCAGACGCGATGAAATAAGATTTCGGCGACAAGCAATTTGTCTGTCCACACCATATGTGACATGACTGCGAGATGCAACAAAATCAATCAAAGACCACAGCCAATCAGAACAGCAAGTGGGCGGGCTCTCGCACAAGTGCACGGCACCACTCTCAAGGAAATGGATGAGTACATAATCAAATTCATGAATATTGCACCATTTTTAAATTATTAAAAATACATAGTTACTGAGTTACTGAAACAATCTTTGTCATAGAATACACTCGTCTGTTCACAATGAGTTGACAGTTTAAACATTCTTTCCTTTTATGTATTTTGCAATGCAGTTTGTGTACAAGTTCGGAACTGAGATTGGCCAAAATAAAACAAAAAAAGCAGTCATCAATTGGAACTGTTTTTTGTTTTTGTTGTTGTTTTTTTCCTGCAAACACGGGCCGGCAAACGGCCGATTCCGGCTGACGGCCGGTCGACCGGTGCATCTCTAATCAACACCCTGAAATCCTATCACCATCTAATGCATGTCGTCTGGAAATGAGTTATGCAGCTGTTGCTATAAAGTTTTGGACCCCTGTCAGGCTGCTGGTGAATTTGATGTTTTGACCTTTTGGCTTATTTACAGATAGAAACTAGATCTGTCAGGGTCAACGTCACCCTGCTTGTGTAATTATTCTGTCCTCATGCATGATTAACGGACCTCGGGCCCGTCTCTCACCACGGCCTCTCTCTAGGTTCGCTTCTACTGCCCAAGATAGCTCTCATCATCCTTGCCCAGAACAAGTCCATAAGATTTCTTACCTAAAATGTTCTCTAATATCAGTCAAAAAAAAAACAAAAAAAACAGTTGGTATGATAAAACCACAGATCAGGCCGACACAGGAAGTTACGCCTTTTTCTAGCTTCCTTATTAATACACAGGCAGTCTGGTCCAAATGACTCTTAAAGAGATAGTCCATCCAAAAATAAAAATTATTTACCCACTAACTTGCTTAGTTCTGCATTAAAAAAGAAGAATGTTTAAAGACTTTTTGTCCAAAACAACCACGTTGGACTTCCATTGTGTAACCTGCTTTTAAGTGGGCCTTCGTTGAGTTGGGTTTTGAGTTCATGTATACAGTATTTTGGTACTTTGATAGTAAAATCCCCCTCCTGTCCTGTGGGCTTAATTTTCACATGCAAATTCACCACACTGAGAGGTTACACATTTTCGCTGCTGTTGCTGCGGAAGGGTGTACTCAACCCTCTAGCCAGATGATAGCCCTGTTACTGCTTTAGTTAATACAGGCAAATGAGCAGGTGTTCTTCCTTTATTCTGTCAAGCATGAAAGATTCACCGTCTTTCTCTTCCTCATTCTGGCATACAACACCTCCTGATAGTTTCTGCATAAGCATACTCCGAAGTCATCGAAAAAGTTGATTTTGTAAACCCAAATTGATCCTTTGCTCCTAATTCCACTATTTGAGTGCCTGGAAGGTTTCTAGTCATCTGAGCTTGAAGCTTTATTGTGGTCTATCATGCCTGTGGTCCCTGCGCTGAAAGCCGTGGCTGTCGGCCAGACCCACATTCTTCTAGAGAGCGAGTCGTGCCAACCTGGCCTGTGACCCTAGAAGAGAGGATTCCATATCTATGCCAACAGCTGGCCTTCTACCCCACCCTAACTTCAGGACGTAACTTCCCCACTCCTCTTAAACTGGTTTGAATGTTGTGGAATTCCTGCAACTGAAAATAGCTTAAGGCTTGGGGGGTTGTAGAGCAATTTCAGCAGGCATTTGTTTGCATGCCGCCTGCTTCTGCACTCGCCCATGCGCACTGTGTCTGAATGTAAAATCCCAGCCCCCAGGTTGTCGAGAGTTTGTTTAAGCTGTCTTCTCCACAACGGCAAGGGCTTCATGTCTTCTTAACAAGGCCTGTGCGTGCTAGTTGGGGGAAGGGATGGGACCAGCTGTGGCCATATGTGTTCTGATAACCCACATAGCTTTGTGGGAGAGTCCCAAATTCTGACCAATAACGGTAACTGTTATTACCGTGCATATGTTTCACTTTTAGTTTCTGGCAGGCAGCTTGGCATTGCGTCTTTCAGACAACCTTATTGCAAACTATGTTTTCAGTTAACGTCATGAATTGAGAAATAGCTTGTCGTCTTGCAACCATGAAGTTTCACACATCAGTTTAATTTGCCTTTATTCAGGGAAAGAAGTTAAAGTGAAGCAATGCTAATTAGTGGTGTTGCCTCCCAAACCAGTTAAGTGCAAATCATGCCTCGCAGCTGATGTCAATGGGTCAACTCATTCACGGAGTCACCTACAAATACTTCATGATTAGAGTTAAGAAGAATCACAAATTGATCCGATTGTGACAAACCGTAATGTTACTATAGTGTGTTACCAACACTATACTGAGGTTAAGGTTAGTGCTTAAGCTAGGGTTAGGGGTTAGCATTTGTATCAGTGTTATGTAGGCAGTTTTGGGGGAAAAAATCATGCATTGTTTGTAGGGTTTGGGGTTTTCAAAAATCCATTGTCCTTAGTATTAGTGTGTGTTCACACTTGGCATGTTTGGTTCGATTAATACAAACCCTGTGCAATTGTTTTTTTAGTGCGGTTCTTTTGAACATGTAAATGCTGCCATCCAAACCCTGGTGCGCACCAAACAAGCAAGCCAAGACCGCTGAAAAGATGGGTCTCAGTCCGCTTCCAAACGAACTCTGGTGCGGTTCGAATGATGTATGAATGCAACATGGACCAAAGACATGTAAACGAACCCAAAACGGGAAGATGAGATCCTAAAAAGGACAATGCTCACTCATACCAGTTTTTTTTTTTTTTTTTTTTTTCTCATCATAGTCGTCATGTTGCCCATCACAGTTCGGTACAGGCGTCAGAACCGCGTCTCCTCACAGCAGACCGACTATGTATGTGAGAGGAGGGATTCTTGCCGCTGTTTTGACACCTTTACACATTTTATAAGCTCTTTACGAATTCGTTGTATGTAGGCTACACACAGTAGTAAGTTCCGTCTCAAAATAGGCAATATGTCATAAACGGCGACCAATCAGATTGTGAATGTGTCCCTGTGCCTTTAGGTTTGGTATCTTTTGGTTCTGTGATTAAAAATGCCAGTCTGAATGCCAAGCGGACCAGGACTAAATGTTTTTTTTTTTTTTTTTTTTTTTTTTTCCTTCTTAAACTCATCCCGCACCATTTGTGCTATGGACATGGATGATACTTCAAAATTGTGTGGCTTATTGTACAGTTTTGGCTAGTGGATGATAAAACAGAAGAAAAAAAAATGTAGACTAAAAAGGGACTTTGGAGTGGGCTCTTTTTAGCAACCACCTAGCAGCAACTTAGAACACTTTAGCAACCCTTGCATCATGACATTGTTTGGGTGAAAAAAAAAAAAAATCATTTTTAGAGTTTGGTGTTTTCAAAATCCATAATTAAACATTAGCATGTAATCCTACCCTTTGTGCTGTGGCCATGAATGATCATGTGGCTTATTGTATGTTTTTTGGCTAGTGGACGATAAAACGGAGAAAACAAATCATGTTAGCATGTACTCAGAACAGCAATGCCATGGCAACTACCCAGAACACACCAGCATCATTGCGGCAAGTTTTGCACAGGCAAGCACTAGTGATGTACAAAACTGCATTTTTTTTCAACAATTAGTCTTAAAATCTTGAATAATTAGGCTGGTTCAGGATCTGAAAATGTAAAAAATCTAGTTATTTATAGAGGCTTTGATTTACTTTGGATGGAAGCCTGAAAGTAGCATGTTCAGAAAATCTTGGGCTGAGATATTTTTATTTGGAGTAACACCCTTCTGCTTATGGTTCAGTACTTTTATCACACACCGTCTGGCTTTAAATTTGTGGAGGAGCTGCACTTCCTTAACTTGGAGACACCGCAGTTAGCAGATGCTATGAGAGACTGTGAGACATCACCACACCGTTATCGACTCTGCATGGTCGTGACTGTAAACATGCTGCATTAAATTTAGACATTTGTTGCAGTGTTCTAACAGGTACCTCCAAATCAATATGGGGTCTGAATTGCTCTGACACAAAGCTGTAATCCATTTTGTACAGTCAAAATTGCTAAAAAACACACATTGTCATCTTGTAGTTGCTTAGTATTTTTCAAATGTATCAAATGCTTGCCAGCAGGGTTTCCCTGTGATTAACAATAGTAAAGAATTGAGTCTTCCTTTCTCCTCTTTCCCGCAGCGGTGCCGTACCCTCCCACGACGCGGCTCACCATGAAAGAGCTGTACGAGGATGGCAAGCCCAAGGTGGAGCTTTTGAAGAGCCACCTGGTGAAAGAGGGCCGCCTGGAGGAGGACGTGGCCCTACGCATCATCAACGACGGCGCCAACATCCTCCGCCACGAGAAGTGCATGCTGGAAGTAGAGGCCCCCATCACAGGTAGGCTATTGCACACTCAGCCGTGTGCCGGTTGTTCTGATGACTCATTGCGCGGCGACACTACAATCCTGTCGTGATTCACAACCAGAATTTATACAGGATGTGGTTCTCGCAGGATCCCAATACCGTAAGATTACATCGTGATACCCACTGCTGACGATACTCGCCCACATGCTTGCTTCCTCAGAAACAAGATGATCGGAGTTAGTTTGTTGGTTCACAGTGATATGGTTCTTATCATGAAGAATGTTATGAAAGTAGCCTCTAGGTTCTGTAGTTACTTGATCAGGCGTCTCTGATGTCATCTTTAATCTTTAAGGTTTAGTCTTGACCCCGACATAATCCTCAAGCCAGCGAGAAGAGCATGATTATTTTCATATGGAGATAGTCTTCCCCAGCAACCTAATGTGGTTGCTCTATAAAGGTCAGAGAAACAGTTGCATCCTAGACTCTCTCGCACACACCCCCACACTTTAATTCCCCAGCAGAGGCCACAGGAAACCCCCAACACTCGCCATACACTCGAGCAAACACACAAACAGGTGTGTGGATATAAATGGGCATGTCTATCCACATCTATCCCCCCTCAACCCCCCCTTTGCACACTCTCATGTTTTTCATAACACACACTATGTGTGTAATAATTGGCCTACAAGAGAAAACCAAAAAAATTGTGGTGTGGATAATAAAGATGGAGTCTCTGCCTTCTGTTTTTACCTTGTGGAGGTTTAAGGGGAAATTATGTTGGTTTGGCCACATCAATGTTTTTGGTGGCCACTATTGATATTTTTCACTCTGCTTTTTTGAGTGGGCCTAGTATTTGTGCACTTCTGTTTAGTGGTTTTAAGATTAGTGCTCCCTCAGTTACTAAAATCTTAGTATTTCTGCTTCCAATTTTTTTTCCTGCCATCTTCAGATGATCTCTTTGACCTTTCAATGATGTCACCCTGTTGTTGTTTGAACTTCAAGTTTTTGTCTTACTGTGTTTTGTCTCTATTCAGTGTGTGGAGATGTCCATGGGCAGTTCTTTGACCTGATGAAGCTTTTTGAGGTGGGGGGTTCCCCGCACAACACACGCTATCTATTTTTGGGAGACTATGTGGATCGAGGCTATTTCAGTATTGAGGTGAGTGTTACTCTGTAATGGTCGCAAGTTATGTAAAATAGGATTAAGTGGTCAACAACTTCTATAATAAGCCCATATAAGCGTATTTAAAGGAATGGTACAGGTTCAAAACATATTAAGGGTGCAGTAGGTGTTCTAGCAAAATGCTAGCTTTAGCCTGCTAGCATTGAAATCACTGTCATTGTCAGAATATCAAGTGAAGGAACAACACAAAACTATCTTTCATGCTAAGGACGGCATGCACAATACCCGCAGGGACACTGAGGGTATTTTCATTGAAGGAGGAAACAAGATGTTTTACTCATTGTTTGTAGCAAGACTCATGACTCAAGTGGTTGAAACATCTGGTGGTGGTGGCCTTACGAATTGATGCACCAAAGGTGTGGATGCTGTAGTTTGCTTGTAACTTTGAAAAAAAAAAAAAAAAAAAAAAAAAAATTTCAACCAGCATAAGAAAAATGTTTCTAAAGAGAATTACTTATTGCACCTTTAAGCTATATCAGCAGCATCAGTGGCATGCTGTTGAATACCATAGAAAATAATTTAAACTTGCCCCTCAGTTTGCAAAAAAATGCATTTACAGTAAAGAAGTCCAAGGCATTATACATGGAGAAAAGTTAAAATATACACACATTATTGAAAGTACAGGCACCAGACTTTAGACCTTTATACCTGTTAACATAAGACTAGTGTGATCTTTCACTTCCTCCTATAGCAATTAACCCTGGTAAATATTCATTTTCACATTGGCACAAAGGTAACTTTTTGGAGAAAACTGTATGTGCAGAAGTTACATTCATAGACATTGTTCTGCCACTAACAGTAAATTTATTTAGATTTAAACTTTTCAGCTTATACTTTTGGAATAAAAAAATCAACATAAACACATTAACAAACATATAGCTTCAGATTTCTGTCCAGAATGTATTGTCCCATAGATTTCCATTATAAGTGCTTTACTGTATTTTGTTTATTTTTACAAACTGATGGACAAAACCTTATTTTTTTTCTGGTAATTGACAGCATGCCATAGTGATACACTGAAATTTTGGCAACCAAATATATTTAGTAGAAATGCCAATATATGCTCAGGTGACACATTTGACCATGTCAACATCTATTTTGTACACACAACGTTGGTAAGCTACAACAGGTAAACAACTTTACTTTTTAATTTATCATTTGAAAACACAACACCCTTAACAGCATGCCTAGTTCAGTTACCCAAATTTAACTACCCAAACTTTATATTTGGTTTTGGATTTTGGCTAAATAAAAAATTTACCTTCGTTATTTAATTTTGGTGCATGCCACAAATGTTGTCAATAGCCAAATCTATATTAAAGGGTTAGTTCACTCCAAAATGAAAATTATGTCATTAATTACTCACCCTCATGTCGTTCCACATCCGTAAGACTTTCGTTCATCTTTGGAACACAAATTAATTTAATTTAGGCTTTTACTCGCATGTAAACATTGATCAGCGAACATAAGCAGAAGCTCAACCAAACCTGAATAACGCACAAGAACAAACCTCTTCTGGAAACATGCGGCATAACACACAAGAATGAACCTCACTGGTTACTAGGGGTGTAACGATAAACTTGTTTTCTCAGTGCATCGATTACAAATCCTGACGATGCATATGCATCGATCTTGAAACATGTTTTTTGAATCGTGAATCATTAACATCGGTCAATAATCAATGTAAAATGCTAAGAATCGGATTAATCACGATTCTATAGCGATTCAGGGCTTTAAAAGTTATAAACATTAAATTACTACATGCGTGAATTGATAGAGACGACGTGTGCCATCATTTGTGCCCTCCCTCACAGCTCTCATTCACAGACATGCTGTGACACTCTTTACCGCCTTTCACTGGATTGCGCTCGCGCTTCATCCGTAGCCCATGTTTGAGCTCTCCTCAGGACGGCCAATGCTATTCACATGAGCAGATGACAGCTCTCTATTAAGACAGCAATAGTTCTGAGTCAAACTGCTCAAGCCATTAATAAAGCTGCCAAGTCATTGCGTGGTCACTACTGTTAAAATAAAACGCTTTTATTGCGTGGAAACTTCGCCATTATTTTCGATGAGATAAAATACTAAAGTTTTAAGGAAATGGGTCATACCATTGACATTACCTGAGCAGTTTCAAGGGCGCGCATTTATAACCACAATGATGAAGCAGATGGCTTTAAAGGATTATTGATCCTGCCATCCTGCAGGCCAGAGAAAGCATTTCTCAACATCGAGGTTACGTGTAAATTTGTTTTCTTGTTTGAGGAAAAATTCTGGTCCAGTTTATCAGCTGCAGTCTTTTATATTGTTGGCCTTGATGTCTGGTGTCATTCTGAATGGGCCGGCAAGTGTGAGTCCTCAAAAAGCTTCCACCTCTGCGTCGCGCTTTGGTTGCAAAGTTCAGGGACGGGAGAAATGTCATGGTTAAAAGAGGCGGCGTAAGAGAGTGGACACACCGCTGCTCAATACATCAAACACAGCTGAGGGTTCAGGGCCACGGGCCACCTGAGACGCATAGAAAGCGAGTGTGTGTTTCACAATAAAGGCCACGCTAGGTACCTACTCCCTCCCTGGACATCATAGACCACAAAGGACTGAACTTCAGTCATCCCCCACACCACCTGCTAATGCCCTCTGACTGGGACACTGCAGTCATCAAACATTTCGTAGGTTACGCCACCAGACTTCGCCCCACCCTGACACCCAGAGCTGTGTGGAGAACGCTTTATTTTCAGTGTTTCTTTCAGTTTAATGAAACATCCACTGCTACTGGGCTTTTTTTAAAAGATAACAGCAACCTAAATGCAGCGTATCCTTCCTGAGAGGATGGAGAAAAATGTGTATTCTGCAGATTAACACTGCAATCCTGTCCACTATTATGCAGCGGTGTTCTATGGTTAATCTACTGAAAGCGAATCAAAAAGCCTTGCAGGTGTTTAATGGGAAAGCATGCCTATGACAGACAGGGCAAATTTTTCAAGAAAACAGTATTAATAACTTCAGACATTTCAGTGCTTTGAGTTGAGAGATGATATCAGAAGCGAATGTGAAAAGATTGAAACCATAGTCTTGCCTAATATAGCAAAATGATTTTCGTCTGCTCAGATGTGTTAGTGGTTCAGGGTGTTTGGAGTGTACATTAGCTTCAGTTTCTGAAGTTATCTGTCTAATCTAAGTTCTAAGTTTGGGGATACTAGTTACTAAAAAATACTACACTACCCTTCAAAAGTTTGAGTTCTTCTTTGAAAGAAGAAATGCTTTTTTGTTTTTAAGATGTTTTTGAAAGAAGTTCCTGTGATCCAAAGCTTAACTTTTAGCATCATCACTCCAGTCTTCAGTGTCACATGATCATTCAGAAATCATTCTAATATACTGATTTGCTGCTCAAGAAACATTTATTATTATTAATGTTTAAAATGGTTGTGAAATAGAAATCTTTTGTGGCATTAGACATGCCTTTATTGTCCATTTTAATCTTTGCTGAATATAATTATTAATTTCTTTTAATAAATGTACTGACTCCAAACTTTAGTACAACAGTAGGATTTTTTTCTTACTCTTACTTTACTGACCTATATTTTATATGTAGTAATTTACATTGGTGACAAGTGGCAAGGTGACGGAGTTTACAAAAATGCTTAGTACATCACAAAAAGAAAAAAAAAAAAAGAGTAGTGGTCCAGTTATCATCTTGAAAATAAATATAAAATAAAATTAATGTATGGGGGGGAAAATGGCATCCAATTAAATTTTGCATAAAAATGTCTTAACTCATTTGATTGGAGTACTAAGAGTTAAAATTAGAAATTGATTTGTCGATGGAACTATTTGTAATGGAAGGACCAGTCAATCCTCCCAGTATACTAGCCTTACTGATAACTGAAGTCTGTAATCTAGGTATTCTTTGCATAAAGGAAATTTGCATACTGTGAATGCTAGTGGTCTTTTATGATGGAATGATTTTCATTTGTAAATGATCTATTCCTTTAATAAAACATCAGTAATGGAGGTATAATCCTCTTAAACGCTGAACCTGCTTTGTCGTGGTCTTCCAGCATATTAGTTTGAGCTAAATCAGAACGCTAATGATTAGAGATACAGATACTCGAGTATTCAGAATGATATCTGCCGATACCGATTTGGTTTTAAGGAAAAAAATCTCCCCCAAGTAATGTTTAAACTATACAGGGAACCCTCTCATTTGGTATGTTACTATAATATTAGAGGTTAAAATAACAACACAGCCCTAACTATTATATTCAACTGTTGTTTATTTTCAGATATAATAATTACACTGACTCAAATAAAAACTGGAATGTTTGTTTACAACTCAGTTGCACATATTTTAGTTTTCTTAAACACTTGTCTTCATGACAAATTTCTATAAACATGCATATATAATATATAATTAACTTTTAAATAAGCTCCTCTAGTGTTTTTTATAGCTAACTAACAAACTGTGAACATTGGATAACTTCCCTGAGGTAAATGCAACATTAAGTGACATAAGCTGACAAGCTGTTTTATTGACGTCTTTCAGTAGTGGAAACACTGATTACATAAGACATAATACATTTTGGTGAGTTGTACTGTATCTTTCAACATACCTTTTGATGTTCATGCATGATTTTTCATGCTATAACATGTATTTAAGGGAAAGAGATGACTTGCGCTTCGCAGTGCTACATGAACTAAGGTGTTATGATCTGTCATGTCACATTTAAGAGTGTCAAAATGCCATTTATTTTTTTAATTTTGTGATAAAATGGGCAGAATTTGAAAGCTGAGACTTCTTGTCAGAAGTAACAAAGTTCTTTGCGATTTATTGGATGGGAGTTATGGGGAAAAAACATTTAATTGGGGATTCATAGGGTTAAATAGAGCCTGCTTTAACGTTGCTGCTTTTTTAGCTGCTAATGCGCCACGTTAACTTCGCACACAGTATGAGTTGCAGTCTGGCACATTTTTCTGCCAACTTTTGATTGACAGGATATAATCGGCCCAGATCATTGGCTGTTTTTATAGTAAATATAACTGATTTTATCGGCCGATACATCAGTGCATCCCTACTAATGATTGTTTTCACCTGTATAGTGTGTTTATATTTGACGCAACATATTTTTTTTTCCATTTCCACTTTTATATCAATCTCTTTAACTCATGGTCCATCTTGATGTTTAGGGCCGGGTAACTGCAACTACCTTATAATATGAAGTACAATGCAATGCGTATGTCACAGTTCAATACGGTGTGATTCATCACATTTTCATAGCTATATCGCTATTGAAATGGCACCAAATGCACACGAGGGACCCAGTCTGCAGGATATCTAGTTTGTCACCTATAGAAATAACTCAGACCACATTGAGAAATAAGAGTTTTAAAGTTTCAGTGACCTGGATTTTCATTGTTTGAATTGTAGGAAATGATATACATAAACTGAAGTATCGAAAGTATCAGTGCAATTGTCATATATTAAAGCATTGCTAGTGTATGTGGTTCATTTTGATGATTTGCTTTTTTCTGTTTGCATCTGCAGTGTGTGCTCTATCTGTGGGCCCTGAAGATCAACCACCCGACCACCCTCTTCCTCCTCAGAGGCAACCACGAGTGTCGGCATCTCACAGAGTACTTCACCTTTAAACAAGAATGTAAGCTCAGCTTTTTAGAAACTCTGAGCATGGGTGTGTGTAAACGTTATCAAGAGAGCGAAATGAGATTTTGCCACATCCTATCATTCAACTCTGTCATGGCAATTTTTTCCATGGCATCCCGAGAGAGATCATGTCTTGAGAGTAATGGATGACGGGCCGCGGGCACAGAGCTCAATCACAATCCCTCAGCGCTTGTCAGGGCTCTTCATTCCCCACTTAGATTTACATCAGCCATCATCCCAGTCATGACAAACTCTGACAGCTAACTGAAACCCTCACACCAAACGGCTGCCTGCTTTCCACCAGCAGCTGATGATCATAAGCAGACCCACACAGAATCTGTGCAAAATTGTAACACCTGTCATTTATGCAATTTTATAAAGCCCTTGTCCTGTATGTGTTCATTAAATATTTTGGCTAATATAATTATGCTTCCAGCTGCAACTGTGTAGCTTTCTCAGCCCTGTTTTTTACAGTGTTCAAAATTCTATATCTGGAGCAGAAAGCCAAATTATTTAATTTTGCCTCAGACCTTGTGTGTGTTTGTTTTCACTGTCACTCACGGCTGGTTCAGAGAAATGTCCACTCAGAAGACTGTTAGGGTAATGGAGTATTTTGACTTGGAAGAAAACAGAAAAGTTTTGCATAGTCATGTCAAACTGGAATATTACAATCAGTCTTGCTCTTGTTATACTACTGGTTAAGATGTATAATACCAGTATGAAATATTATACCGCTTTAAAGCAGCACAATTATTAATGAAACTAACGCAGTGTCGTAACAACACGTGACGCGACACGCAATGAAAGGTATCTTTTTTATGTTAAAGGATTAGTTCACTTTCAAATGAAAATTAGCCCAAGCTTTACTCAAGCCATCCTAGACCACATATGACTTTCTTTTTTCTGATGAACACAATTGGAGAAATATTAATAAATATCCTGACACATCCAAGCTTTATAATGGCAGTGATCAGGGTTCACGAGTATGAGCTGAAGAAAGTGCTTCCATCCATCATAAACGTGTACTCCACACGGCTCTGGGGGGTTAATAAAGACCTTCTGAAGTGAAGTGATGCCTTTGTGTAAAAAAAAAAAAAAATCCATATTTAACAAGTTGTGAAGTAAAATATCTAGCTTCCGCCAGACCGCCTTCTGTATTCAGCGTACGAAGAAAGTGTAAAAATCTTGCAGTTCAAAAAGCTTACGCTACATCCTACACCTTTCCTATTCAACTTACGGAAAAAGTATAACTGACACGACGCCAGTTTACTTTCTTCATAACTTTAATAAGGAGGGCTGTCTGGCGGAAGCTAAATATTTTACTTCATAACTTGTTAAATATTTATTTTATTTTATTTATTTATTTATTTTTTTACACAAATGCATCAGATAGCTTCAGAAGGACTTTATTAACCCCCCGGAGCCATGTGGAGTATGTTTATGATGGATGGATGTGTATGGAGACACTTTCTTCAGCTCATACTCATGACCCCTGTTTACTGCCATTATTAAGCTCTGATGCGTCAGGATATTTATTAAAATATCTCAGATTGTGTTTAGCAGAAAGAAGAAAGTCACATACACCTAGGATGGCTTGAGGGTGAGTAAAGCTTGGGCTAATTTTCATTTAAAAAGTGAAATAATCCTTTAATCATAGTTTTTGTCCTAACCATCCGCGACGGCAACACGTGATATTTCTATTTTTCTGCAACATCACGGCTGGAACAACAACACAAATTATGACAATGATAATCTCAAGTACTGTTTATGTGCTTTATTTATTGTTTAAAAGCGTCTAAAGTCCATTTAAATATCATTTTGGGTTCTCAGCTTTGTAGCAATACTAAAAGTAACCATGGATAATTCACCTCTCAGATCATGAAAATAAAGAAATGAGCACAAGAACGTTCAAACGGTCAACTCATTATGAACTTTTATTTTAAAATTTTAAAACTTTTAAAATTAATGTTTAAATTGTGTAATATTTATAAATTTCATTATGTACTCATCATTTCATTGTGACTGCCGTGCGCTTCCCAAGAAAGCCCGCCTACACGCTCTTATGATTGGCTGTGGTTTTTGATTTTGTCACAGCTCATAGTTGCGTCTGGTGTAGACAGATAAACTGCTTGTCACTAGAATCTTATTGCATCGTGTTTGGTTAGGACACGGTGTTACTTGATAACAACAGATCCTATATCAATCCTATATCAATAACAAATAGAATATCCTTAAATAATGTATAGAAAGTATAGTTGCTGGTACACATCAGGCATTACTTGCAAATTATTATATATATATAATTTTTTTTTTCTTTTTTCTTCTCTGCTTGTGTACAAATAATTTCCATACATGAGAGCGTTTAAACACAGACGCACAAGCATTAGCCATGGTAACCAACAATAATAACTTGACATGCTGACTTAATAGTATGTGCTAACTTTTGAGTTCTTACTTACTTTTCCTGCACTGCCTATTGATTCACTTGATTTGTAATAAACAGGCTATATCTATATCGCCATACGGATTATAATGCAAGGTAAGCACAGCACATGTATATGACCTATTTCTCTGTGCCATTCTGTTTGTTTTATTAATTAATAATTTAAGTAGGCTATTTCAGATGGATCTCTTATACAATTATTATTTTTTTTATTTTTTTTAAACTGTCTTCTGGGGTTTTCTTACTAGTCTGTTACAAAATATCTATTTATACGTTATGGAAATTAAGTCATACTGCACATCCCTAGTTTGTATCAGCAGAATCCTGGCTGTTAATGCGTTCATTCCGCCTAGATCGAGGCTGGCTGTTTCTACATCCAGCTAATCAAAGAGCCTTTGATAATGTGCTACTTTACCAATTGCCGGCACGTTGCAATGTTGTTCTTTGTTCGTCACGAGGCAGCCTGTTTCTCATCTGTCAGTGCTGCTGTTTACAATACGCTGCACGGTTGGCCCATTCTAAAATGTCAGGATTTAATGGTGTTATGCGGCCCTTGTTCCACGTGTAACCTGTCACTGGCCTCAGCCTCCTTTAATCAGCCTCCCGCCATGCTGGTTTCTTCAGTTCATCCCAATTAGCACGCGGATCTGCTGCAACATCACCTAACAAGGCATGCGACATCCTCCTCCTCCATCTATTCCTCCAGCCTTGGAAAGTTGGCAAGCCCCAGTCTGCCCTCACCCACCCAGCATTACTGTGATATGTCAAACGGACAGCGTGACAGCCTTGGCTTGAAAAGCTCATTCACCCCGCTTGCGCCTGTTTGGAGATACATGGGTGTTTTTATTGTGGTTCTCTCATTGCAGGCAAGATTAAGTACTCTGAGCTTGTGTATGATGCCTGCATGGAGGCCTTTGACTGCCTTCCCCTGGCTGCTCTGCTCAACCAGCAGTTCCTGTGCGTTCACGGAGGCCTGTCCCCCGAGGTCACCTGCCTCGACGACATCCGGAAAGTAAGTAAGATGTGGAGCATCGCTTTATGGCCTGTTTTCACAGACCGGGCTTAGATCAAGCCAGGATTAGACCTTAGTAGAGCCCGACCAATATGGGTTTTGGGGGGCTGATACCGATATTAGGAAGTAAAAAAAGTCAGATATCGATACATCGGCCGATATTATTATTATTATTATTATTATTATTATTATTATTATTATTTTTTTTTTTTTTTTTTTGTGTATATTATAGTTCAGTACCAGTCAAAAGTTTGGACACACTTCCCATTTGTGTGTCCACACTTTTGACTGGTATATGTAAGAAAATAAACAAGGTAACTGTGTAGGGCAAGCTACTGCCAATCCAATGGGCAGGTTTATGCAGTCAATGGCTTATTTTTTGGTAATCAAATTAACATGCAGAACATGAGGATCATGTTTAAATAGTCTTTTTGCAGTTTAATATTCACAGACACTAGTCTGCATCGAGATTTGATTGAAGTGTTCTGACCTGTTTTTTATTTATTCATCAAAAATATGACATTCCGTGTTATACAGTAAAATCCGTTTTATAACTGGATTCCGTGATTTCGTCCACGTTTTCTACATCGCGGAAATCCTACTAATGTAGCAAACGAGTATGTTAAGCTCGTTGTAAGAGTAAAAGATTGGAACATGTTTATTTACTTTTATAGCAGTGTGTTTCACCAACTAGGTGACAACGTAGCGTTAAATCACCATTCAACAGTCTGTTCAGTCTGTTGGACTGCAGAAAGATACTAACTTTTCAATCTGCTACGTTAACTAACTGTACTGACAAACTATGATAATTTAGGATATGTGATGTGTGCGATGTTATACAGTGGGTACAGAAAGTATTCAGACCCCCTTAAATTTTTCACTCTGTTATATTGCAGCCATTTGCTAAAATCATTTAAGTTTATTTTTTTTCCTCATTAATGTACACACAGCACCCCATATTGACAGAAAAACACAGAAGTGTTGTCATTTTTGCAGATTTATTAAAAAAGAAAAACTGAAATATCACATGGTCCTAAGTATTCAGACCCTTTGCTGTGACACTCATATATTTAACTCAGGTGCTGTCCATTTCTTCTGATCATCCTTGAGATGGTTCTATACCTTCATTTGAGTCCAGCTGTGTTTGATTATACTGATTGGACTTGATTAGGAAAGCCACACACCTGTCTATATAAGACCTTACAGCTCACAGTGCATGTCAGAGCAAATGAGAAATAGGTCAAAGGAACTGCCTGAAGAGCTCAGAGACAGAATTGTGGCAAGGCACAGATCTGCTAACAGCTATTGGGGGAGAAGAGCCTTGGTGAGAGAGGTAAAGAAGAACCCAAAGATCACTGTGGCTGAGCTCCAGAGATGCAGTCGGGAGATGGGAGAAAGTTGTAGAAAGTCAACCATCACTGCAGCCCTCCACCAGTCGGGGCTTTATAGCAGAGTGGTCCGACGGAAGCCTCTCCTCAGTGCAAGAAACATGAAAGCCTGCATGGAGTTTGCTAAAAAACACATGAAGGACTCCAAGATGCTGAGAAATAACGATTCTCTGGTCTGATGAGACCAAGAATGAACTTTTTGGCCTTAATTCTAAGCGGTATGTGTGGAGAAAACCAGGCACTGCTCATCACCTGTCCAATACAGTCCCAACAGTGAAGCATGGTGGTGGCAGCATCATGCTGTGGGGGTGTTTTTCAGCTGCAGGGACAGGACGACTGGTTGCAATCGAGGGAAAGATGAATGCGGCCAAGTACAGGGATATCCTGGACGAAAACCTTCTCCAGAGTGCTCAGGACCTCAGACTGGGCCCAAGGTTTACCTTTCAACAAGACAATGACCCTAAGCACACAGCTAAAATAACGAAGGAGTGGCTTCACAACAACTCCGTGACTGTTCTTGAATGGCCCAGCCAGAGCCCTGACTTAAACCCAATTGAGCATCTCTGGAGAGAACTAAAAATGTCTGTCCACCAATGTTTACCATCCAACCTGACAGAACTGGAGAGGATCTGCAAGGAGGAATGGCAGAGGATCCCCAAATCCAGGTGTGAAAAACTTGTTGCATCTTTCCCAAAAAGACTCATGGCTGTATTCGATCAAAAGGGTGCTTCTACTAAATACTGAGCAAAGGGTCTGAATACTTAGAATTGTTGATATTTTTGCAGATTTATTAAAAAAGAAAAACTGAAATATCACATGGTCCTGTGTTTTTCTGTCAATATGGGGTGCTGTGTGTACATTAATGAGAAAAAAAAAAAAGAACTTAAATGATTTTAGCAAATGGCTGCAATATAACAAAGAGTGGAAAATTTAAGGGGGTCTGAATACTAACAGTAAGTTATGTATTTCACAAACTAGTTAGCAACTTACCGTTAAGACAACGCCTTTTTTGACCTCTTTAGAGACCTCTTTACTGAAGTGAAAGGGTTGGCTTGTGCTCTGCTGGACAAACTACATAATTACACCATTTACAACCATTTTATCTGCGTTATATGTTCTGTAAAAATAAATGTTCATATCGGTGGCATATCAGCGCCATATACGCCGATGCAGATATATATCAGCGACAGGCTTATATCGGCCGATTAAAATCGGCAAAACGATATCAGTCGGGCTCTAGACCTTAGTTATTTTAAGATATGTCAGTGTAAGTTGCTTTCAGTTAAAACAACTCAAACATGCGTTTTAGACTAGGATTAACTTAAGCCTTGTCTGTGAAACCGGGGGAATGTGTCCTGTGCTGTTCCTTTGTGTATGCAACAGTCAAGGTATGACAGTACCAGAAGATGGTGAATATGTTACAAAGGCAATGCTTTGATCAGTGTAGTGATGATGCTTTTACAGGGGATGAATGTAGACATGCAGTTTCTCAGAGGGAGTTGTGCCGCTAAATCTCAGCAAGTTGTCAACATGCTGAAACCCTCCTTGAGATCTTTAAATGGATCCTCTTTAAAGCACTGCCACTAAGAATATTCAATTTAAAGAAAAAAACAAACAAAAAAACAATATGAAATCAATCCCTATTTATTGTTATTAAACGCAGATCTGACATGAATCCCATTTTCTCACAACTCTTTATGTTCATTGAACACTTTAACTCATTTAAGACTGTGCTTACAAGAATACTCAACAAAACGGGGGTTTTGACAATGTTTTTGTCCGTTCAAGTTTGAAAGGGAATTCAATGCAGTACTGGCATGCTGTATAAAAACGCTTTGTGTGTGTGCACGTTTTGGGTTTGTTCGTTCACAGGTAGCCGCTTCACAGACACTGCCCCAGTACAGATTGTAGCATGATCATATATTGTAGCACACCAAAGGATGACAGAAAAAAACGGATGCTGAGTTAATTTCTTTAAATATTTTTAACGTGTTAAACTAAAAAAAAAAAAAAAAAAAAAAAAAAATTGCATGCGTAAGCGCGTTAATTTTGATAGCCATAATAATAATATAAAATGTAATTTATTTTGTGATACCACTACTACTACATTTATAATAATAATAATAATAATAATTAATAATTAGAGATATGTATAAGTAATTATATTTAACTAAAATACTTTTTGGTGAGGTTTTTTTTTTTTTCTGTTACAAAATATAAAATTACACCATACCATAAAATGATTTTATTTCCTTTTATTTTAGTTAACTCCTTAATACATGCCTGAACAAGATGATGTGCGATTTGTTCAGTGCTTTCAGTAATCCCTTGTCGATCACTAAAAATCTGTCATGTAAATGAAGAAAATTCATACAGATTGAGTGTGTATTGTTGCAGTGATGGATAATATAGTCTGATTGTTTGCTTTGCTTTGCTCTTGCAGTTAGACAGGTTTAAAGAGCCGCCAGCTTTCGGACCGATGTGCGACCTGCTGTGGTCTGACCCTGGTGAGGACTATGGCAGCGAAAAGAGCTCAGAGCACTTTTGTCACAACAGTGTGAGAGGATGTTCCTATTTCTACAGGTACTCCAGCTGACAGTCTACCCACATGCACATTTGTTTGATAGCTGCCTACTCAGTCCCTGTTCACAGTCGCACCTCTCAATGTTAGTCATGGCGTTTTGACTGATGGACTGCTGGAATCGCTAATTACACCTCTCTCCGTCTCTAACAGCTACCCTGCAGTATGTGACTTTTTGATGAATAATAACTTGTTGTCAGTTATAAGAGCACATGAAGCCCAAGATGCAGGGTAAGTCCACTGCACAGCACACTCTTAAACCAGGCTACTTGCAGCAAGAGCTTCAATTCAATTTTAACAGCTTTTTAAATTAATTGTTGACAATTTCTGTCCCATTTCACTGACCCCCTTAGGTATCGAATGTACAGAAAAAGTCAGACGACAGGCTTCCCCTCATTAATCACAATCTTCTCTGCACCAAACTACTTAGATGTGTATAACAATAAAGGTAAGAGCTCTCAGAAACCTTTTGAGCTTATGCTATCATGTGGCGCAGTTTAATTTCTAGCCTTATGCCATTTCTCAACAAGGTTAGCCAGTTTTGTTTAAATCATTTTTTTTTTTCTCTCTCTCTTTTTCAAAATTAAATTCCAATTAAGTCTCTCAAAATCAGAACAGACTTTAAATTTTTTTTGTCCTTTTACTCCTCAAGCTGCTGTGTTGAAATACGAGAACAACGTCATGAACATCCGGCAGTTCAATTGCTCTCCTCACCCGTACTGGTTGCCCAACTTCATGGATGTGTTCACATGGTCACTGCCCTTCGTTGGGGAGAAAGGTAAAGAGCAAATGGGATCGGCTTAGTCTTTTCTTTTTGAAATTGTTTGTTTTTTGTTTTTTGTTTTTTTTTTTTTACATTGATTTTGACACCTATCAGAGGTGCACTTGCTGGATGTAGTTTTAAAAATGTTTTTTCAGACAAAATATTTGCAAACTAAAAGATGGGATAAGCAAATGCATATCTGTACAAAATGAACATAGACCTTATGTTGAACACTATAAAGCATGTAATTAATGTAGTATTAAAGCCTAAGCATGTAATAAATAGTAGAAGTAGACCAATTTTTGGTTCAGAGAGCATATGTTGGTGGTCTATGTAAGCCGGTCTTCTCGTGTGCTCTCAGTTACAGAGATGCTGGTCAACGTGTTAAACATCTGCTCAGATGATGAGCTTATGTCAGAGGGAGATGACACATGTGAAGGTAAGAACATGTAAAGCTGTTTTACTGCACTGTAGCATTTTTATTTATGTATTTTCCTCCAAATAAATTCAGTTTGGCTTAAAGTTAAGACAAGTTTTTTTTTTTTTTTTTCTTTTCTTCTCCTGGGCTCAATAATAAGGATTTTTTTAATACTGGCCTAGTCTGACCAGTTTTTTTTTTTTACTTTGGATTAGATTTTTACTTGCCCCACCACAAAATAAATAAAAGATTTAAAATTTTAGATACCAGTGTAGACCTGCCAACCTGTATGCATTATGCCTAGCGGGTACACATTTTGACCTCAAAGTACGCCGTTACAATTTGACACCTTAAACTACGCAAAAACCTGGTGACTCCTCTGTGCACCCGCAGTACTCAAATCAAACAATAGCAAAAGAAGAAAGAGTTCGACCAATCATATCGCTGAGTTTATAGCCCAAATAGCAAGCAGGGATGTTTTACAAATGCGTAAGGCCTATCATTAAAAAGAGACTGCAAGTCGACAGCAACACAAAATCCCGCTCTCTCCCTTCCACTCCCGCCGTCTGACTGATTTCTTAAGTGAGGACGTTACAGTAGTCACGGTACTAGTCAAGGTAAATGGGTATAAAATTCTCAAGTATTGCTGAACAATAAATCTCAAATAAAATTGAAATCGCTATATGGCTTAGTGATTATGAAAGTGCTGTGTTTTGTGGGTGACTGACAAGCGCGAGTCTGGAGAAACAGGCGTTTATTTATTTTTTTCTCAGTGTTGAGAAACGTAGCCTAAATGTTACGTTATTGTTAATAACTAAAATGCCTAATTGTTACATGCTTATGGATTAAAAAGTACCGTTGTCTCAGTGCTGCGTGAGCTTTCTCTCGCAAACACTTGTAAACGCGTGCGCGGAGAGGGAGAAGTTAATTGTAAAATGAAAATTGATGTGCTAGGTTTAAAATTTCTCTCGTGGTTTTTTTTTTTTTTTTTTTCTGTCATTGTCAAAGCATTTCGTATTATCCATCCCTGTTTTTACAATTTGCTTTACAGTTAACACAACCCCTCGTTATATGTCAGACTACGCTAACTTGTATTTGAAATTCTTGATTAAGCGATTCGTTTTGCTCTCATTGGTCCTGTCTATTCATTGTCAGCTGTTTTCTATAAATATATTTGCATTGGCTAACGTTTATTCAGCGAATGCTTGTTTTGTTTATATTGTTCAGTGATCAAATTCAAAGACAGCACGTCACAAATATAAACCCTTTTTTCTGTGGGATTTAGCATCTTATTTGGATATTGGAATAATAAATTAAGTATTTTAAATGAATTACGTACACACAATGTTTTTACTGTTTTCTAAGGGTTCCTTAATTTTAGACCAGTTGACTAGTCATTACAAAACCTCCGTTTAAACAACTGTCAAGTTAGTCATAGCACACATTCCTAATGTAAATAAAAATTGCAAACAAACAAAAATTTCATTTATATTAAATAATTGAATGCGATTTACTTGTGGTTATCAGTTTGCATAAGCACACATTATGCAATGCACTATTAATCGTGAATAAAAAAATTGGTTTTGAGCAGGTATATTGAAACTTTTGAGTTTCACTGTATATTTTAATATAGCCCAGTGCAGTGCAAGTGAAATTTGTGTGTATGTCTTGCATTCTCAAATATTTGAAAATTTGTCAAAGTGTCCCTTCCTGTCAAACTGGTATTTAAAAAAAATGTTCCAAGGTTGGCTGGTCTGCCAGTGAAATTTTGCAATTCTTGACTCCAATTTCGATACCACAGCAAAAACTACTAGCCTAACTAATGTTCAAACATTATGAAAAATAAGCTTATAAACAAGTTACAAGCAATAGCACAAATAAATACAATAGAACAAACATAAACAGTGCTTTAAGGTTTTCAGGTAGGTCTAACATTAGTATTCCGGTTCAGAAATAAAGTAATCTAATGTAAAATGACACTGCATATTATAAACATTGTATAAATGAAATATATATTAAAGTCATGACACAGATTTTTTTTTTTTTTTTATATTTTCCTTTAGGTTCCCTTAAGTTAATAGTTTTTTGCACACAAAAACAAATATATGTGGAAAGTTATTTTCAATGCTCATTCTGACCCTCTGTCTGAAATGATCCATTTTTAAATGGAGGTTCCTTTAAGACTCAGTAAACAGCCACTGTTATGATTGGCTAACGTCACTGCATAACGAAACCGTACCAAGGTCCACTCACTGTTGAACGTGAATAAATGTTTTGAAAACATCCATATAAAGCTGTCATTTACAGACCAAGCATTATGAAATAATTTACTTATGGTTTGTGTTGCTGCTGTCAGATTCAATACATTTGGCTGCTTCATCTTTCATCAAAAGTTTCTTTGCAACTCTCCAATACACAGTAAATAAAAATTTAATTCTTATCCTCACCAAGGCTATGTTTCTTTGATCAAAAATAAAGTAAAAACTGTCATATTGTGAAATTACTGAAGTTTAAAATAATAATAAAAAAAAAGTTTAAGAGGGGGGGATTATTCCTGATGTCAAAGCTGAACTTTCAGCATCATTACCCTAGTGTCACATGATCCTTCAGAAATCATTCATGTTAATGTATTATTATCAATGTTGAAAACCGTTCTGCTGCTTAATATTTTTGTGGAAACCATAATACTTTTTTTTTTTCTTCTTTTTTTTTTTTTAAGGGTTGTTTAATGAATAGAACGTTCAAAAGAACAGTATTTATTTAAAATATACATTTTTGCAATATTAATAATGTCTCTGTCACTTTTGATCAATTTAATGTGTCCTTACTAAATAAAAGTACTATTTTCTTTCAAATAAAATGACTCACTCCAAACTCTCGAAACATATCTGTGTATCATAAAAATATTTGGTAATGTTTTTTACTTCACACTCAGGAATAATAATGTAATCAACATTTACTTGAATTTAAATGTAACAAAGTGTGCTCCATTAGCCATGCTCTCTTAAATGTCTCCTTTCCTCCCTTTCTTTTTACTCAAAATTAAATTCAGCTCTGTTAAATATATACCAGCATGCCCCTCTTCTCGTCAAATAATAGTTCTCTGATTAGTGAGTATTAGTCCTCAGTGAATAACCCATATATTTCTATTTAGGACACTATATTCTTGTGTGTAAGATGCTTTAAATATGAACTCAGCGTTAAGCGTTCAGCGTTGTGATTAAATGGGCATCCTGCTTTATTTTATCTGTTTGATGCATATAACACTGCAGAGACAGGAAGTACATAGACAGTGCTTAGTTTGTACTTCATGGATGCCTTTAAAGCCTGTTCTTTTTTTTTTTTTTTTTAAATGATCAAATTTATTACAAACCTTCTAGCCAGACATGCATTGCCCTTAACAGTTTACCTAAGCTAAGACAGACTGGGTCTCCATTAAGTCACTTCAGTAATTCAAAATGAACTACTGCTCTTAACGCAAGAGCCATGAAGTACAGTGATGCCTCTCTTGCTGTAATGAAACCAGATGAACCCGTTCTGAGCACCCCCACCCCACATCGGAGGAGCTGTCATGAAGGAATACAGTGTCCCATTTACTGTTCTTGATGCCCATTTGATTCGTCCTTCTTTTTTTTTCAATGGTGCATAATTTTAACTTGGCCTGACACACTTCCACTGTGTGTCTGTGAGCCTTTGAGTTTTGAAATAGGGTTTATTTATTCCTTATGGGAGTTCAGGATGTAATGCCTCATTTGATCTGGAGTATGTATGACTCTAGCCATCAGATTAGGACTAGTTTCCAGGTAATGATGTTGATTATCTCTCTTTACTTTATCTTTTTTTTTTTCCTGGGTAAAAGTAGTTCATAAAATATACGAGGGTTCAAGTAGATGGCTGTATAGCAAAATTATTCCAGTGTACCATTGATGAAACTAGACCTTAACCTTCTTTCTCTCTATTTTTATTTTCTTCTGTCCCTCCCCATTTGTGCATGTTTGTGATAGGTGGCACCCCGGCAGTCCGCAAGGAGGTGATCCGAAATAAGATTCGTGCCATTGGCAAGATGGCCAGAGTTTTCTCTGTTCTTAGGTGAATTTACACACTTCACATACAAATCCCTCAAGGATTTGACACGCCCATACACTCCTTTTTGCACAACAGAGATGTTGACCACTGTAAAAAAAAATCCTATTACACTTACGGTAAAAAAAACTGGCAGCTGTGGTTGCCATAAATTTACAATAAAAAATACTGTGACAGTGTTTCCAGTTTTACAGGATGCCTGTATGTTTTACAAATTATAACCGTATATTTAATTAAGTGATAAAATGTTCATATACTTGCTTTAACTACCAAAATCTGTCTTTTTACCTTAAAAATGATAACCACCATATAATACAGGTGGCACAATAGAAAGCCACATGATGAATCAGAGTTAATTGTAAGCGGCCTGTCAATTTTTTTTAATTTTTTTAAGTTTTTGTAAGCATGGTCAATAAAATGTATAGATGTTGTACAGAGTCATACACACAAAGACGAAACACTATCAGGGTAAAACAGTAAAACGGTCAAATAATGCAATATACATTAACTAAATAACATAAAATGTAACAAAGCACACTAAAATGTAAATAAAAATGTAATGCGTGATGTGTAAAGCAGAGACTTTTTGGAATGTCCTTACTGTTTTTTTATAAAGTAATTTTTTATATATATATATATATATATATATATATATATATATATATATATATATATATATATATATATATATATATATATATATATATATAATTACTGTAAATTAAGTTTATTGTAAGTTTATTGTACTTGCAGAAACCAAAATTGACAGTATTTTATAGTAAAATTACATATAATTTGATGTTAGTTTTATATGGTAAGGTACTTTAGTTAACCAATTAACATGTTTTTACTGTAGCATTTTTACAGTATTTTCTGTAAAAATTACAAACATTTTTGCTGTGTATTCTTTAAAAGCATTTGATGCAAGTAGTATCAGAAGTCAGTAAGAGATTTATAAAATATGAATAATGAATTTAAGGTAGGTCAATCTATTTAAAAACTAATGACTACGTCAAGGTCAAGAAGTCTCTTACAATATCAGATTGACATTTTAATGAAAAGGCAAGCATAGTTCAGGTTGTAATGTCATGTGGTATGACTCCCTAAAAACTTAATGATATTTATAAATTAAATTTATATTTGTAAAATAAAAAAATAAAAAAAATACATAAATTAAAAAAAAATTACCTTGAAAAATATATTTTAAAAATAAAATTATCACGTGTTCAAAGTTTAATATTATTTTTACTGGTTGCACCACATGACAATTTAGAGTCAATTTCATTTATTTATTTATTTTTTAAAAGGTATAAATAAATTGTCCTCATTAAGTCCACACGAAACCATTGTGAATACAATGAGTACATTTATAAGAACTTGGCACATTTTTTAAATATTTTTCTTTTTGGACACTTTTATTTCTCATTGACGTAAATGGAGAAAATCATTACACTTCATTTGAAACCAAACCGTAGCTAATTTTGTAGCTATCTCTTAACCGTGTGTGTGTGGGTGTGTTTTTTCAGAGAGGAGAACGAGAGTGTGTTGCAGCTAAAGGGCTTGACCCCAACTGGGACGTTGCCTCTGGGTGTCCTGTCAGGAGGCAGACAGACCCTACAGAGCGGTAAGTCTTGCTCCCGGCCTTATTGAGCTGTAGTGGTGTGAGGGTGATACCAGCTCTCCACCAAACCCCTGCACCTGTTATGCTCTTTCTTTCTCAGTCTTTCTGTCTATAACCTCTCTCTCTTGCCCTGTTTCTGTCACCACCTCGCCCGGCAGCTTTGCCCTCTCACTGTGCAACACACCCATCATCGAAAGTGATATCGTTTAGAGAGGGGCAAGATTTTAGAAGGGTTTGGTCATGAAGGGGATTTCAATCAACACGCTTCAGAATTTCCTGCCTGACAGGGACCTGATAAACTTCCAAGCACCGCTGAGATCATAGCGAGTGCCAAGGAGCTGCTGCGGGTGATGCTTTCACAGTGAGAGGGGCTCCTGTGAGCTTATAACTATGACGCAATATGACCCGATTTAGCCAGCGCCTGTTGGTGTGCCATGCTTCCTCTCCAGCCTTCAATGTAAAAACTCACCAGCCTGCTGCATCCTGCCGCCCTCCTACTAGCAGCCACATTAACATGGTCAGGTTTGTTTTTGATGAAACTAGTTGCCCTTAAATTGCTATGATTGTTTCGTAAAATATATAGAAAATGCTAAATTTATTTTAAAAGAAAAAGTGTCACTTAGCTATTGCGCATACTAGGGGTTTGGACAAATCTCTACCCCCAACGGTGCAGCCATATTGGTGAAATTTAAGTGAAAATTTACGGACAAGAAAGGTAAAAATTATAGTGATGTATAATATATAATTTGTGTGATCAACTTAAAAAATCTGCATGGGGAACTTTTTTGCCCTTACATGAAATGTGCGGATTCCTGTTAAAATAACTGGAATTCGCCTGCCAAATTTTGTTAAGCAGTGGTAAATGTGACCACACCTCAAACTCTGTCTGTAGCATCCTACATTTTTGTGAAAGGTACATCAAAGTTGTGCCATTATTTTTCAGAGTGGCCAGACTTAAGGTTTTCAAGCCATATCTAGGGTATCATACAGACCTGAGGGGGTGGACTCTTTTGGCTTGAGCCAGGAAACGAACAACCAGAACATTCTAGAAACTTCAAAGCACAGTGACTAGTTTTCTCATGATTGAAACACTTTTGTTTGTTAGGGTGAATATATGGGCCACCATTTCGCCAGAACCGCTACATTTATATGGTTTTGGTTTTCTAAATCAGACTTTCTAAGTTCTAAGTGAAAATTCTATTTCAAAAAAAATGCTGTCACATCACAGGATATGCAATGTCAAGTAAGTAGGGTCATAGTTGATCCGTGATCCATACGGACCAGGCCCCATGTTTCGGAATGCATGTGATTTAAGGATTAATTGCAAAGTTTAACTACCATAGAGTGAAAGTTTATCATTTGCACATTTTTAAGGCCTCTCAGTTTATACATTCAAAGGAGTTTGAAGCATTCAAGAGCAAGAACACGCAAAAGAGAACTAAATTCGGAACTTGTTTTTTTATGTGCGCGCACAGACAGTCACTTGGGTCTTGGTGAACGTAAACAATTAAGAAAGAAAATGAATGCGTATAATTATATTGGAATAATTCGAATAAACCTGCTGCCGCCTGTCATTAATATTATTCAAAGAACAGAAGACAGAAGAGAGAGTCACATTTGTAGCTTTAACAAATATTTAATTGGTACAGTAAAGACTATGCGGTGTAAATCACATTTGATTATTCAATTTCTGTACCTGAATACTGTTAAGACTTGCCTGGAAAAATGTGTAACTTTGTTCTGTTGCATTTATCTATGCTTTAATTTTTCTATGCAGATTCAGTCGCCTACAAAATTACCCCAGTCATTCTAGAATGATTCATTCTTTCCAAATAGAGCTATTCAAGTCATGTGGTGGAATTGTTTTCGTACTGTCATATATAGTACGTATATATATATATATATATATAATATAATATATATATATATATATATATATATACATATACATATATACACATATATATATATATATATATATATATATATATATATATATATATATATATGTGTATATATGTATATATATATATAAATATATATATATATATATATATATATTATATATAATATATATATATATATATATATATATATATGTGTATATACTATATATATATATATATATATATATATATATATGTATATATATATGTATGTATATATATGTATATTATATATATATATATATATATATATATATATATATATATATATATATATATATGTGTATATATATATATGTGTATATATATATATATATATGTATGTATGTATGTATGTATGTATGGCAATGCCAGTTTTTTTCAGTATCATGCAGCCCTAGTTTAAACAGTATTTATTAGTGGAAAATACACTGAATTTCTAAGGGAATCTTCATGTTTAGCGGTCTGTGGCATTAAACATTTTAAAAGGCCCAGATCTTTTGGTCAAACGTCAAGGCACCAAAAACTACAATACAGTCTTGTGACTGTAATGTGTTGATGGTGCACTGGGGGAGGGGATGTAAATAAAAGGATTCTTCAGAAGCTGAAAATAGAAATAAAACAACACATCGCTCAAAGCTGTCTTGCCTCTCATCTTCCTGTGAAGGCCACAAATGAACTGTCATCATGCATATACAGTACATTGTGTGGCGTTTTTATGGCGAAAGCCTCTCCTTGTTTGGCTATTGTATACCTTCAGCTGTAAAAATAGACTTGCTCCATGTCAAGAGTCGTTCAGAAGGCCTTGCGTCTCAGGTTCAAAAGCATGGTTTCACAAAAACAAACCTCACTAAGTAAAAAACGAGTTTTGAAATCTGTTTATGTTCTGGATGAAGCAACTAAACTAACCTCTTTTACGTTTCTTCCTGTGTGGCATGTCAAGCATTTGGGCTGATGGTGGGAGGGGAAGATGAATGAATGGGCAACAGGGAGGGTGTTTGAATGTACTTGTGATTGCATTGATAACTTGACTCACTTTCTTTCCCCGTTCGTTTTGGGCATGGCACTACTACTCATGCTTACACAGCCACCATAGAAGCAGAGGAAGCACGAGGTATGCAAGACATCTGTGAAACCTTCTCAGTGTTGTCTGTCTCTACCCCCCCCCCCCCTTGATTTACTGTATGTTCGTGTGCATTTTGTCCTTTTGTAGTCGCCGATGTGATTATTTAATTGAATATCTGTAGTTCACATGCTTGTTACTTTTAAATCTAGCTATTTAGTTTGATTTGCATGTTGAGATATTTGTTTGTTGTTCCTTTGTGTTGTTTTGTTCCATTTTGTCTGTTTGCATTTAAAGGCGACGTAATTTCTGCGCCACTTAACAGAGGAAAAATTACACACTTGCAACAACATGCACAAAACATTTTGTTTTTATAATGTGACATATGACAAGGAACTTATGTTAAAGGATTAGTTCACTTTCAAATGAAATTTTCCTGATAATTTACTCACCCCCATGTCATCCAAGATGTTCTTGTCTTTCTTTCTTCAGTCGAAAAGAAATTAAGGTTCCGTAAGTAGAATAGGGAAGGTGTAGGACATACAGCGTAAGCTTTTTGAAGAATACAAAAGTACGGTTTTGGCGGAAGCACTTGTTTATATAAAGCTTATACATTTACATTTTTTTTTTTTTTCAAAAATGACCTTTGGGCCGTTTCACTACATAAGACCCTTATTCCTCGTCTGGTATCATTTAAAGCCCTTTGAAGCTATATAGAAACTATAATTTTGACCTTTAACTGTTTGGAGGCCATTGAAGTCCATTATAAGGAGAATAATCCTGGAATATTTTTATCATAATTTCTTTTCGACTGAAGAAAGAAAGACATGAACATCTTGGATGACATGGGGGTGAGTAAATTATCAGAAATTTTATTTGAAAGTGAACTAATCCTTTAAGAAAGTAAATGGGGTCATTTTGACTTTCTGTTAACTTAAAATAAATGAAAATTCTGTCATTTACACACAATCATGTCATTCCAAACCTGTATGACGTTTTCTTCTGCGGTAAACAAAAAATGATCTTGTGTTTTTTGTTGTTGTTGTTTTTGTTTTCTCCATCAAAAAAGCCCCCATTGACTCTAATTTTATGGACAAAAATAGCCTTTCAAAATGACTTTTGTTCCACCAAAAGTAAGTCATACAAGTTTGGAATGACATGAGGTAATGAGTAAATGATGACCATTTCGAGTGAACTATCTCTTTAACTCAAGATAAACTTTTTGTAGATCTGTTGAGAAAGGACGTTTCAAAAAGTCTCTCAATCGTGAACGCGACTGCTTCAGTCACAGCTGTTTAAAGGGGGAAGCCAGAGGCAGGGGTGTGAGTAGACCACAGCATGAGACTGAATCTTTGTTTTTATCAGTTTCACTTCCTGACCAAAGAGCACACAGATAAACTCAAATCTAGGCCTGTTTTTGCCTTTAATGTCAGGCTTGACGTGGGTACACCAGTGTTTCTGGTTAATACTATCTAAACTAGTCGGAGCCTTACTGTACACCCTTAACTTCTCTTTTTACTTATTTCAGCTGGTTGATTGGTTTGTTTAGCTTTATTTTATCAACTTTTTTGGGGGGGGGGGGGGCTATTTGGGGAAGAACAGCCCCCCTTAGTATTTTTTTTTTTTTAAGCTCCAGGTTTGCTGTGCTTTTTGTGATTTATATATCACTATAACTAAAATAATAGTAGTAATAGTAATAATAATAATTACTAAATAAAAATATTAAGCAAAATAATAAATGCTACTATTGTAATAGTATTTATCCTTTCATTTCTCCATTTTCAAACATTAAACCATCAAGCTTTTATTTTGGCAGAAATCTATAGGAAGCCCACATAGCTTCTCTTTTGTTGGCAACAGCCAGTTTTATAAGCGCTTCTCATTATTAATTTGGTAAGATGGTTGGCGCATGTTGCACGTAATAAGCAATCTAAACTCACAGCAGGAACAGACAATTTGTGTGTTATTTCCTGTGAACCGAGCTTTTTGCGTGTAAAAGACACACTTCACTCAGAAACACTTAGCGCATACATTTATTTAATTAAATCACAGCCTTTACATTTTAAAAATCCATATTGCAATTTTGGTTTAATTTCTAATAATTAGGCAGCCCTTTTGGGATGTTTTGAAAACGGAGTCACAAATCTTACGGTGCATTCACCCATGTCGTAATTACGGTAATTACGAGATGGCGACTTGTAAAAAGCGTTCATGTCCTTGTAGAACTCGTAACGGCTCCAAGTAGAACGTCAAGTGTTGTCATCTTATTTCTGTAATTGTGGTGTGAACGCAGCTAATTTCATATTAAGGCTAATGTAATCTGTAAACTCCTGTCATGACAATGCAAGGACACAGTAATATACGCAAGGATACCAATAACGGCCAAAACGAAAGCAAACGTTGTCATTGCTGTGTTAATTCATAAGCACTAGCTAACTTCCTGCTTCCATATTTCCAGCCATTCAAGGCTTCAACCCTCAACACAAGATCCAAAGCTTCGAAGAAGCACGTGGACTGGACCGGATAAACGAGCGAATGCCTCCGCGCAAGGACAGCGTGCAGCCAGACGGCACTGCCAACTCCATCAACGCAGCCAATTCCCCCGACAAGAACGGCACCAACGCACAGGCGTAGTAACCCAGCAGCTACCTAGCGCTCTCCCTCATCCTTTCCTTTCTGTCTCTCTCTCTCTTTTTTTTTTTTTTCTTTTTTTTTTCTCTCTCTCTCCCTTGGTTTTCCTCTCATTCTCTCTCTTTTTGGTAGAGGTGATGCCCCCTACATGCAAAACTCTCCTGGACCATTTCGGGGAGAATCGCACAATACCATGAAGAGGGCGTAGTGAAAAACAAACCATGGTTCTTATTTATTTATTGATATAGATGATAAGAAATTTAAGATCTGTAACGGTGGAAAAATTGAGATGAATGATTACATACATGATGAATATTACATGTGTACATAAAATACAGAATATATATATATAGACATAGCATTGGGGTGGTGTAAGGTCATCTTAGATTCAGTAGTTAAAAAAAACAAAAAACAAAAAAAAAATCCATTTTGTAAATTTAAGTTTATAAATTAGATTTATTTCTGACGTTTTTCTTTTCTTTTTCTTTTTTTTTTTTTAACAACCAAAACTTGCTCTGCAGAATTACTTTATCGTTGTTTGTGCGCTTGGCAAAGGAATTTTTTGCCCGACATAATTATATAGAATGCTTATTTGTGATTACCCAAAGCAAGTATGATAATTGTTGACGCATAACAAAACAAAAAAAAGTTTTATTGAAACAATGTGAAAAATTACCTTCATAATGCCAATTATAGCTAAGGGGAGTGCATTAATAACAAGTGTTGACACATTTATATGTACATGTACATTTTCAAGTGTTCCCTCAACCAAATGTAATGTTTACTTTGTTTCATTTGTTTGTTTGTTTTTTTTCCCTGTTCATAACTCAAACTACTACACTGATTTGTAATCAACAAGGCGAAAAAGCAAAAGCCATCCTGCAAGATGGTTGGGAGCGTTTGTGTCTGCTTGGTTTTTGTTTACTTTCTTCCTTCATTTTGTAGTCAGTCACGCTTTTATCGGCCTCTGCCGTAATTTCGCACACTTTTAGACCTTTTCGCATTTCGCAAAAACCACAGTGGTAAAAGGCACGGTTTAACTGCCATGATTTTACACGGGCATTTTTCTTGCCGCCCATAATATATATGTTAAATATGATTAGATGAGGTGAACGTTAAACATCTCAGAAAATGAGCATACATGCCTTACATCTTGCGTCTCATCTCGGCTAAATGAAATTAGTTAAACCGAAAATTGTCTCGCTTGCCTTTTTTATTTTCTGTTTCTACAAAACAATTGTAGCCCACCACTTGGATGTTTTTAACATTAAAAACCCATTTGATTGTTTTTCAATTTGTCTAATTTTTGTACTTATAAAGGTTTGCATCAACAAACTTGTAAGTATCTTCAGCGCTAGTATTTCTATAGCTGAGCTGTACGCTCTTCTAAACGCCTGTATTCTCTAGAGTGGACCATTTTCCACGCATATGATCGACTGAAGCCTCATCTTTGCTTTTACCTAAAGTAAAACAATGTTATTTTGATTGCTTTTACTGTACTGAGTGTTTTGAGAAGGACAGGATTTGTAAGAACTGTTTACCAAATCGTCTTTTCAGACCTTTTGTTTTTTTTTTTTTTGTTTTTTTTTTTCTACACTGTACCGTTATCTTTGCATAAAATCTGGCGACTGGAGATTTCGCTGTGCAAAGACTGACTTTCTGTACATTACACATTTGAGGTCATGTGCCATGCTAATTATGATAGCAAGAGCTCTGTGTGCAGGCATCGAGACTGTTGCTTGCACATTTTTTTGCTTAATTTAACGCCGCAAGCAGTTCAGGTTCTGTATGTCTTGCATAATACTCCGTTTTCATGGTGCACATCTTAATACGAGACTTGGTGAGGGTAAACCTACACGTTATTATAACTGTATTTAAAGTGACTTTCATCCAAAGAAAAATCAGTGTTTTAATGTAATATATGGCTTGATCATTGACAAAAAAAACAACTGCTGATCGTTGCCTCTACATTTGCTTGAGAAGAGGCGTGCACTCAATTTGGAGATGCAGTCATGTAGACACTCTTTAAAGAAAAAAAACACCTGTTAACGCTTGACTCTTTGCGATATAAAACAGACATGAGGGAAGCCTATATCCTTAAACAGGTACCAGAAGTTGATGAGTAAATCATCATGACCCCATGACCACCTTTTCGTGTCCTCTTTTTAAGTGTTTGTCTCTTCAAGTCTTTGTTTTATGTAATGAGCCTCTGCAAACTATTATTTTGTTTAGTTTCCTTCATGTTTAATTTAAAAGGGGATGTCTGGTGTGAGAGAGTCAGAGGTTTTGGATGGGGGGGGGGAGGGTTTTGTTTGATATGGGAGAGGTATTGGGGCGTTCGGACCACTGACCCCGTTTTAGGAGGGCTTCTGTTACAAATTCCAAACATATCTTGCAGAATCTACTAAAAATGTTTAAGACTTTTTTTTTTTTTCTTAATAGCTAATAAGAGGGCGAGGAGGAGTTTGTGTCAAGTACTTGTATTACGAGGCCTCTATAAATCTCGAATTATGTTGATGTATCGCTCCATTAAAAATGAAAGTAAAATGAAATACAAAAAAAGTTGGGGAAAAAAAAAACTGGTGGTGTTTCTTTATTTGTCTGCTTTGAATTGTGTGTTTTTGGAAATTGGACTGTTTCCAGATTCTCCATATTGCATCTGCTTTTACCATTTGAGTGGCTGATTGATGGCAAACTGGTGTTTTGTGAGACCAGCTGTGTCATTTTTCTCTTCTTTATCCATGTCTGTGCTCGTCAAGGTTTCCTATGATTGTGACGCTCACATTTTGAACATTCTGTGCTTGAACGACCGCGTATTGTTACCTGTCTGAACACAGCCCACACACACGAGCACATGCCGAGCAAGGCTTAGATTTTGTGAAACTTGACACTTGAGATAAAGAATGATAAAGAATGATAAAGAATGCACAGTAATAGTGTTGTTGACTAAAATTATTACTACAAATCCTTTTGTTAATTGAAATAAAGCTAAAAATAAAATAGAAATAAAACTTTTATATATAATTTAAAAACTTAAGTTTTTTTTTTTTTTTTAATGAAATGTTGCCTTGGCACCTAACTGAAATAAATTAAGCTAAATGGAAATATAGTTAAAAAATCTAATAAAAATTATGAAAGCACATCAAATTACTCAAACTGAAAATATAAATGCCAATTCAGAGTATTAATAAATACGATCATGTGTATATAAATATTTCTAAAATAACACTGCGCTGATTATATATTTAGTAGTATTATCAAGCTATTAGATATTTTAATAACTACATCTATACTACATAATGATAAAATGTTGTTATACCCTTAACATGAGTTTATCGTTTGAAAAGCTCAGTTTTCAAATCCGAAGGTCTTGTTGAATGGTGTTTTTAGATTAGTTCACGCACATTCGTGTGAAGGGCGCAGCTGAACACAAAATAAACTCACGCTTTTGTTTTATTGAAGCAGGCCCTTGAAATGGCATTTGTTGCACCACAGATTTTCACAAATGCCTATTCAATACATTTTAAAGCCTGCTCGTTCCCAACCATCCTGAATAATTCCAAGAAGTGCTGAAAGGATGAATGTCAGTTTCTTATTACCTGTCAGCAGATCACGTGGAACACACTGAAAGTGCTAGAGGACCTTTTAAAATATATTGGACAACTAGTTATTACTTGTAACTGCTCAACCAAATTATGATCGCAATTATACACAGTTTTTAATTAGTACGTAATAGGCTCTTTTCATGTGAAACATAATTAAATAATGTATAATTTAAATGTATCTGAGCCTATAAAGTACTACCTCGTCTTTCTGGATTGAAAATGTACATAGACCGAGTATGCTGCCGAATGTGGGGAGGTTATTCATTTTTGTTGGATTGCTTAAAGGGTTAGTTCACACAAAAATGAAACTTCTGTCATTAATTGCTCACTCTCATGTTGTTCCAAACCCATTCGACCTTCGTTCATCTTCGGAACACAAATTAAGATATTTTTGATAAAATCCGAGAGCTTTCTGACCTCCTTAAAGACAGCAACATCATAACCAATTTCAAGGCCCAGAAAGGCAGCAAAGACCTCGTTAAAATAGTTAACGTGACTACAGTAGTTCATCCTTGATGTTATGAAGCGACAAGAATACCTCTTGTGCATTGTAAACACAGTGCAGCGCTTCCGTGTTCTACATAAAACACATACTGAGCCTGCATTCAGACGTAGAACTCGTAAGCGCTGCACTGTGTTTACAACGTCAACAGCGTAGGAGACTGACAGGGAAGAGGACGGATTGTTGAATAAAGAGGTGTTTTATGCTTTAAGATAAACCATGTGCAAATTCATCTGTCAATACAATTGCTGAGTATTTTCTCCTTCAAATTGCAGTGTACCAAAGATGGGGCAATTTGCAAACAGCATTTTTGCGCCCTTGAAGGGCACTTCGAGAAGGGGACTCCATCTGTAAGGGTGTCAAACAAAAGTGAACAACTGAATCCCATACTGCGTTGTCATGGGAACATCAATGAAAATAATGATGAAATGACGTTGTCTTTCATTGCTCCCTTCGCCAAGTGCATTCCAAACGGCTACATAATGGCACGCATGAGTCTCCACTTCAAGGTCTCTTGCCCTTCGAAGGGAGTAGGGCTTAGGGATGCTCCCTTCCGTTTGGAATTTGCCCTTGGTCTCAAAAAACGTGGTTTAAACCTGCCCGTTTCCTACCGTCACAAACGTAACCAATCCCATCAACGTGCGTTACAAAATCATTATTACAGGCACAGATAAATGTGGCTTTTCTCCACTGACTTCTGTGATCTTCAAAGCGTTTCCAAGGATGCTGGTTTTTAGAAGGCAGCTGTCTGATGGCGAACAGGAACATGATTTGTGTAACATTAGCAACACATTAGCTGTTTGATAATGTATTCAAGCCAAAGGATAATCATATCAATTACCGTTATGTATCCGACATTGTAGAGAGCGACAGGCCCTACATAAAACTCATTACCATTTTGATACATAGACTTGTAGACGGACCTGTGTAATTCGCTCTTCATCTTCTTTTTCTGAATCAGTTTCTGGTTCAAAAAAAGATCTACAGTACCTGAATTAAACCAATATTTCCACTTGCCAGGCATTGTGTAGAGTTTACTACAGTTGACCGTGTGGATCAGGTCATCCAAGCTAGTGTGATTGAGTGGATGTGGCCGGGGACTAATTTGCATATTTATGGTTTCACAGTTACATTCAAGCTATTTTAAAGGTTTGATGAAATTATTTTCAATAATTATTTTTAAATATGTAAATTGAATTATCAAAGATGAGTTTTAAAGAATAAAATTATTCTGCAGTGATGCTTTAAGTAGGCAAAGAAACTCAAGCGTGTATGTCAAGTGGTGAGCGCCCTCTTGTTGAATAATAAGGTGTTGCAGGTCCAGGGTCACACTTCACAGTGCAGCTAACATTGCTTTCTCTGGGTAAGGTGATTGTAGCGGTATATCAAGCTTGTTGCTGTCAGTGTTATTTTTTTTCGTTGCTGTGATTTGCTTCACAAGCTCATTTTTTTTATAATCCCCTGAAAGCACATTGTCCCTGCATAGATGCTATTGTACTAACAGCAAACTGGCTTATTTAATGTAAGCCAGTCTCATCCATTATGCTCAATGAGAAATGGGATTATCTAATCCAATAGATAAAATACAGTCATCATGTTGAGTATTTGATCTGAGGGATCATTTATCTGTACCTGTAATAATGCTTTTGTAATCTGATAACAACGGATGCTTTTAAAAATCTCTTTTCCCGCTTTCATGTCTGATCCTCAGTAGCATTGTGAAGGCGAGCATCACTCATGGTTTCTTCAGTAGATGGAGAGAGAGAGAGAGAGAGAAAAGTAATGTGGTCACATTCAATATACTGCACACATCAGCTCCCCTGATGTACAGGAAGATGAGTAAATGAAATCAACCCACAGTCAAAAAACACTGGTGGTGAGCAATTAGAAGAACTGAATACAACATTTCAGGAAGTGAGAGAAGGCCTTCCACTTGTAGGCTATAGGATATTAGTAAAAGCTGGTTACATAAAATCTGAGCTGAATCGATAACTTTGAACTGACAATGAATGTCATTCAACTGATGTTTGTTCCCAAGATACTTAGTGTACAATTTAAACATTTTAAGTAATGCATACTGGGAGTGTATAACAACAGCAGGAGGTTTATCATTTAAAGGCGTATAGCCGTTAACTGTTCAAAAGCTTGGCTCAATAATACTTTTTAATGTTGTCTCATGCTCACCAAGGCTGCATTTATTTACTGAAAATACAGTAAAATAGTAATATTGTGAAATATTGCCATTTAAAAGAACTGTTCGTTTTAAAATGTGATTTATTCCTTTGATGCAACAACTTTCAGCATCATTACTCCAGTCTTCAGTGTCACATGATCCTTCAGAAATCATTCTATGTTGCTCAAGAAACATTTAAACAGTCGTGCTGCTTAATATTTTTGTGGAAACAGTGGTACATCTTTTTTTTTTTTCTTTGATAAATATAAATTTAAACCAGTACAATAGCATTTATTTGATACTGTTTTACTGTCACTTTTGATCAATTTAATGTATCCTTGCTGAATGAAAGTATTAATTTCTCTTTAAAAAAATGTTACTGACCCCAAACTTTAGAACGATAGTGTAAATATGTTTAATTTCCAGTTTAATCTTTGAATGATCAAATTCTGTGCACATAACATTTTGTCAAAAAGAAGCTTGGTTTTTATTTACTTGAGACACGTGTGTGCTTAATAGCAATAGCCAAACAGTTGGATTCTAGCAATTGTCCTTTTTGGCATAAAGGGTTTGCAGAGCATTATTGACCACCCACGCATACTGGCATGGCTACTTTTGGCTGTTCTTTGAGATTTCTCTTTATATGGGACTGTCTTAGTCAAGGCAGTTGTGTAGTTGAGAATCCTTCTGAAAGCTCATCCTCCAGCATGACCGTTTACTGGTGTATCTTATAAGAGAACCAAATTATAAGAGTTTGACTTGTACACAGTTAGGCGAGACATGCACAACAATAGTTACGTGATCCTTCAGCCTCGATTAATGCTTTTAAAAATGTTTTCATTAAAACAGTATTAAATTCCATCCCTCTGCAAGATGACCTAGTCCCTGACATTTTTATTTTACTGTATTATTTAACAAATTATTAAGGTGTTTTTAATTTGAAGGCTGTAGCTTGATCCTGTTGGAGCTTTTAAATATATTTTAAGAATGAGATCATGCTTTTTTTGTGCTAGAATATTACCACACTGTTGTTTCTTGTGGATTATACGGTGCACACAATTACATTTAATTAATAAAGTGTTCAAAAAATGCTTAGCAGAGAAAGCATGGTATCATTTACATTACTTCAAGCAATCAAGCCTGATCTGAGCATTTCATATGTTCATAAGAGAGAAATGTGTAAACAGCTCCACCTGCTGTCTCACTTGGCGTTTCACTTGCATTTGCTGATTTAGACATTTTAAAACTGTCAACTGAACAAATGTGGCCTTTTTTCCTACATGTACTTCACTGAGTTGGAAATGTTAGACCTGAGAGCCAGTATTTTCATAGCTGCTTGAATCGTATGGTTAACGGAATGTTTAATCACTCTTTCACTTGTTAAAGATTTAGAAGTTCATTTCTGCTATTTGGCATCATGCTTTATAACTGTGGGTTGAATCAAATCAAATCACACTGCTGTATCTTAAAGGGATAGTTCACCCAAAAAATCAAAATTCTGCATTTACTCACCCCCATGTCATATCTGTCTTTTGTATATTGGCTAATACAACACATAGCAAAAATTATGGAATCACCACACTTAAAGGATATTCACCCACATTTTACTTTATAGCAAATAAACAAATCACAGATATGACACAGTGTTCAATAGCTTAACATTCTGGCTTCATGAAACATACCTCAAACAAATTCGGAGAAAAAAAAAAAAAAATTATATATATATATATATATATATATATATATATATATAATATTTTTTTTTTTTTTTTTTTTTTTCAATTGGATTGAGATCCGGACTGTTCCATATGCCTTTGCCTTTCCTGAGGAAAAGCTTTAACACTCTGCGCTCTGTGGCAAGATGCATTATCATGCTGAAAAATGACTTCTTCATTACAACCTATTTTCTATTGATGGAATGAGAAAAGTGTCCCAAATATCAATGAACACCTGCGCATTGACTGTTAGGTAATGATTGCCACCTCCCCTGGTCCTTTACCTGACATACAACCCCATATTATAAATCAATTGGGAAAGTCATGTTTGTTTCATCTGAACTGCACCTTCCATGATTGCTTTTCTTTAGCCCACTGTATTCTTCTGTTTAGGTGTTAGTACTGGTTTTCATTTGACTTTTCTGTATGTAAATCCCATTTCATTCAGCCAGTTCTGGCATATACACTGACTTCTGTTTCCACCCATTTGTTTTGTTGTGCATTTTCTATTTTCAGGGCAAATTGCTTTGAGTTTTCTATCTTGACACTTTGGCATCTTTCTTGGTCTGCCTGTATGTTTTCCTTTTATAACCTTTAGTTTATACTATACACATTTCAGACACAGCTGACTGGGAGCAACCAACTTCTTTGGCCACACTTCATGTTAAAAATCCTTGTTTTATTGGAGTTTTATAATCCTTTCCATTGTTTTAAATGACAACTCTCCTGTTGGGGCCACGTTTCCTTTCAATTAGCCAAGTCCAACAGCTTGTTGTGGGTAATATGAGTAATATTAATTAACAACATGTATTTACTGTAGGGTTAGGATTAGGGTTTAATTTAGGGCTAATTGCTTGTAATTATGCACAATTTACTGTTATTACTGTATAATAACAAAGAGCATAAAGTGTTACCAAAAAACTGGATTTGTTTGAGGTATGTTTCATGAAGCCAGTGTGTTAAGCTATTGAACAAAGCTGCTTTTGTGTCATATCTTTGTAAAAATCTGGGTGAACATCCTCTAATTTTTGCCAGGGGTTGTAGATAAGATATAGTAAGATATATAAAGGGTTTAATTCTTTTTGTGATGGAATAACCTTGATCAGCACATCACCCTGTGTATTCCCTTTCCATTGTTTGCTCCTCTTATATTCAGGCCGTAGCAGGAATCCATGGCAACCACAGCAGCTGAACGAATCCAATCAAAGGTGTTCTTTTTTCTTTTGTGTTTTTTATAATTCAACTCTATTAAGAAACTGTTGTTCACTATACTGTTTTCGATTCTGTTTGTCGATTCAAAGGCAAAAACGCAGACCAAAAAAATAGTGTATTTGTGTCCGTAGTCAAAGCGCCATGAGTTTCCAGTGACAAGTAATTTATCTGTCCACCTTCACAACAAATGCCACATCCAATGTAGACACTTTTTTTTTTTCAGAGAAACACTGATCAATAAAGCCAAGTGTTACCCCAGACATTAGCCAATAAATAGCGTGATCCGCATTTAATCTTCGATCGTACTGATGAACGAGTGACAGAATTTTTGTTCAGCGTGCTAGAGGTTCTGGGTTCTAATCTAGTAGCCCCCTCACATGCAAGAATAAATATTTCTTAAAAAGTGTATTCTTTGGCCAGTGATCCTTTACCTCTCTCAGTAGTCCACGCATGCGCTTTGACTTCAAATACTTAAGTGGTTTAATAAGTAGACCAATCTACTTTTATTAGGAATATTCAAGCATAAAGAGAAACTGATTTAAGTAGAAAATGTTTGACTACAGTATAGCAGCACTCACTGTCAGGTTGTCTTCTGTAAATTTATACTTATATATTACTTCACAAGGACATATGACTTTACATAACATAAGAACATATCAATTAAATGCATTACCAGCACAATGAAACAGGAAAAAAAATTGCATTAACACACAAGGTAAAACAGACACTGAATAAAGTAGGGAAACTCTGAACACGAAACATAAGGAAAACCAAATTGAGAGCACATCGTAAACACACTGACTAATTGCTACAGGAAACCACAGGAGATTCAAAATTAAACTTTCCACATAGAATTAAATGATTTTTTTTTTTTTTTTTTTTAACACTGCACTGCACTACATCATGCACACAACACACTCAAATCAGGTCAGCACAGATTTGGCAGAACTCGCTGCAGAAGTCTGGGTGGGTGTCCTCACTAAAAAGTTCTCCCCTTCTTCCTCAACCTACACATCCTACAGGTTAGCAAAGAAAGGAAACAAAGAAAACAAACAAAGAAAGGAAATATTTCAATGTTCATTGTTTTTGTTGTTTTAATTCATAACTGAAAGCAATACACCCCATGGAAACAACCGACAATGAATGCATACCTGGAGTGCAATTTTTGAAAATGTCTCCACATTGCCTACAAGTTTCCAGTCTGTACATTTTTATAGTACTCTGCCTTGTAGGATGTGGAGAACACGTCCAATTTGTGACACCTGTATACACATAAAAAAATAAATAAAAAAAAACACAAGGCTGGAATTCATTAACCAGTCATTCAAGCAAAAAATCATCTAAATTTCTTGATTTAAAAAAAAATTAAATAAAAAATTACTAGGGAACAGTTATCAAAAACTGATGAATGGTTCACACAACTACCTGAATCAAGATCTTGTGAGCTTAAGGGGGAGCAATTAGATGCAGTCAGAGTTTTCATACAAGGAAGTATGTTTGGCCTTGCTGCCAACATTAAAAAAAGGGGGGATGCAACAAGTAGAGCATTTTCCAATAAGTTTATTTACAAAAGTGAACTGGTCATCTGGACAGAGTGGATAATAGTTGAGTGGAGGTTCAGTCTTCAACTGGCTGGCGGTAGCAGCCACTGACAGCTCACATGACCTGGTGGCAGCTGCCAGTCTGATTCTGGTAGGTCTGTCAGTGTGGGCTGGTGGCTGGTAGAGTGTAACGCATTCCCTATCACTCTTGCTGCACAGAAATACAATTTTATTATTATGAATATAATATTATGACTATTCTTTTGTATGATTGACGTTTTAGATGACTGATCTCAACTGGTTGCTTACTGATGTGTCGCTGGACCTAGACCAGCCAGCCACTGCTGAATAAATTTTGGTTTGACTGTATATAAATCATAGCCTATATAATCATAAAATTATTCTAATTATCATTAAAGCTAGACAATTTCATCAAAAGAATAGGAGTCATAAGAATATATTTTTAATAATAAAATAATGTATTTCCATGTAGCAATAATGATAGAGAACGCGTTATACTCGCAGCTTCACCACGGCTGGTTGGACTGACCGTCAGTAAGCAACCAGTATTTGACTGCTTTAATTGAAAATTAAAAACATCAATTATACAAAAGAATAGGAGTCATAATAAAATAATGTATTTCCATGCAGCGAGAGTGATAGAGAACGCGTTATACTCGCAGCTTGACCACGGCTGGCTGGGCTGAGCATCAGTTTCAACCAGTTGAGATCACAGTCATTTGACTGCTTTAATTGAAATAAACTCAGATAAAACATCAACCATACAAAAGAATAGAGTCATAATATTATATTCATAATAATAAAATTATGTATTTCCACGCAGCAAGAGTGATAGGGAACTCGTTACACTCTGCCAGCCACCAGCCCACCACCTACAGACCTGCCAGAATTAGACTGGCAGCTGCCACCAGGTCACATGACCTGTCAGTGGCTGCTCCTGCCAGCCAGCTAAAGATTGAACCCCTATTGAAATAGTTAGCATTTAGTAGTATGTTGCATGCATGGTTCTGTGCAATGAAATGCAATTAACACTTCCTGTCAAGCCAAAGAATATGGGCTCGTCTCCTGAAGGCTTCCCGTGTCACAAGGTCTCTGAAGCAAGTGCACACAAGGGCCAGCGTCAGAATTGCCTTGTCGCCTTCCTGGAGAACCACATCAATGAAAATGTCTTCCAGAACAGATGCAGGCAACTGTAAGCAAATTAACAAAAATGAGAAATATGAAAGAAAAGATAATGGCCCCAATGCCCAGTTCTTGAAATTATCTATTTGTCTTTGTTCTTGGTATAACAGTATCTCACAGAAGTGAGTACACCCCTCACATTTTTGTAAATATTTTATTCTTTTCATGTGATAACACTGAAGAAATGACACTTTGCTACAATGTAAACTAGTGACTACGAATACAAAAACAATGCCAACTTGCCTTCATGCTTTACTGCCAAAGCCAGGTGGTTTCGGACGTGGTTCTCCACCACGTGAAGTTCCGTGGTGGGTTGGAAGGAGTTTGGTCCGCAGAACGGGCAATGGTATTTTAAGCAGCTCTGGCATCTTTGATGGGCAATCTGCCCATGCCGCATAACTGTACTGTGGACAACGTTACATGTATTTCAAACAATATTTCTTGCCAAGTTAGCGATAACTAACCTGGGTAGCGTGTTAATTAGCTAACTAGATAGCTACCTGGCTGTACCAGTTTTTTAACAGTCCACATGTTAGCTTACCCTAACTATAATCATCTGAACATACCAGATTTTTAGCTAAATAATTAGATAGATCACCTCTGCAGCATTATACACATGCGCGCTAGCTGTTATCTGATTAGCGCTATTAAACGGCCTACCGTTATAACGTTAGCTGACTATCAAACACATCTTGGCACAATCAAAAAGCATGGACACTTTAAAAACTTTAATATATATTTAATTATGATCATTACTTACAGGCTTACACTAAATTATGAATCTATCGACTATATTTTTAATCAAATCTGGACATTGATTAGCGTTAACGTTGGCGCCGGCGACCACTTCCTGCAATTTCGCAAATATGCTGATTCTTCTGGGGGAGCGTGGTATGTATAGTGGGAGGAGTTGGATCTAGATCCGCCTCCTGGATCTCATGTTCTGCAGTGAGGACCATCTCTTCTAATCCGCCCTCGTGTTATTCGTTTTATTTTCTCATTAAAACCAAAGATGTTCTGTCAGTGATTGTATATCAAGAGCAGGGACACGTTTATGTGCATTTTGTTTGTGATTTCACCGGGACGAATAGAGTCTCCGGCCGCAAGCGCTGGTCCGTGTGAAGAATGCGCAGTGCGCACGAGCGCAAAGAGAAAACAACGAGCACTCAGCGTGATTTTAAAAAACACCACATCCCAGCGCCAGATCGCCTCTTATTTAACACAAACAAACAAATTGCTAATCAACTAGAGATGTTTATTTTGTATTAGATCCGTGCCGCAAGATGTTTCAAAAAGTGGTGGGGACATATGTTCCACCCGTCCCACCTGCAAATTACGCCAATGTCTCTGACACAAAGTCACTCCCCCAGTTTCTTGCTCCAAATAAAGGTCACTAGTAACCGATTTTAAAGACAAAAACATCTGTCTTTTAACGATTTATTATAATTATTATATATGACATATTTATATAATTATTATACCCTTAATCATCACACATGATCAATTTTAGTTTAAATATATACAAATATTTAATATAAAGTGAATAGTGAATTGCAAATTCTGTTTCAAGACATGTAATTGGCTATTCGCTACTTTCATGTGCACATTGTTACAATACAGGCGGGGCAGAGGCAGAGATAACAGAAAGCAGACTTTATTTATCACACACAGCAGAGGTAATGGTGATGCAGGCGAGTGAAGACGAATGGAGTTGGGTGTTGAGGTGATGATGAATAGTAATACTGTCCTTTGGGTGATTTGCAGAAGTGAAGATCCGTGGAGAGGTGCTGGAATGGCTGACGAGGAGGATTGGAGACACTCACACACAAACTGGAACAACACAGGGAGACGATGGAGACACGTAAGTAGGTTACAACTGGAGTCCAAGAGGTAAGCATTTAGGGTTCTTAATGCGAACGAGACCGGACAGTGACTGAGTGAGTGTGAGTGTCTTTTATGTGGGTGAAGATTGGAGTGTTGATGAGGTGCAGGTGCGAGTGATCAGTACTCTGGGGATTGAGTGCGCTGTGATTGGGTGATGTTGGAACCTGACGTGTCTGTGACACACATGCCCTATGATCTGAGTTGACTGAGAAAATTGATGATCTATGGAAGCCCGTTTGAGTCATAATATTGAGAAACTTTCTCATAATTATGACTTAATATCTCATATTGAGAAAATGACTTACTATGTCATAATAATGAGAAACTTTCTCGTAATTCAGTCATTATTACGAAAAAGTTTCTCATTACTATGATATACTTAGTTTCTCATAATAATGAGAAACCTTCTCGTATAATAATAAGAAACTTTCTCGTAATTATGACTTATGCTGCGTTCACGCCAGCTCGTATTTACCGGAATCTTGAGATGATAACACGTGACGTTACCTTAGGAGTTGTTCACGTCCTTGGACTGGGAATTATGCGTTTCCATGGCACCACTATCAACGCCTAAATGAATCTACAGCGGCCACGTGGTACATCTGGGAGCTTTCAGAAAACTCCCAGCTTACAAGCTGTAATTACGAGCTCTACGAGCACGTGAACGCTTTTTACAAGCTAGAATCTCGTAACTACAGGAATTTCGAGGCCGCATGAACGCACCTAGTATCTCATAATAACGAGAAACTTTCTCTTTATCTTCAATATTTTTCCATGCGCACGAGAAGGTGGAACGCAAAGTGGTTTCCGTGGTAACGAACGACGCCTGCGAGACGGTTTAAACTACCAAATTAATAAAGGAATATGACATTTATTCGTTAGGTTAAAGTGCAATGTCTTTATAAAATGTGTGGGTTTATGTGTTAATATTAGCTAACACGTCTTTCGCGGATGAGTAGGCTATTTGATATGCAGGTTTGCCTAGACATACAGACTCATTAGAATGTATGCAAAAGACAGGGTTTTTTTTGTTTGTTTTTTTAACAGACTTGGATATGTAGGTGTGTGCTGTCTTATCATTCCTCTATATCTGTTTGAAATCCATGGATCACCACTCTGTGTTTCTGCTTGTTCATACACAAAAATACAAATGAATAAAAGACTATATCCCGTCTCATATACTGATCATTGATCAATAATGTTATTTATTTAATGATATTATAGATTACACTTTTGCAGAACGTGCCATGGTTGCGGAGTTCTCACATTTGCGTAGAAGTTTCTCATTATTATGAGAAACTAAGTCATTATTATGAGAAAATTTCTCATTATTATGAGAAACTAAGTCATTATTATGAGAAAATTTCTCATTATTATGAGAAACCAAGTCATTATTACGAGAATCTTTTTTCTGGCATTTATGTTTTTAATGTAATTTACAGCAACCTACATTATGAAAAATACTTTGATTTACATTTAGACTACCTGCAATATTTCAGTATTTTATGTTGAAATATAATTTAAATAATTGTTTTTTCAAAACATCTATGGCCTGTCATTATGTGTAGTGAGTTGACTTGCATGTTTCTCTTTTCAGAACTTCCGTTAAAGGTGCAGTGTGTAAATATTTAGCGGCATCTAGTGGTGAGATTGTGAATTGCAATATAGCGAAGCTACGGTGGCCAACACAGGACAAATATGTTGTTGTCTGAGACAGAAGAGAGTAGCCAGTCAAGCAAACGCGCTCTGTAGAGCAGTTTGTCCGTTTAGGGTTACTGTAGAAACATGCAAGCATAAAATGGCGACTTAACATGTAAGGGGACCCATGGTGTATGTAGAAAGAAATGACTCATTCTAAGGTAATAAAAACATAACGGTTCATTATAGGGATGCACCGATACCGATACCAAGCTCATCTACTTGTACTCATACTCGTAAAAATACCCCCGATACCAAAGACCGATACCTCGCGTGACGTAACTGACAGAATTTTCAGTGCACAGAGACACCGGCGGCAGCAGCAGAAACAATGTCAGCTTCAGGGGTGTGGAAAGACTTCAAATTAATGATGACAACACACACATTGCGAACTGCATGCTTTCAATCACAATTCGTTATCGATTAGTGAAGGCGGGATAGGCGGAATCGCGCTGAATGACACAGACCAGAAGCGCTCTATCTCTTTCTTGCGTGTGATCCCAGTTCTCTCAGCGCGCGATCAGTTCTCCTCGCGCCTGAATGGTCAAATGCACACGTAGTTGTCAAAATGTCCATCGTGTGGAGTATCTCATGTAAATACAGTCGGTTATGGCTTAAGTGGACGTAAACATTTGGGTGAAAACAGGATGTGTGTCAGTATCCATGGATTCGGTTTTAAAGGGACCGTAGCCTATATTTGTCATTAATGTTAATAAAACAACAAAATATGTTAAATAAATGTATACATGGTAAATAAACCTACTGTATCTGAAAAACAAGTTTATTTAATTTGTATCTCTATAGTATTTGTTGTATTGTTTGTAATTTGTTTGTAAATTTATTTTTATATAACAACAATTATATATATTGGTAATTATGCCCTTTGAAGGTTATTGGACACTGTGAAATTTTTGTTCTTTAAGTTTGTGACAAGCACATAAAAATTATTACTTTTTTCATTAGAGTAATAATAAAGAAGCTGTCCTACATTCATTAGTCTCACTGTGACTAATGAAAAAAAAGACTAATGGAAAACAAGAGAGAGAGAGAGAGAGAGAGACCTTAATAAATATATAGGCATCGGTATCGGCGAGTACTAGAAAAAAAAGTATCGGTACTCGTACTCGTATCGGTGCATCCCTATAGTTCATTATCTATGGTCTTTACACCACTGAAAACAACGTTATGTATATTATATTGAATCTCTGTCAATAGATCCTCCTCAAATTTATACATTGCACATTTAAGGGATCATAGTGAGCATTGATGCTCCCTGGTTTTCGCTGTGCATTGTGGGATTTTTTTAGGAAGCAAACGTTTAGTGCACTGGAAGGATTTTGCAGTTGAGACAGCCCTTAAAATGGCAGACTCCCTGATCAGTGCCCTGACTTATGAACTAGGCATCTGATTGAGATGGACCCTAAATGTTTTGATGCTTCTGGAAACTGGACGATCACCTACAATTATCAGTAAATGTGACCCCTTTCTTTTCAGCCACTAGAGAGCGCTGTTCTCAAAGCAATAACTGTGTGCACATTGAGGAGTTCATATTTATTCAGTCTGAGTCAGACCATGTTGTGACAAAGTGTTCATATATATATCACAAAATGTAGGCAGTTATTTCTAAGAGGAAATAAAAAATAAAAAAAGAATACCTAAAAAATAGAATGGCTGTGTGTTATGGACATAAACAGTTTTTCCAGCCAGAACTTCTTTTTCATTGGTGACTGTATAGGAAGGGCATGTGAAGGAAATAGAAATTTGGTCGGTACAAAAGAGTCACTGTTAGTTACTGTTGTCATGATTTCATAACAGTCTGTTGATGGTTGTCAGCCCACATTATAAGCAGTGAATAACTGAGACTGTTGTCAACAGACCTAGAGAGCCCTAACAATACAATCAGTAGCGTATGTGCAAATGGGATGTCAATGTGACGTGATCCTTCCTTTTGTTGAAGGAGCAGTACAATTTATATTCTTTTAATGGTGTAGTTTTGCTTTGAATATAAAACTTGAGTTTGCACAGCATTCCAGTGCCGGATGTTACACTACTGGAGCCCTATAGCCCACAAAGGACATTATGGCCTTCTTAGATCCCAGACAGTGTTCCCAGCTGTTCCCCTCTGACAATAACTCCACACTGCTGTAATAAAAATAGCTTAATGTCCTCAGAATGTTGAGTATCAGTGTAAGAGCACACATTTGCCATTGAAATTATGTATTTATAGTAGACCTTCCCTTTCCCATCATAGAGAAAGGACTGGTGGCTTGTGTGAACTAAATATAAACACATATTACGAAATTGTGAAACAACCCTTGTGACAAAGAAGTGTGCTTAATTGTATTGAAAGTGTACTTTTTGTGTACTTTAAATCTTAAAAGTATACTTTTCAAAAAAGTGCACTTGCAGATAATATAATATAATTAAAATTAAAGGCCACTTAAGTATACCTAAAGAGAATATACTTTAATGACAATATTTATTAACACGCTTAAGTGCACATTTTAAAAACGCACGTTGTATTAATGTCTAATTAAGTTTTACTTAAACACATTTTAAATAATTATGATTTCATAGTGTTTTAAGTAAGTACACTTATTTTGATGTATTGACTAGTATACTAAAGCACATGAAAAATAATTTATTTTAATTTCAACTTAAGTGCGTTGTGCAAAATGACATTTGTTAATGTATTTTAAATGTGCTTAGTCTTTAATATATACTGTAATGTACTTATACTTGTAACTATACTTGAAATGTATTTTTCTTCTGAACTTCACTACACTTGCTTATAGAGTATAATCCAGTACAACTTATTGTTGAAAGTTTTATCACCAGCTCCTGCTCTAAACTCAACAAGTGTCAGTTTTCTACATAATATTTAAAATAAAATGTAATTTATGAGAGGAGTACTGTATTTGTGATACTTAATGTAATAGTACTGTACTTTACATATGTGTACAGAATACTTTTAATATCATTATGTTGTTCTAAGTCGATTAAACACATTTAATTGCATTAATTGCAAGCAAAAGTTTATCTAAACAAAATTAATTTGGATTCATATTCAGTTAAAAAAAATATATATTTTAATCAGACTAAACTGTAAAAATGACTGAGTGAAGTTCTGTAAACTTACAGAGTCTAACTACACAGTGAATTAGAAAAACTGAACAGAAATGAAATCATGCACGTATTATATATACTTTTTGTTTAATGCGCATGCGCCAAAATACGACGTCATGACTTCTTCAGAGTTTGAAAATGCACTTTCAGCAATTTTTCTGTAATCGCGATGCGTGAGGCAACTTTGCTGATCAAACAAGAAGAAAACAAAGGAGCGTACGTTTGGATGACTACAGATGAGTTATGTACTACAAATAAAGACTCAAGTAAGTATATCTTGATATATGCTTTTTTTTTTCTTTTTTTATATTAATTTCATGTTTATAAAAAAGACGCTGTAGACCGTGACGTCATATCACGACCGTTACAGCATCCGAATAAATTTCGCACGTTCAAAGTCTAGTGTGACCGCGGCTTAAGAGTGTAACTTATTTAGTTTAATGGCAGACGCAATATGGAGGTGAATTAATCATGTTTCCTATCATTTATCTATGATTGCATTATAATAATTTCTTATACATGAATGGGATCGCGTGTGTGGGCGTGTTCAATGAATTTGGCTGCTGAAAATACAATATTTTAATTTAATTCTTTTAAAATCATTTTAAATTTGCTGAACGAAATTCAAAGATCTGATCTTGTAACATTCAAAGACATTTATATACATTTAATCCATATAATCACTATTATAACCACCAGTAGCCTAATGTTCAATGTATCACCCCCTCTAGAAATACTGCTTATAATCTATATTTTTCTTTTGTTTTGTGAGGTGTTCAATTACTGTTTGTGTTTGTAATATGTAATATTTTTGTGCCTATCTAAATTATTTATTTTGTAGGATCAGTACAGATTTGTTATTGGAGATACAGTGCAAGCTGTGTGGAATCAAAGACCCGTATTGATGAGGTGATGATACAAGTTTTGCCATTAATTTTTGCCCAGCCTGCACACCCTGATCACACACTAAAAGCCAAAACAATGGCATCAACTATCCTTATAGCTTTTAAATGCTTTGAATCTTTTCTATTTGCAAGTAATAAATTCCCACCTATGCACTAACAAATCCCCATCTAATCATTATATATTTATATTATTATTTTCAAAGCAAAAACATGTTCTGTGTGAACAAGCCCTCAGTTTGCTTGGGTCTTGGGTTATTTATCTATATTTGTGTAATTGATAAAGTTATGTTTAATTCCATGTAAAGTAGGAATAAAAACGTTTATAAAAATGTTCTCTATTTTTAAAGGCCAGTGTCAGTGAAGATGGTGTGGTCACTGGAATCCTGGTGTTTGTGGGAAGTGTGAAGGAACCTCTCCCAGGATTCTACTACAGTGTTGCCCTGATGACTCAGGGAAGTACTAAATAACAAGACAACATTTTTATGATCCCTCTTATTGTTAAAATTATTAACATTTTGCAGATACTGCAAGGTGTAAGGGTGATTTGCCTACAGTGGCTCAGGCTGCAGGATGGCCGAATGACTAAAGAAACATTATCTTGTATTACCACCCACTGCCACTTATACCAACGACAGAAATAAGCGCAGTTACAAAAGCAAAATATGTGGGAGAGCATTACGATAGTGCAACAATATTATATTGCAATAGGTAGCACATCAAAGTTAATACCGAATCAAAACTAGTTAGCACATAATTTATAATTGAAATGGTTTAATAATATTTGGTTTCGGGCTGCACGATATTGGAAAAAACTTACATTGCGATATTTTGTTTTTCTGTGATATATATTGTGATATGAAAACAAATTCACCAGATGACTTAAATATCTCTATTTGGAAAGAATTAATCATTCTAGGATGATTGGGTTGATTTTGTAGGTGAGTGAATGCACGTAGAAAATAATGAACAAATTGCAAGCATAGATAAATATAGAACAAAGATACAAATGAAAGAAATAGTGCTTTATATTTTTCAGCTAAGTCTATCAGGATTCAGTAGGGCTTGGTATTGACACAATTCTCACGATTCGATTCGATTTCTATTCACAAGCTTGCGATTTGATTTCGATTCAATATCGATTATTTTGGATGTATATCGGATACAGTAAATGGCAAATTTACTCTCAAATAATGCTGTAAACTATACAAGGGTGGTTATGGTACTATATTACTATAATATTGAAGGTTAAAATTAACTTATTTATATACAAACACTTAAATTACACTTAATTATGTTTTTTTTATAGTAGTTATAATACTAACTTTAGAATTACATAATCATATTTCTACTCCAATTCGTTTTTTTATATAAATATAAACATTTGTAAATATAAACAAGTCATAAATGATTTATTCAAACATGCATTAAATACATAAATGAATTATAAATAAAATAAATATTTAAAATAAAATTATAATGAATATGTAACGTGGTGCATATATTTATCAGAATGCTCCTCTCTGACTAACGAGTTTATGGTCATTGAATATGGTTTTTTTGAGGTAAATGTGACATTACGTGACATTGTTTACAAGCTGTTTTATTGAAGTCTTTCCATGGTTGAAAAACTGAGCGATTACATGAGACATGATATGGATGTTGGTAAGTTGTACTGTATCTTGTAACATACCTTCAGATGTTCATTCATGTTTATTTCACACTGTAACTGGTATTAAAGTGGAGGAGATGATCAGTACACAGTACACATCTTGGCCTACAGGCTTCGATCACTATCAGCAACTCTTTGCCGTTAGGAATACCAAATGGGTCTAGGAGGGGGGTGGAAAAGGACAGCAAATGTCTTTGGTCTTTTTCAGATATCTTTGATTATTTTTAAACCTAAATAGCTATTCCTTTCATTCCATTGAGCCAATTAATAATGGACTGAATCTGTTTATAAACAATTGTTTTCCTTCTGTTTTTTCCCTCAAGGTTTTTTGTATTTCTTTTTTTACTTTCCTTCCTCTTTGGAACATGTCCATTTACACATACTGTGTAGAGATAGTGCCCAGCTTCGTGGACATTTGAGGTTTTCTGCTGATGGAGAGCTGGGACGTTGACATAAACAGCACTTTTTCCTACAATTTCAAAAAAGTTAGTGACAAGCAATTTTGGTTTTCTTGTTTTTGTGCCTTTTGGAATTTGTCAGGGTTTTTGTTTGTTTGTTTTTTTGCAGAAAGTTTTGTGTGATGAGTAGCTTTAGGTTTAGGTTTAGGTACCTCTGTATGTGAGGGAGAAAATGATTGTGCATATAAGCCTCATTGTCCTCCAGACTCTTCCTAAATGAGAGTTAAAGTGTTGTAATTGTTTGTGTTTGTGTAAATTATTTCTTGGGTTTTTCTTTTGCATCAACAAAAATGTTTTTGTGTATTTGTTTTAAAGATTTTGTCAATAAATGTAGAGGGTTTCAATTTGCATTTGTGTTGATTGTAACTTGGTAATTAAGTTTTGAAATATACTAAATTGTAACTTCATTATGATAAAAATGAATTACAAATGTATTAAATTATATAGTGTACATGTAAATTACATTAAAGTATAGTTTAGTTGACATTAAATGTTTGTCAGTACATTTGGAAGTACACTTTTACCATATTTTAAAGTACATACATAAATTGTATTAAAGTCCCACTTATGTGGTTTAAAAAGATTACTCAGAAGTTCAACTAATTGCATTTAATATGAACTTATCACTTATCTGTGATATATTTAAAATTCATTACAAAGAGAATGCTCTTAAGCAGCTGAAAACATTACATTTAATTCACACTTAAGTGTATTGATAACTGACATTAAAGTATATTTTAGTTCACATTAATCGCTTGTCAGTACATTGAGCAGTGCACTTCAACTATATTTTAAAGATACTAGAAGCAATTACAAAGGAAAATATAAAGTTGTATTAAAGTCCCACGTAAGTGGTTTTAAAAAAAAATCATTCAAAATTGCATTTAATGTAAACTTAATATGTTATACATTTGAAATTAAGTACAAATAGAATACCCTTAAGCGGCGAAAACATTACATTTAATTCACACTTAATTGTGTTCTTTAAAATATATTATTTGTGTAATAAGTACACTTTATAAAATAGACCAAAATAGAGCAAATCGAAACTAACGTGGCGCTTCAAATAACTGTTGTATAAATTAGGCTACATCGTTACGCCACTAGGTGGCAACAAGTGACTTTGTCATTGAATAATTCATTCAAAAGATTCGTTAAACCCTGATTCATCCAGTAATGAAACAAGTATTTATTAATGAGTCATTCATATATTCAAAACCATTTTTTTTAAATAATTCATTCAAATTAATGAAATATTTTCTGTACACTCACTACTTTACATTGTAGCAAAGTGTCATTTCTTCAGTGTTGTCACATGAAAAGATATAATAAAATATTTACAAAAACGTGAGGGGTGTACTAACTTCTGTGAGATACTGTGTATATATATAGTGTCCTAAATTCATATAAGCTAAGCCTTTCTTATAAGGCTTTCATGGCAAGGTATACTCTTTGCACATGCACTAATGCATGCATGAGACAAGTACGGTCATGCGGAAAGAACAATTAGTGCTTATTTCTGAACATTATCTCATAAAATGAGAGAGCTGCATGTTGTTCTTCATTCCCAAACCAGCATCACCGATGAGATAGCATTCTGCCAATAAAACAGCTTGTTTACTACGTAATGTCCTACAGGAGGAAGACAACTGCTAAAATATTTAAAGTTTTTGCTGAAATTTTAAATAACACTTGTCATTTTCTTAAAGTTTGAAGGTGAATGTCATGCAGGTACTTCCCAGGTGACATTAAACATTTAAATGTTAAAACTTGTACAGATGAAATCATCTGAACTAAGCAAGTGGTCTCACGCTTTGTGTCTCCCTCATCATCAATAAAAAAGATAGTATGACAAAATACACTGGAGAAACTCATTTACAACTTCTGTAAAGCGAGAAAACTCCAAAACTTGAGTTATGGCCATATTCTTTAAACCAAAGTATTCCATAAACTATTTATAATTTAGATATAATTACATATGATTATAATAACTCCTTTTCAAGGTAGACTTTATTATTATTATTATTATTTTTGTTTTTTTTTTTGTTTTTTTTGATGAATTGGAAACAAAAGGTATAGCCTAGTCTATAAGCTAGCTATAGCAAACTGTAAATGATTTTGAACAAATAGTGTGTACTCTTAAACCCCCTGTGGTAATAGCCTATAGTTCAAATTTTTTTTCCTAAATAGATTTTTTTTTTTTTTTTTTTGATTAACAATAAATCGAGGTTTTAGGTACAGTTTATGTGAAGTATTATATGTTTATTGTTGTTGTTGTTATTAGCTTATAATAATTATTAAACTATAGATTAATTTGTACTTAATTCTTACAAATAAATAAATAACTGCATAATGTAATTGATGGCACTATCTATAAAATGTCCTTGTGAGGAAATACATTATTGCTATTCCATTGTGTAGCCCGCAGTAGCATACTGTCATAAGGCAATTAAGGTAAAGAAACTCTGTTAAACAAAGTTGAGTTGAAACGAACCGAAAGATTTCGCTTATAGTGAGCCAGTTATTAATGAATTCTTCGCTAAGTTCATCTTCGCGTCAGAACAGTTTCCCTCAGCGCCTCCTGCTGAGAACAGCGGTTAAAGTTGGGCGTTCACTAACCGTTTATATGACGTCACCTCAAAAGGGAATTCTCGCTCTGTCAGTCAGTCCCCTATAAAACCGGCTGTTATCTTCGATGCTGGAGTCACTGAGAGCACAACCGCTGCTACCAGACACAGAACATCTCGAAAACTATCTTTACTGCCGCCATGTCTTCATACGCGTCTTCAGACTCGCGTCGCGTCAGTCCCGCAGTGAGCGGCGTCAAATTCGACACGGCGCACCGCAAGAAAGCGTCGCCGAACATCTTTGAGAACATCAACCAGGATGTGCTGGTGAAACTCTTCGAGAAAGCAGGAGACCTGAAGGCGGTGGAGAGAGCCAGGAGCATCCTCACGCTGTACCAGGATCCTGAGGGCATCTCCAAAGCGCTTATGGCTCTTCAGCAGGACAAGAAGGACAAATTTATGCTTATTACTGGACTGACGCGCCAGTCGCTGAAGTTTCGTTGAGGGAAGTTTTCGTCGGGGAGCTGTGCAGATATGTGCACAGATAAAAAGACCGTGATCACCCGGCACATGCTGGAGGCTGGTGTTCTTCAAGACTTCGTGGCTGAACTTGATGGTGTCCTATACCAGAGTCGTGTTGGTGTGCTGTGAAAATAGAGAACTGATCCAGTGACTAAACTAAGGTTGAGCTTGAAGACACTTGAGTATTGATGCTTCTTGTGTTGACACACCATGCAGGACATTTGAAATGTAGACCGATGCCACGGGCGAAATTTGATTATGAAGAGGCTCAATATTAGCAGTGTCTATTGCAATGTACAATGTCTACTTGGGAAAAAAAAAATATTTTGAATAAAATTGTTTTGATAATCTAATGATTATTCCTTTTTCTTCAAATGTGTTTTCCTTGCCAGTCACTCAATATGAGTAAACACTGTAAGATAAACAAATGTGTAAATTTTTTTATATTAGGTAGCCTATAAATATCGCAAAAACGAACATTTACCTACTTCAGTGAATGAATGTCTAGGGTGGTTTCAAAATAGTGTTCAGCTCCATCTGGTAAATCAGTGTTGACAAAACAGCTTTATTTTAATTATATACATGTTTACAGAAAATAGCACAATTAGCTACTTATTAGAAGAAAAAATAATTGACTATAATCAATTAGCCTATTGAAAGAAAAAATATCTCACTAGCAACTAGCACATAGAGAACCTAAAATATAAAACTAGTATCTTTAGTATGAAGACTGTTTGTGACATTACATTAAACCTGCTGTCTGTACCTTTTTTTGGTTAAAAATAATCTAAAATCAATTTTTGAGCATGTACATAACCAGCCAATGTTCAAATCCATCTTCTTAGCCCGATTTACAACAGTAAGCTAACTAGGCTATATCGCATGTATCATTTATAGCCTTTTCTTACAGCAGCTGCAATAATTAAACTTATCATTTTGATGGCGGATTGTATGGTATGACAAATTAACGCTAGTGACTGTACAGAAATTGAAATCTACAGGTAACGCTAATATACTAAATACACATAGTCACACAATGCTGATGTTAACATTAACAATTTGAGAACAAAGTATAGCCTAACAGTAATAATAATTTGCACGGTTTGATGTGATATGAGCTAAGAGATCGTTAGATTAAATCACTATCGGCAGCACGATTTACTGTAATGCCTTTTTTCCCTCAGTCGGAACAAAAGTAGCAGACATACTTACTTGTTCAGATTACATTCTCCGGTGAAAATTCTTACTTTGGTCATATTTCAAAACTACAATCTGTGATTCTGAAGTACAGTATCCACACCGATGCGGTGATTGACAGCAAACATTAGATTCATCTGCGCTGAGGAACCGTGCCGAGGCACAACCCACGTAAAGATGATAATTCTGCAAATAACTGCAATTGCAGGTTTCAAACAGAGATGGCGACAAAGAGTGTGGACTTCCAAGACCTTATGCACCAGAGAAGTGCCCCGCCATCTTTAATATTTTGTTCTTGGAACTTCCGTTTTGGGGTAGCTCTGTAGGCTATAGTAATGGCAAGAGTAATTAATTAATGAAGTGGACTTATTGTAAAGTTAATGAAAGTTATCGTGAGCATTGTAATGTTTGAAGCGGATGTACATGTCAGCAGACCGTAAAGACTCATAAATCCGAAAGATCTTACCTTCATGCTGTGGAATGGAGCTGAAAAGGGGCAGGGCTACATTAGGTATATAGAATTAGAACAGTTATTAAAATAATTATTTATTATATTTTATATTTAATTCTTTATTAATGAATATAGCACAGTCAATGTGATATAAAACAACATTTATTGCAGTTAAAGTGAATATACAGGCAGGAATAATATTTTTTTCCTCCACACTTTTGGTAACATTTTACAATAAGGTTTAATTTGTTAACATTAGTTAACTAGGTCTACATTAGTTAACATGAACAACGAACAATAATTTTACATTAGCCTATTTATTAATCTTGGTTAATGTTAACTTCAACATTTACTAATACATTTTTAAAATTAAAAGTTTAATTTGTTAAAGGGATAGTTCACCCAAAAATGAAAATTCTAACGTGAACAAACAATAAGCAATTAAAAATCAACATTTCTTATGTATAAAATTCACATTGCCCCACCGTCAAACATCATGTGCTCATATAGGCCTACTGTTCAAAAGACTTCATACACTGTAGGCAAATATAGCCTAGAAAAAGTATGTTTCAGAACCACTGATTATAAAGCTTAAATCCAGATTAAATATTAACAATAGTCTTAGGCCTGAGAGATAGTATTGTTTTATGGTGAGTAAACTGTTTGATGCTAGAAATCTTTTCAGCCAATCATTCACACTAAATTAGCAGAGTCACAGCAGATGTCATGGAACTAACTGTGTCTGTTCACTGAGATAAGGGTGTTTTCTGATGTTGACAGTCTTAGCCGGCCGTTGCTGTTATCCATCAGCAACAGTCAGTTTCTTCCAGTTGAATCCAGTTTGTGCACTCTTAAAGGCAGATGTCATTATGGGTCAGAAATATGAAGTAGTTTTTTGCAAAGGGATAAATATCAGATGACCTATATTACCAGTTTTAACCTGGTTTCAAGAAGTCTATATAGTATACAGTAAACAGACACTTCTCACATCACAATCGTGCTTTATGTTATGACACTAATGCAAAACTGTTTTACCATAACTATGTTTAAGGACCAAAACTATTGTTTACTGAAGGGCTGACTCAATGAAGTTAAAAGCTCAGATTTTTCTTTGTCTCTAGAGGTATTATTGCAACAATGGCAGTTTATTTACAGTCAAACAGAGGATTGCAACTGTCTCATTTATTCTGACTCAAAATGCTTTTTTTTTTTTTTTTTTTTTTTTTTTTTGAAGTGTTTTGAAGCTAAGAAAGCTGAACACAGACTTTTCAGGTATCTGTAGGCTATATTCTCAAAAAAACACCAGTGACTGGGGCAGTAAGTGTCACAGACACGCCAGGCTCCAGCACCCACCAATCACAACGTACTCCTTCCCCTGAGTACTAATCACGCGCACCTGCACCTCATCTGCTCACTCATCAGCACCAACATAAAAGACACTCACACACTCACCCTCATTGTCCGGTCTCGTTCATGTCTAGAACTTACCTCAGACTTGCCCGAAGGACTCCTCAACCTCTTACCTGTTACCAGCGATCCCGACCTCCCTCCAGTGTTCCTCCGTTCGTGTGTGAGTGTCTTCTATCCTCCTTGTCTTCTCCTACGCCTGCCATCGTCTCTCCAGCACCAAGTTCTCCAAGATCCACTTCATCACCATCACTTCACCACTGCCGCTCTGTTTGTGTTCAATAAACAACCCTTTGACATTCCATCTGTCTCCGGTCCATGTGTTATGTAACAGAAGACCGGACCAAAACGATCGAACACAGACATGAGTCATCCCGATCCATTTCAGAACCTGGTCGACGCTTTGCGTCGTACATTTCAACAAAATCCATCCACACCTCCACCAGCCATCACTTCTGGAAACACCGCTACCGCTCCCTCACCTCCGGTTTACGCCAGTCCCATGGCCCGACCGGCGCCCTTCTCTGGTTCAGCGGGGGATTGCAACGGTTTCCTCCTACAATGTTCGCTGTTCCTGGAGATCCAACCGCACTTGTTCTCAACTGAACAATCCAAGGTAGCCTTTTTAATCTCCCAGTTACAAGGTAAAGCACTTCAATGGGCCGATTCCATCTGGTCACAAAATAATCCAGTTATTCACTCCTACGCCAGCTTTGTCGATCACTTTAAGGAAGTGTTTGGAGAACCTGCATTTGATTCATCAATCGGAGAAAAGCTCTATAACCTCAAACAGAATAACATGTCCGTTAACGAATATGCTCTATTATTCAGAACCCTTGCTGCAAAAAGTGGTTGGAATGAACAGGCTCTCATCACCACATACCGACAAGGCTTGGACCCTCGAGTGCGGTTGCATCTCGCTGCATACGAGGACACCATCGGCTTAGAAAGATTCATTCAACTCTCCATCCGCTTTGCCACCCGTATGCAGTTGTGTCTTGAAGAACACCAGGAACAGTCCCAACGCACCACCTACCTCAGCCGACCAGAGAACGTCAGCCCTCCAGAACCAGTCAACGAACCCATGCAAATTGAATCCACCCTTTTAACTTTCGCTGAGCGGCAGAGGAGACTAACCCAGAATCTGTGTCTGTATTGTGGTTCACCAGGACACATAATCTCAGCATGTCCAACTCGTCCACCCCGCTCCATGGTTAGTGCCATCATTTCTGCCACAAATGCCATGAAACCACTCACTACCATAGTGAAACTTACTGCTGCCGGTGTCTCTGTTCCAGTTTCCGCGCTCCTCGACTCCGGTTCCGCGGGGAATTTCATCTCAGGTGCCCTCTGCCGCCAGCTCAACCTCAGAACCAAGACAACGCCATCATCCTACCAGATCCACTCGTAACCGGTCAACCCATCAGCCGTAGATTAGTCAATCGCACAGTGGGACCCATTCATTTACGAATTGGAATATTACACACCGAGAGTATCCAGTTGCTGGTTCTGGAGGGATCCACCGCTGACGTAATTCTAGGGCGCCCGTGGTTGGTACAACACAATCCCATCATCTCCTGGAAGACTGGCGATTCCTGTTTCCCAGAATGTTTTCACAACCTACCTATTCCTCGCTCTCCCAGCTCCAACCGTCTATCTGTGTGCACTACCTCCATAGAGAGTCCACCTGAGAAACGTACCACAAACATTCCTTCCTGTTACGCCCCCTTCAGAGACGTTTTCTGCCCAAAGAGAGCTTCCAAGCTGCCTCCACATCGGCCATGGGACTGTGCCATAGATCTGCTTCAGGGTGAGCCAGTGCCCAGGGGTAAAATTGACCCCTTATCCATCCCGGAGGAGAAGGCCATGGAGGAATACATCAAGGAGGCGCTTGAACAAGGCTACATCCGTCCATCTACTTCCCCTGCTGCTTCCAGCTTCTTTTTCGTGGCCAAGAAGGATGGAGGCTTGCGGCCTTGTATTGACTATCGGGCACTTAATTCCATCACCGTCAAATTCAGGTATCCCCTTCCTCTCGTCCCTGCAGCCCTAGAACATCTCCGTGGTGCCACTGTCTTCACCAAACTCGACCTCCGCAGCGCGTACAACCTCATCCGGATACGTGAGGGGGACGAGTGGAAGACCGCCTTTGTAACACCCACAGGACACTATGAATATCTTGTTATGCCTTATGGCCTGGTCAATGCCCCCTCTGTATTCCAGGACTTCATTCACGAGGTGCTCCGGGAGTTTCTCCACAAGTTTGTCCTGGTCTACATCGACGACATTCTGATTTACTCCCGGAGTATGGCCGAACATCGCCAACACGTTGCGGAGGTCCTGAAACGCCTGAGTGAGTTCCAACTCTTCCTCAAAGCCGAAAAGTGCCTATTCCATCAACCCTCAGTGCAATTCCTGGGATACAACATCAGCAGCAGTGGCATCCAGATGGACGAGGGGAAGGTGGAGGCAGTCAAAAACTGGCCCATTCCAAAGACCCTGAAGGAGCTCCAACGTTTTCTTGGTTTTGCCAACTTCTACAGACGCTTCATCCAAGGTTACAGCTCAATCACCACTCCACTCACCAACCTACTCCGCAACAAGCCCAAGTCTCTGTCCTGGACCCCAGCTGCCACCGAGGCCTTTAATTCTTTAAAGACTGCCTTCATCTCGGCTCCTCTCCTGGTACACCCCGATCCCAACAAACCCTTTGTTGTGGAAGTAGACGCTTTGACTACCAGAGTAGGAGCAGTCTTATCTCAGCAGCAGGGGAATCCAAGCCGCCTCCATCCATGTGCCTTCTTCTCCCGCAAGCTCAACCCGGCGGAGATGAATTATGACATCGGCAACCGAGAACTTCTTGCTGTCAAGTTGGCCCTCGAGGAGTGGAGGCATTGGTTGGAGGGAGCTAAACACCCTTTCCAAGTCCTAACTGATCACAAGAATCTAGAATATCTCCGTACTGCCAAAAGACTCAATCCCAGACAAGCCCGCTGGTCTCTATTCTTCACACGGTTTAACTTCACCATAACCTATCGACCCGGACCCAAGAATATAAAAGCTGACGCACTATCAAGACTATACCATCCCGAAGGGTTGTCTGAGGAACCTGAACCCCGAAGGCATCATCGTCAGTCCCATCACCTGGTCTGCTGAGACTCTACCCTCCTCCAATGCCTCCACCAACACTCCGCCGGGTTGCCCACCGGGCTTACAATACATCACTCGGACACGGCGCACTTCACTTATCCACTCCGCACATTCCTCACTTGGCACTGGTCACCCGGGGGTCAATGAGACCCTCTCGCTGCTAAAAGATCGCTTCTGGTGGCCTAGTATGGCTTCAGACGTGAGAAGGTACGTGCAAGGATGTAAGGAATGCGCCATGTCCAAGAGCCCACGCCATCTACCATCTGGCAAACTTCTCCCTCTGCCCGTTCCCAACCGTCCATGGTCACACCTAGGGGTGGACTTCATCACAGATCTCCCAGCTTCCAACAACGCTACCTGCATCCTAGTGGTGGTTGACAGGTTCTCGAAATCCTGCCGCCTTATTCCCCTGAAGGGACTCCCTACAGCTATGGAGACAGCGGAGCTAATGTTCAACCACATCTTCCGGGACTTTGGCATTCCTGAGGACATCGTTTCGGACAGAGGACCTCAATTTATCTCTAGAGTGTGGAAAGCATTCTTCTCCCTCCTAGGTGTGACCGTGAGCCTCACATCTGGTTATCATCCCCAATCGAACGGGCAGACTGAAAGGAAGATTCAAGAAATTGGCCGATTCCTATGTACCTTCTGCCATGGCCACCAGGACTCTTGGAGCCAGTACCTGGGTTGGGCCGAGTCTGCACAGAACTCCCTTCGCCAACCATCCACCGGACTTACTCCTTTCCAGTGCGTACTCTGATACCAACCCCCACTATTTCCTTGGTCAGGAGAACCTTCAGATGTACCATCGTGGATTACTGGTTCCGAGAGAGCGAGAGGGTCTGGGACTCAGCACATCACCAGCTGCAACGTGCCCTCAGGAGACGCAGAATTACAGCCGATCTTCGTCGTTTAGAAGCCCCAGCCTACCAACCCGGACAGAAGGTCTGGCTTTCCACCAGGGACATCAGACTGCGTCTCCCATGCCGTAAGCTGAGTCCCAGGTTCATTGGCCCATTCACCATCTTAGAGCAGATCAACCCGGTCACTTACAAACTCCAACTCCCACCTGAATACCGCATTCATCCCACCTTCCATGTCTCCCTCTTAAAGCCTCACCACCCTTCTGTTCATCTCTCCACAGAGCCTGGTGTGACCTCAACCGATCCCCCCCCTTCCACTGCTTCTAGATGACGGAGCTGCATACAAGGTGCTAGAAATCTTGGACTCCCGACGTCGTGGCGGGCAACTCGAGTACCTGGTGGACTGGGAGGGTTACGGTCCCGAGGAACGCTCTTGGGTACCACGTCATGACATCCTCGATCCTAGCCTGCTGGACACTTTTCACGCTACCCATCCCAACAGACCTGCTCCTCGCGGAAGAGGTAGACCACCACGACGTCGGGGTCCCCGGCCCTCAGGAGCGGGCCGTGGAGGGGGGGGTACTGTCACAGACACGCCAGGCTCCAGCACCCACCAATCACAACGTACTCCTTCCCCTGAGTACTAATCACGCGCACCTGCACCTCATCTGCTCACTCATCAGCACCAACATAAAAGACACTCACACACTCACCCTCATTGTCCGGTCTCGTTCATGTCTAGAACTTACCTCAGACTTGCCCGAAGGACTCCTCAACCTCTTACCTGTTACCAGCGATCCCGACCTCCCTCCAGTGTTCCTCCATTCGTGTGTGAGTGTCTTCCATCCTCCTTGTCTTCTCCTACGCCTGCCATCGTCTCTCCAGCACCAAGTTCTCCAAGATCCACTTCATCACCATCACTTCACCACTGCCGCTCTGTTTGTGTTCAATAAACAACCCTTTGACATTCCATCTGTCTCCGGTCCATGTGTTATGTAACAGTAAGGTCTTGTGTAAACAATAATAAAAGTTTATTATTATATTAATGTATTTATATTGACACATTTAATATACATTTAATAATATATAAAATACAAAAAAAATCTAATATATATTTAATAATACACTCTAAAAAATTCTGGGTTGTTTCAACCTAAATTTAGGTAAAATATGGACAAACCCAGCTGTTGGATTACATTTTTTTTTTATTATTACATTTTTAACCCAACGGTTGGGTTTGTCCATGTTTTACCCAAATTTGTGTTGAAACAACCCAGCATTTTTTAGAGTATATTATTATTATTATTATTAATAGAAAGTTGTTTATTTTTATTAAAATCATTTATTATTATTATTCATCTAATGTATTAATATTATAGAATTTATATTTACACATTTAATATATGTATATTTAACAGTCATTTATCAAATATTGGAGCTGAACTCTGCAGGACTGCGGCTGCCAGGACCGCCACCCCTGCTATCCAGTGCATCTGGAGAGTATTCACAGCATTTCACTTTTTCAACATTTTGTCATGTTACAGCCTTATTCCAAAATGGATTAAATTCATTATTTTCCTTAAAATTCTACAAACAATACCCCATAATGACAACGTGAAAGAAGTTTGTTTGAAATCTTTGCAAATTTGTAAAAAATAAAAAAAACGAAAAAATCACATGTACATAAGTATTCACAGCCTTCACCATGACACTGAAAATTGAGCTCAGGTACATCCCACATATCATCCTTGGGATTTTTCTACAACTTGGAGTTCACCTGTAGTAAATTCAGTTGATTGAACATGATTTGGAAAGGCGCACACCTGTCTATATAAGGTCCCACAGTTAACAGTGCATGTCAGAGCACAAACCAAGCCATGAAGTCCAAGGAATTGTCTGTAGACCTCTGAGACAGGATTGTATCTAGGCACAGATCTGGGGAAGGGTACAGAAACATTTCTGCAGCATTGAAGGTCTCAATGAGCACAGTGGCCTCCATCATCCGTAAATGGTAGAAGTTTGGAACCACCAGGACTCTTCCTAGAGCGGGCCGCCTGGCCAAACTGAGTGATCGGGGGAGAAGGGCCTTAGTCAGGGAGGTGACCAAGAACCCGATGGTCACTCTGACAGAGCTCCAGCGTTTCTCTGTGGAGAGAGGAGAACCTTCCAGAAGAACAACCATCTCTGCAGCACTCCACCAAACAGGCCTGTATGGTAGAGTGGCCAGACGAAAGCCACTCCTCAGTAAAAGGCACATGACAGCCTGCCTAGAGGACTCTCAGACCATGAGAAACAAAATTCTCTGGTCTGATGAAACAAAGATTGAACTCTTTGGCCTGAATAGCAAGCGTCATGTCTGGAGGAAACCAGGCACCGCTCAATACCATCCCTACATTGAAGCATTATGTTGGCAGCATCATGCTGTGGGGATGTTTTTCAGCGGCAGGAACTGAGTTAGTCAGGATTGAGGGAAAGATGAATGCAGCAATGTACAGAGATATCCTTGATGAAAACCTGCTCTGGACCTCAGACTGGGGCGAAGGTTCATCTTCCAACAGGACAACGACCCTAAGCACACAGCCAAGATAACAAAGGAGTGGCTATAGGACAATCCTGTGAATGTCCTTGAGTGGCCCAGCCAGAGCCCTGACTTTAACCCGATTGAACATCTCTGGACAGATCTGAAAATGGCTGTGCACCGACGCTGCTCCCCATCCAACCTTGAGAGGTCCTGCTAAGAAGAATGGGAGAATTTGCCCAAAAATAGGTATGGCAAGCTTGTAGCATCATACTCAAAAAGACTTGAGGCTGTAATTGGTGCCAAAGGTGCTTCAGCAAAGTACTGAGCAAAGGCTGTGAATACTTATGTACATGTGATTTTTGTTTTTTATTTTTAATAAATTTGCAAAGATTTCAAACAAACTTTTTTCACGTTGTCATTATGGGGTATTGTTTGTAGAATTTTGAGGAAAATAATAAAATAAATTTTGGAATAAGGCTTTATTAAATAACAAAATGTGGGGAAAGTGAAGCGTTTATTGAGGTGTAAGGCAAGGGACAACAGTGTAATTATTGATGTAATTACAGCTGTAATTACATGCAGTATTTTTAAAAAAAAATGTAAGTAGAATGTAAAAAAAAAGAAAAAAAATGTATGTACACAATAAGTGCATTGTACAAAATGATTAAATGTTAGTACATAGTAGTTAAAGACGGGACCAATGAATTTGACTGCAAAGGACTGTGGGGAGTGTTTTACTCCTGATGCTCTGGAAGGGTCACTGTCCAAAGTGACTTACACTGTCAAGCAGTACTGCCCACAGACTGATAAAAAAGAAACTATGACACAACACTTGGCTGAACTTCAAGTTCCCCTCATAAATCCATAACTGGTTTAATCTGGAATGAAGATGAAAGCCATATTCTACTGGATTTACTGAGTAAAGTATTATACAGTAGATCCTTTCATTAGGTCAGACTATCCTGAATGCCCATGAGGACTAAATTCTTCCTTGGAAATCAAACGTCAGACCAAATGTGGACGTCTTTCAGTAAAAGATGGAAAAAATGCCCCAGAGACTTGGTGGGAATATTATTCATACTCTTAGTCCTGTCTGATTTACTGAGTTCTGCTTTTATGGAGTTCAGTGGTAGAAAATGTGTTTAGGCTACATGATAACTGTTTAGTCAACTTCACAGACTGGCAAGTGTTACCCGGTATTCTTTAGAAAATCACAACCTCTTTATGTTTTAAATTGCAATGTAATGTTTTCTTTCAAACTGCAATTTAGAGCTTCTTAAACAAGGCATCTTGTGGTAAAAGTGTCCCTCCCTTATGTTTACTCTCAGCGTGGATCTCTATAGGTCACAGCAGGCCATGATAAACACTGAAAAGTGTGTCATGCATTCTGCTGATTAAAGTTCAGTCTCAAGACATTCCCTGCGAGCTCATTTAACTGGTAGCTAGTGTGCTGTCCTGTCCTGTTGGTTATGTGATCAGTGTGTCATATTTATCTAGTTCTTCTGTATACAAACTTACCTTTCACTTTATAACTGATCCTTAGTATTTCTGAAAATGTAAAGCCATATACACACTCAGATGTGTGCCCTGCCATGACACCAATTATTATTATTATTATTATTTTTTAAGGGTCAAAATCACAATAAATATTCCAGAGACAACATGAAATTAGTCCTGGGGACTAGTTGCCTTCCAGTGTATTCTCATAGTTAGATATAATGTATGTACTTTTCAAAATGCAGCTGAAGTTGGACTATGTTCAGTCATCCTGAAGCATTTCAAGTCGAATTTTATTTATATAGCACAAATTTAACACAATTGTAGTTGATCCAAAGTGCTTTAGAGTAAATCAGAAGTTAAAATAGAAAAGGAGGATCTCCATCTTTAATGGAGTTAAAAGTCAAATATCAAAGTCAATCAAACAAATTGTATATACATACATAACATGGAACACCAAGTATATAAAAAAATTATATATATATATATATATATATATATATATATACACATATACATATACATGCACAGCATCACTCGAATGCTAAAGAGTAAAAAATAAGTCTTTAAACTGGTTTTAAATTTATCCAGTGATGGAGAGGCCCTGATACACAAAGGTAGACTGTTCCAGAGCTTTGGAGCGGCTACAGAGAAAGCTCTTTCAGTATATCTGTTTTGATTATACTTGTGTTCATTTATGAATGATTAGTACAGCTGGTACAGTTAAGCAAAACAGATGTGACTGGTTCATCCAGCAGGGTTGACTCTATTGTACATTCTGTACAAAATTATGCAGATGACTCCACCTTCTGGAGATTAAAGGATTTGCACCTTTTGTACCAAATCCACTGTATTCAGTGGGAATATAACACTTTATTGATATATTTAGATCTATCTATCTATCTATCTATCTATCTATCTATCTATCTATCTATCTATCTATCTATCTATCTATCTATCTATCTATCTATCTATCTATCTATCTGTCTATCTGTCTGTCTGTCTGTCTGTCTGTCTGTTGAATTGTAATTCTTTAAAATATGATTAAATGGATAGTTCACTCACAATTAAAATTCTTAATTTACTAACCCTCATGTTGTTCTGAACCTGACTTTCTTCAGTGGAACACAAAAGAAGATATTTTTAAGAATGTTTGTAATCAGTTTGTAATTTTTTTTTTTTACATCTGCTGGATGAAAAAATAATAAAACACTAAAATATATATATATAATTATATAAACATTATCAATTTATATTCCACAGAAAAAAAGAAAGCCATACAGGTTTGGAATAACACAAGGGTGAGTAAACTATTTTTGGGTGAACTATCCCTTTAACTATGTGAAAACGTCATCCATCCATCCATCCATCCATCCATCCATCCATCTGTCAGTCCATCAGTACTAATGAGCAAATTGTTTCAGTCCAGTCTTCAGTCTAGTTCAGCTTTTGAATTGATTCAGAGCCAATGAATACAAAGTAACCACAGCCCTCGACCGACGTAATAGTCCAGCTTACAGCTGCCAACATATGGAAGAATTTTACCCTCAAAGAACTCTGAGATTCTCTGGGAATGAGTAAAAACAAACAAGTTCATAAGCATGCCCTCGGATCTTCGTAACAAATGACACTGGATGACTATCACGGTCTATTTAGTGGCCTGTTTTTACCAGCACAATTTGCACTGGTGAAATTTAAGGAGACAGACAGTTCATCTCAAAAAATAAAAGCTAGACAGTCTTGAAAAAGCAGCTAGAAGAACATACAAAATGAATCATTTGGGTTTATCTGGTAGACATTTATCATGAAAAATGGCCTCTTGCCTTAAATCTTGTGCGTGTTGGTGCTTGATGATGTTGGATTTACTGTCAGTGAGAGTAAAGACATTACATACTGAAAATGAACAAACTATTTACATCACCACCAGAGCAAAAGAGCTTAAATCAGCAAGATTACTTTACTGTACTTAATCAAGATTACAGAGACTTTCTGAAAATATACTCCACAGCAAAATGATACAATTCAATTGCTAATTCATATGACAGAACAATGTTGGCTTCTGGCACATTTTTCTCTTCCTAAATCTTTCTATAAGCTATTATTTAAAGGTAAAAGTTATGAATACATTATCAGTGGCCCTTGCTGTGCTATTTGCATATATTTGAATAATCAGTCATGGTAGTGCAGCGATGCATAATGAGCTGAGCCCACAGAAATGGAAACTCACAACTACAGTTGCGCTGTATATCTTTGCAACAGAACAACTTAATTAACCCGCAATATTTAAACTGGCTTATTTTGTCAACCAAAACTGCACTTTGATATCAGGACACTTTAAATCTGTTTTAATATTTAAGTAACTGTATGACATAGCATGATGAAACCTGCCAAAATGGGGATTTTGAGATACTTTTTGATACTTTGCATCGCCATAGTACATCAGGGAACAGTCATCAGATCTGTAGTACAAAGGAAACCCCCTGGGCCCTTCAGTGATCCAGCCACTGTCTGTTGGGAATCACTTGCAATCCATTTCATTTTGAAAGATTGTCTTACGTCGGTCCTTTTATCTTTAAAGCCCTATGGGTCTTCTTACCAAACACATCATTTGCAGAATGAAAAACATAGTAAGGAAAAGGCCTTTGGGAGAGACTGAGCTGTGATTTATAGGACTAGCATTGCTTCTGTTGTTTGCCTTTCATTCCAGTACAAAAACAACAGTGACACTTCACACTAAATAAGTGTGAATTAGCATCATGACACTCTTAAGTCGAGCATTCAACTTGATAATGTAACATAAAAAAACAGAACTATTAATCATATTTGTGTCAGAATTGTTTTATTCTCTAGGATGCCATATTTTAATAAATATATGCGTGTTAGTTTCATGTTGTTGTCATTTTGGAAATAATCTGATTATTTTGGCTCTTTTAATTAGAAAGGTGCACAAATGGAAATTTTTTCCCTTTGTGAAAAGCACTAAAATAACCCTTATCTCAGCATGTTAGCACATAATATAACCATTTTCATCTCAGTAATGCCTCCCTATAGTGATCTCTTGGGTTTCTTTATCACTGCAAGAGACAGTAAATAGTTCATATTTTATCCATTCATACTGCAGCTAATGTCGAAAAAGCTTTTGCTGAACATTTAGAGTGCAACAAATCACTGGAAAGTCTTGTTGAAATAATTAAAAGATTACAAAGATGTTTTAAAGTGGATTTAAAACACTGTACTTCAGTCCATTACTTTTGTGAGTATGCTGATTACATTCAGCTTCAAAATGTCTCATTTTAATATCATTAAAGAACTATTCCCTCAGGCGTTATGTACAAAACAAAACAAGGAAATTTAATACATCTTCAGTGGACTGAGAACTATGATGTTTGATTGACATTTCACTCTATTTCTTACACATACATTTAAATTAAAATATAAACACAATAATATTACAATAAAAAATATTTTTTAATCACACCACATTAAAATAAGAGACAAAATTGTGCCCATTCTACATGCCTTAAATACATTAAAGTGTTTAGGATGTGAATGTTTTTTTGTTTTTAATTTACAAATTTAGCAAAATGAATCCATGTCCATCCCATGTCTCTATCTGCACTGGTAGTGTCCATATCTCTATTATAAACATAATGAATCAAGAGAACATGAACTGGTATCGCTGTCATGTGGCGTGATTCATCAGAAACAGAGGGACAGAAGCTGCCTTGACTTCCACAGAAAGATCCTTAGTTTCAAGAGTAGAAATGCTCCATCAAACTTCATTTGTTCTTCAAACTGAGAGGGAAAGAAAAACAGATTTCATGACTTTGCAACATGAAAGTCACCTTTACGTTTAGTAAATTTTACATCATCATTACTTTTAGCCCAATTTACTGGCTAAAATGCCATCTAAAGCCATTTTTCCACCGTCGGGCCAAACCGTTCTTAGCTGACCATGCTGAGAATTCCGGGTTTGTAATCGTGCTGTGCTGAACCACGCTCAAGTGGAAGTATAACTGGAACCATTCCTTTCCGCTCTTAGAACCGTTCGGCTCAACGGTGGAAAAGCAGCTTAATTTTAGCAAACGAAAATAACATTTTAGTGAACAAGAAAGTTTCAAATATTCATCAACATTTATTTATCATTGACAAATTGTGGTATAAATCCTAAAAAGAATTACATATACTAAGTATGCGTATGTGTTGTTGACCTTCATGACCTTAGACACAGCTGTCTTTACATCAGTCTCATAGACATTTTGGGGGGCAGGGGCTCAAGTGGGGAAAAAAAGGGCACTTCTCATAATTATTTATTTAACAAAATAACTGATGGTGACAAGGACTTTTTTCACATTTGAGGGAGGGCTGTCTGTATGATGTAAAGATCTATCAGCATACAACAAACTAATACAATGGATAGTTATTATTAGGAGCCTACAATCAAAATTATATAGTTACTGTTCAAAGCAGGAAACTTTTGAGGTTTTGGTCTATTTTGCTTCCATGTCTTCTTTTACTTTAATGGAAAGAAAACTTCCAAAATACGCATTTAGATGGTGTTTGTTTTAAGCCCATTACCCTCCATCTGTTTGCATCTGTAGATTTCTTCTAAATTAACCAAAACAAGTTAATCTGCATATTTAAACATAGCATTTCAGGGTAAAAGACTCTTGATGTAGGTCATTAACTGGGGAAGTTATGTGGTGATATGCTTTATTTATTTTGTTTATCCTATTCACCTGCAGTGCCTTGGCAAATGTATGCAAATTAGCACATTTTAATCAGTTAAAGGTGCAATATGTAGGATTTTCTGCCACTAGCGGTCGCTAGAGGCCTATTCAAAACAAAGGCGTAGCTTGATGACACCAAGTTTGAGCGCAGAATCATGGGACATGTGGTCTTCACCTCAACGGCTGGTGGAAAATAATCGGGATAGGACTCGGGAAGAAATCATGTTTATGGATGCGATTATTAACGTTACTGTAGTATGAAGCAGAGAAGGACAGAGTGTTGTTGGAGCTGAAAGAGGCCGCTGGAGCGATTGTTAACGAGAGACGAATGCAACACACTCCTCACGAGCAGCGGAACTTTATTATGACACAGTCGCCGGCGCTGCTTCCGCTTTTTCGGTCAGGAGTATGAGGTAATGCAGCTCTGTTTATCATTATTAGATACATTTGAGTGGCGGCTGCTGTGAGACACTTGTTGCACACTGCAGTAAGACAGATCGATTTTAGAATATCATATTAAATGCTGGATAGCCTGTGTTGATAAATGGCATGCAATTAATTTTAAAACATATTGTATGATGGAGAAAATGCTGTATTACTGTTACTAAAAATAAAGCTGCAGCTGATTATGCTATGTTAACTACTTCATAAAATAGTGTTTTTCTCTGAGCCATGGTAAAAGCACGGTACTTGCAAAAAAATCAAGAAAATTAGATTTAAACAATAAGACTAAACGTGTTGAGCTATATAACAATGATTAGTTTTCTGTATATAAATATATCACATAACAGTTGTTTCATTGTCTATTGAAACATGTAATATATTAAAGCATCTTTGGTGTTTCCATGGTTTCTACAAAATAAAACCGGAAACCGAGGGTAACACGGGTATGAAGCAATTGACAGGCAACTCCTCACACGTCCTGGAGCCTTGGTTAAAATGGCAATTTTCTCACTATTTGCAAATAGTTGGAAACATTTGGGATATTGTAAGTACTCAAGTGAACAAAATATATAACACTGGCCTAGTGGTTTTTGGATATTTTACTGCAAAATTCTTACATATTGCACCTATAACACCTAATGTGCATATCAAAGTGGTGATTGTGATGACGTTATTAGACACAAATTTTACTGTATATACCTGTAGTGTCTCCATTATTAAGTACAGTACATTAGCCTGTAAGGCCATAATATATTGCCTTAGCTAAACTTTAGCTCATTTATTACATTAGCTAGTAGCTGATGAGCCATGCATGTTAGCAAGACACAAGTTAAAGGGTTAGTTCACCCAAAAATGAAATTTCTTTTATTAATTATTCACCCTCATGTCGTTCCACACCCATGAGACCTTCGTTCATTGTCTGAACACAAATTAAGATATTTGTGATGAAATCCTTTTTTTATTCCCCATAGAAAGCAACAAAATTACCGTCATTCAAGGTCCAGAAAAGTAACATAAAACATTGTTAAAATAGTCAACGTGACTACAGTAGTTTAACCTTAATGTTAGGAAGCGACAAGAATACTCCTTGTGAACAAAAATAAAACAACTTTATTTAACAATTTCTTCACTACCCTGTCAGACTCGTACGCAGTGAACGCAGTTTAGTGCTTCCGTGTTTACATCCAAACGATCCGTTTCTGGACCTTGAATTATGGTAATTAAGTTGCTTTCTATTGGGGATAAAATTTTTTTTGGATATTTTGGATTTCAACAAAAAATATCTTAATTTGTGTTCCGAAGATGAATGAAGGTCTTACGGGTGTGGAACGACATGAGGGTGAGTAATTAATGACATATATTTTTGGGTGAACTAACCCTTGAACTATATTCATCTTTTGGCTAAATAGCTGTAAAGTCGAGGCACTGGTAGTCTTTTGTTCATCACCACTCACCTCCACACAAGCCAAGAAAAACACAACTGGGTTAGGAGCTGGGGCTGCTGCCTGCCTGCTTGTTTGTCTGTGTGTCTGATGTGCCGATGTGTGCTGCACTGCTGCACGGAGACGCGGAGGGAGGAATAATTTTTTATTCAATAAATATATTTGTTTGATATGGAAGCGGTGCGCAAACAGGAATATATGTTCATTTATTTAAAGAAAAAAAAAGCACCCAAGAAAAAAGGGCACTTTCTCTTGAGGAAAAAAAAGTGCAGGTGATCAAACCCCCTTTGATGTCTATGTGTGCACGTGCCTGCTTTACATGTCTTGTACAGCTGAGAAGAGCAAAATAAAATGAATAAGAATAAAGTTCAAACTAACAATTCTCTTTCTACAAAATATAACTTTTGATTAATTTGGTTGTTCGAGAAAATGAATTAATTACAAAACAAGTACATATTTATTCCCTGGAAATTGAGTAAACACTGTTACTGCATTCCTGCCGTGGGTTAGATCCTCATTCACCTCTCAGATACCAATTACAAACATTGCCTGTGACAGAAATACCAAAATAGATACACTGGTTTTAAGAAAACTATAATTTCCAATTTATTAAATAATACAAGAAGAGGGATTGTAAATCCACCCCCGTTTACAATCAAATATGTGAGTACACTATTGTGATATAATATTGTGAAATCTTTAAAGCTTTATTTATTAGCATATTTACAATGTGACAATCTTATTAGTACATAACTTAGTTCAAGTTACCTTGTGCATTTGTATAATTTTGTGAAGATGTTTATGCTATGTTTATGTTTATGCTATGTCCCTGATTAATCTGTGTATGATTAGTTCTGTTCAGCTAATTAACCTGCTAAAACAATTCTTCAGTTTACACAACACACTCTCATGGCAATTAGTAACTATTATACGTTTTGGCAAATTGGTGGCTAATTCAAAAATCACAAGTTTCTGTACAAATCACATTTAATTTCAGATTCACATAAAATCACCACTTTGTAAAATAGTTATGTTTTGCATAGTTTTTACATTGCATTGTTTCTACATTGTTTGTGCATTAACATCTTGCAGTATTTTTTTATTTTTATTTTTTTGTCATTGTGTTTTATGTGCTTTGTCATCTACGAACTCAAAAAACACTTTGTCAACAACTATTTTCATTAGTAATTTCATTAACACTGAGCGGAAGGGTGTGTGATTAGTGACCCAAACAGAACTCCAGCAGTGACACTCATTGCTCTCGGATTGATCCATCATCGAATTTCCAAATCCTGCGTTCGGCACAAAACTGGCAGGAAATGCTCAATTGAGCCGAGGTACAGAGATTCGGACACTGGCCTCCGGACAGATTTGTGACTCCTTGCACTCAGTCAAATGATTAGTTTAAATGTGTTTTAAGGATAATGGAATGGGGATTGAAAGATGAACAAACTGGAACAACACAAAAAGCATGAAGTGTTGGTGGCTAGCGACCAAATCCCCTGCTCTGTTTGGCAGTGTTTACTGAGGTGAGTAGTTCAAAGGGAGGGTCTATGCACCAAGGACTAACAGGCTTACTAAACGTTGGCATAAGCCTACTTTCCCAACCGTAGTCACATATAAGAGATATAAACTTAAGAGATAACCTCTAAGGATAAATCTAATGCTTAAAAAGTAATATCTATGATTTTAATTCCTCTATCCTCTAATAAAATATTGTTCACATTCAAGGTGTTTTGTTTGTGAAGGAATCTTATAAGGGAACCAATTGTTCTTGTTCAGGACTCCTGTTTTCAAAGCACGAGCTCTGATTTAAGTTCATTTATTATCATCTATTATTGGTGCTCAGTTATTTTCAATTATCATTGGTGCTTAATTATATTATAATGGTTCAAATTATTGCAGCTTTGTTGAGCATAAGTGACTTAAAAAAAAAAAAAATCATAATTATTCTAAACTTTTGACCAATATTGTAAGTCCGTTTCAACAAATCGTTTCAATGACTCACTCATAACATGGAAAAACAGTCACTTGTCACCAACTATGAACTGGCGTAACTGTATAACCTGCCGAAAGATCACTGAACCAATGAATTAATTTTTTAGTGAATAGACTCAGAAGATTTGAATCTCCAACAATTGACATGATTGTTTTTGTTTAGTTATGATTTTAGTTACAATGGATCAATGATTAAGTGCACTGTAACCGAATATTCAAGACTGAAACTACAAAAGTTTAGATATACAGTATTAATAAAGTGTAGATGATTAGTATTCTTTACCACTAAAGCCTCTCTCTCTCTCTCTCTCTCTCAAAATTCAACCGCATTAAAACATCAGCTCCGGTAATGTATGAGCCTCAGGGTCCCATACATTGAGGGCCGTCCTTGTGTACACTCATCACAGCTTCTTCTGGTGCATGCTTATGAACACATCATGTGGGGCGAGAAGGTGGAATAATGCCACTGCGTGCCACTCTGTGACAGCTTGGACACGCCTGCCGGTTCCCATCATGCATCTCACGTTCCTTCTCCTTCATCTCTACCTAATTAAGATTCTATGCAGCCCAGAATGCTATGCTCTGACCTTGCCTGCTCCGATGCAGCCTCTGCATGGAAACTGTGGCCCGTACGGTATCGTGAGGACATGGTCCAGTCAGGCGGAATATTGATTCAGAGCAGATATTGATCGCGTATACAACACTCCATTAACTTCTCTCGCATGAACACAATGCAAGTTAACACCTTGTGCCTGCTGTTATGAGTACTGCTGTGCACAGCACTTTAACATTACAACGATTACATGTCAGTATAATTAATAACAATGGTAACTAGATTTGCATGTCCTGAAGGAAATACTAGTGCTTGTACACTAAAATAACAGTATTATAAATAGTTACATATATACAAGAATGACAAGATCACAATTCAGTATGCAAATATGACGTGTGCTGAACATTTCTGTGGTGGAGATTTTGCTACTCAACGACTTAAAGAGGACCTACAGTATTATGCCCTTTTACAAAGTCTTGATTTAGTTTTTTGTGGTATACTAGAATAGTTTTTCTTGCTTTATTATATAAAAAAATGGTCGTAAGTCCCATTGAACTCTATTGATACCGACGGAACCTGCGACCTTAGTTCGCTTTGGGAAATGCACCCCTGTTTAGTTCTCGTCTCAATGAAGCCCCTCCTTCTGAAAAGCGCAAGGTGCTTAGATTGGTCGGCTGGACCAATGTGTTGTGATTGGTCAAATGCTTCAAGCGTGTTTCAGAAATGTCACCCCCCTTAGCATAAGTGTGAATTTCAACACACTAGGTGTGTTCAACATCGGCTGCGGCTAGATGCAACTGATTGGTGAGAGTAGCTGCGTGCAATCAGGATGGTGCTGAAAACGGAGATGTGAAGTTGGACACTTTCTGCTTCCCGTAGTGACGCCTGTGCTGCGTTTGCATACTTTATCACAGCTGAAGTGAAATAAATGCAATATTTGACTAATACACTGATGTTTCAGAGACATTTTCATTGTAGCATCTGGACCAATCAGACACACAATTATTCATTATATTTAATGAATTACCCAGAAATTCTCTCACAAGTCCTGTCAATTCCATCCCCCACAACTGCAACACAAAGACAGAATAGGTGTCCGGTTCTTATTTTATTGCTGTCAGGAATGTGCGGAGAAGACTCTGACTTAATTCTTTCTGAGAAGGACAAATAAACCATTTTAATCCTATAAATAACCTATATTTAATTCTATATATAACCACATGAGAAATGTATAAACGTGTATCCAATTTTTCCCTCTCATTATTTTCCTTTTATAGGTTTTTTTCTATGTATTAATTCTCTCTTTTGAACTATTTTGTATTAATGTTTCAGAGTCCAACTACGGACTCCAACTTTCGTTTCCTATTTGGTGATTTATGTTACATGTTACTAACTCTGTGACAAATTTATATTATAAGAATCTAGAAGGTTCTTCTCTCAAACATCCAATCCAATGTCTTATGCTAATATCTGTCTACAGAACAAAGACTCATAAAAGTTTCCCTCTGAAGGGAAAACTCCTTATTGGCTCAGTCACCTCAAGAGGGTGTGACATCTTCACCCTTTAAATTAATTGATCACAAGATCACAGTCTCTTTTTTCCTTTACTGAAAAATGCTGATGAGAAGATGATGCTGTTCTAGAAGCTTCTAAGGAACCCCAAACTTGTGCCAGGCTTCGGCCTAGACCTTCCATTCACCAAAGATCCTCTGAATCCAACTGGTTCTCTTTCATCAAGACAATATCTGCAAAGATTCAACGGAAGCCTCCACAAATTGCATCAGGACAGCTTTAATTAAAATGGGCGAGACATGCAAGTATCAAACTTAGTCTCATTATGTGATACATTAAGTATCCTTACCCCTTTTAAAGAAGGGCCTGTTAAAACTGAATTTCAAACAATGCTGTAACTTCTTGCTTTCCTGTATTCGGCTCTCTTTCCCTTGGTAAACTGTATGTGTGTGAATGTTAGAGTAGTTAAGTGTTTAGTCTAGTTAATAAAGTCTTGTTCATGTCACATGTAAAGTAGTACGTGTTTCATGCTCATATACTGGAGTCCCTATTCATGCCGATCCTGACTACATGCTCTGAGTAGTACTGTACAATAAGATTGTTATTTCCCATAACCTGGAAATGAATATTTCTTAGAATTAATAAACAATTAACACTGAGTGTTCATTGGCAAAACAGGTTAATTGATTGTAATATTAATTTTATTACATTAAGTTAATTTTATTAACTGATCCAAAAATGTATAATTAATTATAACTAGTTATGATTAATTATTCATATTTCTTTTGAGCTAATTTGCTACATCATTCAATACTTTATGTACTGCTTACAGCGTCCGTTTTTACACGAATTAAGTTCAACATAAGCACATTTTATTTAAATACCAATGTAGTGGGGTCTACGTTTTTCATCAGTTTTATTTTGATAAACATGACACAATACAACATTGCAACTACATGAAAAGAGATTTAACTGTTATAAAAATACAGATTTTTGAGCATTAGTGGAACTGAAGGTGTGAGAATAAACACGAAACACGTTATCATGCAGTGAATCCGTCTAATCGTGAAACAGCTGTGTCGTCATCAGAGCTTGTGCAGCCACTCTCGAGAAGCTGTTAAGAATGAACCAGCCGGCTGCTCTTGAATTGCTCTCATGGTATTTTTATGCCTTACGTCCCAGTCACATGGCGTTGGCGCTGTCTCAAGTCGGACAAAATTTCTAACCGGCATGCACTGCTTCAAGTCAGCCACCAATCGGTCTGTGCAGCGCTGCATGAAGTCGAACAAGCCTACTACTAACGCAACTGAACCAGGCCTCGCCCCTTTTTTTGTGTGTCTTGAGTGGGAATTATTTAAATTGGGGAATATTGAGACTACTGAGGAATGAGGAATACCGAGGATGTTTAAGCCTGGCAGAAACAGTGCTTAACTGATATAGAGAATAACTCCCTTTGGAGTGGAATTTGTGCTTTGTAATTTTTCAGACCTTTTTCATGCTCAAACATCAACACTACACACTGAACTAGTTGAAAATATAAAAGGCATAATAGGTCCTCTTTAAAACTTTTGAACCTGTTCACCAAAGAGGTTTGTTCAGATTCATTTACTGATTGTTACATCAGTGAGTGTCTTTTTGAATGTTATGAGTGAGTCACTGAATCATTCACCAACCAAATCGTAACCTTTATTAAAAAAAAAGGATTTTGATGTTGCAGAAGAGATGTATTTTCTGCCACATTATCATTATGTGATTCAGGTTTACCTTTGATTCTTGTCTTTTTTTTGTTGTTGTTGTTCAAGATGAGATGCAGTGGCTGAGACTCACTTGTTCTGGTGTTTGGAGCCCTGCAGATGTGCGTGGTATTGTGCTATGGAGTTGAGCGTAACACTGCAAACCTCACATGTGTGACTCCGCTTCAAGCCTAAGAGCATACAAAAAAATATGTACACATCTATTAGACTAGAACTAACTATGTTGTTTCATATAAACCAACAGCAAATGACCTCAAATCTTCTCTCAGGCTAAATATAATGTCTTATTTAGGCAAACACCTACAGACAGCTAAATCATGAGCATTTGACCATCTCTTCACCCTACATGAATCACGGTGGGGTAAATTAGCATACAGTCTGAATATAGCACATTGGTATTCTTTCTAAAAAAAAATTAAAAAAAAAAGGGAAATTTGACTGCGTCAATGGACCATAATGGTAAATTTGTGTTTTATATATATACACACAACGGTTCTTTCTGGTTCTTGAATCTGATTGGCTGATAGTCGTGCGATATTCTAGTGATAACAGCACTCTTACCTTTTCACCGTCTGTATTACTCCGCTTGAAGCGACTGTCATGGCGGCCGAGCAAATCCACCGCAATTTTTGCAAATACTTCACTTGTACCACGAACTGTAGTTTTATGAGTTTATTAGGCGAGACTGTAGTTGTTTAGACCTGAATTATGTGACTTATATTTAATCATAGTGCCTATTTTACAACTTGTTAAGACGTTTTCGGAGATGCAAGCTCCAGGCCACCAATGGCCGTTCGGGGGTTGTATAACCGACGAGAACAGCTTCTTCTTGGCCAATGCTTTGGGGATTTGCCGCTGGCTCTTATAGTGGTTAAACATGAGACACAAATCATTTTTGGTACATAAAACAGTCAATATTTGGTCTTATTAATCTATTGTTCTAGAGCAAGTTGAATTGTGCTATGTTAAATTTGATAATGTAATATTAAGGCTGTATTTACTTACCTCTATATAGCATAGCATATTGGCTACAACTAGACGGGAAATATCAGACGAAGACTCTTCTCTGCTCTTCAAATACATAAAACATTAGCCTTTATACATATAGTGTTTCTTGAGCAAAGAAAACGCTTTACATTTTTTTTCTTTTCAAACATCAGCTCTTTATTTACCTTTGCATTGCAAAGAAGCAGAGATCTCCAAACTGCGTGCAGCACTTCATTCACGACAGAGGATTTGTGAGGTTTAACTGACAGTTTGGTACCCACTTAACATTATGTTTGAAAGGTATTTTAACATTAAATATGCCTTAATTGCAATTTATTAGATTATATTTTTGTTTACACATGGTTAAAATGTTTATTTGTAGTGGTAACCATGGAAATCTACAAATACTATAGGCTTAGCTGAACTATGGTCACTGTAGTAATGGTTCAGTTTCATAAGGGACTGCTAGTGACAGGCTGTTGCACCCATAAAATGCAAACTTTGTATTCTGACAGTATAGTTACAGAACAGAACATCAATACGAACTTTTAATGTTCAAATTTAAATAAATGTAAATGTAAAAACTATGTAGGCTACTATGTCATTTTGTTTGTTGTGAAATAACTCAAACATATTATGTTGTTCTGTCTTCTGTTAAGCATTGTTCAGGGCTACAATTCCCAAAAGCATCAATGATTTCTTACAATATTAAACGCATGCAGCTGTTTGAATGTAGTGAGCGAACGCTTTCTGTGATTGATTAGTTTTGACTTGCAGCATTTGCGTGTGTTCTGATGATCAGGAAAATAGTTCTACTACACAATTATTCGCTAACATAGGTTATTTGTCCAATTCAATGCATATTGTATGCATTCAATTTATTGTTAATTAAACAAAATCACTGGTAAAAAAACAAAACAAAACAAAACGATATTTTTATTTGAGTATCGATACTTTCGATACTCAACGTCAGTATCAATATATCGATACTTCATAATGATATGCCCATTCCTACTGTCCAAAATACAATAAGTTTCAATGGAGTGACTCAACATTCCTTCGTTACTAATTCTAAAGTGACGTTTTAGAATTAGTAACAGAGGCTTGGTAAAACTGTCAACTTGAGATTTGAATCCGTGGTGGAAAGAAGTAGTGCTGCACAAAAGGGGGTTTTAAAGACACTCACTTCGTTGTTATTTTTTATTTATTAACACACTCGTGCCGTTGAACTGTTGTATAAATGCAATATCACACTTGTAGCCATGCGATATGGCTGTATATCAGCACGGCTGTGATTCATCAGTAGGCACGAGGCTACAGGCCGAGTGGCGTAGGTAATCACAGCGTGCTGATATACAGCCATATCGCACAGCTACGAGTGTGATACTCGCACGGCTACTTAGAATCAGAATCAGAATGAGCTTTATTCGCCAGGCGTGCACAAACACACAAGGAATTTGTTGTGGTTTTCTACAGGAGCTCTTGGTACACACATACATATGACATGAGAACAGAAAGAACATTTAAATAAGTAAACTAAGTAAATAATAATAAATAAGTAAAATAAAGTAAATAACAATGCTAATGTGGTATACATCTGGAACAGAAGCCATACAGATTTGTATATACAGCAGGATGAAAATATATATATATATACACTCGTGTGATATTGCTCATATATATATATATATATATATATACATACATACATACATACACACACACACACACACACACAAACACATAACAGCCGGAAATGCAGCATCCATGCTCCAGTAAACAGATTATGCATAAAACCAAATATATAGATATATTCAAAGAGCGTGTCCATATATGTGGAATCATCTAGCATGTGATGAGATTTACTACGGGGAGATAGGTGGTGTTAAATGACCCTTACATATGCCACATGACCCTTGCATATGCCACAAAACAAGCACCTCCTCTGTTTAAACAAGAGGAATCTTTTGTTATCCGAGTATCTAAGCGATCAGGCCAGATAATGAATGGAGGCACATCTAGGAGCCTCATCAATACCATTTACCACGGATCTATATTCAATCAAAGCCGTAGATTACGTTGGCCTCATCTTTGCAACCACACTGCCTCAGCTTTTCTTTGGCATTGTGCACATTTGCAATGATTAAAAACATAACAGAAGGGGCCATGAAATACACTGAGAAGTCGTATCCTCCCACAGATCTGTCTTCCTACACCAAATCTGTTCTCCGCCTCTAACTAGGACAGACCAGTAAATTATAAGCTTGTGTGAAGCTTGGAAAATCAGTCGCTGGCTTCCTGTGAGGTGGGAAGTCCGGCTATAAAATGGGATTCATTTATTGTGGAGCACTGATTCGGCCCCCTGCTGTTAGCACCACTAACTTTTGTAATTTAACAACAGAACAGCACTAGGCAATTGCTATTGAGTAGAAATAGCATATCAAATACTATTCTAGTCTGCTTTCATAGAAGACTATTTTAAACTCACCACGCTATAACAAGCACACCACAAAAATAGTGTTTTCAATCCTGAGAGTGCTTGTACTATCACTGCAGAGTGCAGTACTGGGAAGCCTTAATGAAAACTGCAGCAATGAGTCATATTTATGAGTCACAAGCATGACTTGAGGGACAGGACACTGAATCTAAATCCAACATTTGGCCAAACGGCAGCTGGTAAACACCTCCCACGAAATCGTTTCTGTCCCTCCACACGTCAAAACTCACCAACGAGGTGGCTTTGCTGTCCGCAACCTCCGCCATTGTCGGTTTGTTTGGCAAGCAAAGATTTTGAGCTTGGGGAGTCTCTTTGTCGCGCCATTAATTACCTATTGATAACTGCCTCAAACGAAAAACTCTTTAGTTAGCTGCTGAATAATGCAAATCTTTAATGAAATGCCTGCTTGTAAAAAGACTCTAAGACCATTACAATGCCTCTGCTGAGGCCTGTAAAACAGTGGATGGTCAATGCTAAAATGATATCTGTGGTTAAACGGTGGCATTTACGAATAACATTACGAGTTACTCGTGAGCCATTACTACAAAATGATGAAACACTGAAAACAAACATTGTTACAGTTCAATGTACTTTTTTAAAGGGACAGTTCAGCCAAAAATTTAAATTCTGTCATTTATTCACCCTCATGCCAAACCCATAAGACTTTCATTCTTCCACAGATTACAAAAGAAGTCGCCCTTGTATATGAAATACAGTTTCAGCTTTTAAGCTTTTTTTGTGCTTAAAAAGAATGCGATTCATTAAAGGGTTAGTTCACCCCAAAATGAAAATTATATTATTAATTATTCACCCTCATGTCGTTCCAAACCATTAAGACTTTTGTTCATCTTTGGAACACAAAAGAAGAACTTTTTGATGAAATCAGAGATTTCTGTCCCTCCAAAGACTGCCTAACCCTTTAAACTGGTGCATACAACGTGTGCACTATTCCAAGAATATACTTGGGCTCATTTATTGTAATTGCTTTGAAAAGAGCAAGCAGCTCATTATTTACAAAAATCTCCTTTTATGTTCCACATAAGAAAGGAACAACATGAGAGTGAATAAATGATGACAGAATTTTCACTTTTGCGTGAACTATCCCTTTAAATCTTTGTTTTGTCTGTTCTTCTCAGAACATACCGTTCAGTTCATCTCCATCCTCCAGACTTTTACCCAGCTGTACGAGGAGGTTAGCTTGGGCTGCATTTTTTTTGTGCTTCTTGCCTTCATAGTGTTGTCTAGCCATGCTGGGGTTGTTGAACCAGGCCTTGCACATCTGGCAGTAGCGGTGTGAGAGCCTCCCATGTATGGAAGGACTTCCCGGGGAATCTTCAGTCACCATATGCTCTGAACTGGCTGTCACCTCTGCAAGAAGGCAAAACAGACTTAGTGTACTTGGTGCACTATACATTAATTACCAAACAAGCTACAGGTGAAGACTATTATGTTAACAAAACACCATGACTGTGGGGTCACCGTAATAATACCTGTTTATTGATTTTTTTTAAAAAAAAGCTTTTACTTGTCAAGTGGCTAAATGGGACTTTAAAGGTTTTTGGGGACATTAAACGTCATCACACCAAACAAAAAAAAATCATCTACTGTTTAGTCCACTTTTACAATCTCGTTGTGTTTCTACTCTAACTCAAACTGTCAGGGAAAATGTTTTTAAATAAAGACTGAAAAAGTTGGAATAGTAATGATGTTGAAGTCATGCTACCATTGTGTAGTTTGTTTTTAGCTTTTGACTTCTGCCGATTGTATTTACGCATCAAAATTCATAAAAGTTGTGTTTATTTGTGAAGATTATCACGATGAACATTATTTTCTGCAATAATCCAAAAGCCAATGGGTTTTTGTCGAGGGAACCAGGGTGATGCTAACCTCCAGGTTGGCCTACAAAAATATGTCATCACTGCAGCACTATATAAATGTGATCAAAATAATAATAAATGAATAAACTAAAAATGCAACATCTGCAACAAAAGAAAAATAATACAAAACATATTTGTAGAATAAATCATCTGCAACATACCAACACAAGGTAACAGGCAGCCTTAAAGTTAAAATGGCATATTCATTTCTCATTTTATTTACCAATATCGGGGCAACAACAGCAGGTGTGTGACACCATTAATAACACATATTAGAATTTCGGAGACATGCGTACATGATTCTATTGACATTTTTTGCTTGCGGTCTGTCTCACCTGTCAAGGCATGGAGCACAGTCTTGTGTCAGTTTGAAGTATTTCATGGGTAAAGGGCGCATATTAGGAACACAGAAAGTCCCCTGTGGCTGCAACTTAATAAGGTGCATTCTGAATCTCATGACACTAATATGATGAATATGTTTCATAAACAGACGGGAGGCTATTTTTCTTGCACAAGCAGGTATAAGCTTCCCTGTTTCTTTTTAAGAAGTGAATTTTTATCACAAAGTTGAGAAGAAGCTCATTACACTCAGTCATAGTAAACGGCAAACGAGACTACACTGACAGCTATCCCACGTCATAACGGATGGCACAAATGGGGCATCTCTTGGCTCTTCTGCTGTTTTTCAAATGGAAGATATCTGGGTAGATACTGGCAGCTCTACAGGTGTATTTATAGAACGTATCAAAATAACTAGAAGATAATAGAAGCGTTCTTTTTTCTTTTTTTCTTCTTCCTTCTGTCTCAATTTTCATCCAATTCCCTGAGGTGTTTGAATGGAAGGATGTTTTCATTATAACACATAATCAGAGTGTGATATGAAACACTACCGTGACGAACACAATGGTCTGAGACCACAGGTGAAAATGTTCATATTTTGCTTTGTTTATATTTTTTCTCCACAATTGTTTATACAAATGTCTTGGTATTTCATCTATATAACATATATCTGCGATTTAAATGTTTTCTGTATGTTTAAGATTTTTTTTTTTTTTTTTTTAAAGAAATTAACATTTTTATTCAGCAAGGATACAATAAATTGACAGTAAAGACATTTATATTGTTACAAAATATTTCAATTTCAGATAAATGGATAAATGCAGTTCTTTTGAAATTTCTATTTATCAAAGAATTCTAAAAAACAGAAAAAATGTATCACAGTTTTTCACAAAAATATGAAGCTGCACAACTGTTCTCAACATTGATAATGATAGTAAATGTTTCTTGAGCAGTAAATCAACATGATTTCTGAAGGATCATGTGACACAGAAGACTGGAGTAATGATGCTAAAAATTCAGCTTTGCATCACAGGAATAAATTGCATTTTAAAATATATTCATATAGTAAACAGTATAGTATTATAAAATGGAATAATATTTTTTACTATTTTATTGTATTTTGATCAAGTAAATGCATAAAAGACTTCTTTCAAAAACATAAAAAATTCTTACAGATGGTATTTTACCTGTTCTTTCCAACTCTGTTTATGTGAAATATGTGCAGGTGCTAAGGATCAACATAATTTTATGTGTTATCATTTGGAGCTCGCATAATATCTTGTTCAAACTAGCGTTACAATAATTGTGTAGATCTGCAGTGGACCAGTCTGGTCAATTACTTGATAATGGCAATGACACTCAAGGGTAATTTAATAAAATTATATCCTCATCTGTATTCCAGCCTCTCAGACCATTTCGTCTTCACCTTATTATTAGAGTGGTGCAGGGATGACAACAAAACCTGGAAAACTAATTCACCACTGGTTCCCTCAAGATTTTTCAATGGGGTTTTTCAATTTATGAGTAAAATAAGGTCTGTGGTAAACATAACTTGACAATATTTTGATGTTTTAAATTACACACACTCACACCCCAAACATTCTTATCTAGTTACATATTAGAAACACATGTTTTCAAAAATAAACAGAACTGCATCTGCATCACATTTTCGGTATGGGTGTGTGTAATTTTTGTGTTGTCAAGTTATGTATCAAGTTTCGTCAAGTTATTATTACCACAGGCTTTATTTTACACATAAATTGAAAAATACCATTATAAAACCCCATAGGAAAATCTAAAATGGCAAATTAGTATTTATTTATTTATATATATATATATATATATATATATATATATATATATATTATCATAAATATTAAAGAGTTATTAAAAGGAATAATTCACCCCAAAATGAAAATTAAAGTAAAAAAAATAAAATAAAAAAAGTCACTTTTTAATTCTTTATTTTAGGGTGAACTATCTCTTTAAGGTCTTAGTAAAAAACAAGAACCTTCTCATCTCTTCCTCAAAAACACCTGTTCATGTAAAACAGAGAAAAAAATTCTGACCAGAAAAATCACCATCATGTAAGATCTTTATGACAACGGAAGCAGCCGCATAGCAACCATCCAATTGTAACTGAATAATGCTGAGCCTCTACTATGACTGCTGAACAAACAACAAAAGGACAGTTTCTTGAACCCTATTATGGTTACTAATAGTTTTTAATGGTGCTGCTTAGTGACGCTTGCTATTTGAACAAACACTTTAAAAAGTCAGCACGTAACTCGTCCCGCACCATTTGTGCTGTGGACATAAAGGCACGTTAAATCATGTGGCTTGTTGATGAGAGGTGCGTTATTACTTTCCAAGTGATTGGACATACGATTGCCTGGTGGATGATAAAACAGACAAAAGTCACTTTTTTGCAAAGACTGTAAAAATCTAGTCTTGTGAATGGATTTCATCTGATATACCGCATGTTGCATGGGATGGACACGTTCTGAATATACCAGCAGTCATTCTGGATTGTTTTCTGAGCTCTTTCCATTTTTTTCTTTTTTGGGTCATTTCGCACCCTCAGGTATCTCGGCCACACAAAATTATGCATGCTAAGTGAGTCAGTGATGTGTTGCTCCTGCTAAAGGCCCTGCTCTTATCATAAACATGCTACGAGCGACAGCCTTGAGAACACAAAACTCTGATATGCCTAATGCACTCACATTTGAATGAATGAAAAACAGGACATCCAGCTGCAGTTGCAAGTCCTGATATGTGATATATGATTGATACTGCAAACATGAGAAACTCAGTTGTCAGTTGTGCACGTTCGTGAAACTGCACCGCAGTTCTAATTAAAAAAAATTAAAATTTTTACATATACATGTAAAAAAAAAATATATACATGTACAGTATATATATATATATATATGTTGAGTGTCGAGTGCTCAGAGTAAATGAGTACACCCCCTTTGAAAAGTAACATTTTAAACAATATCTCAATGAACACAAAAACAATTTCCAAAATGTTGACAAGACTAAGTTTAATATAACATCTGTTTAACTTATAACATGAAAGTAAGGTTAATAATATAACAGAACACAATTTTTTTCAGTTTTACTCAAATTAGGGTGATGCAAAAATGAGTACACTACTACATCTAGCACTTTGTATGGCCTCCATGATTTTTAGTGACAGCACCAAGTCTTCTAGGCATGGAATGAACAACTTGGCGACATTTTGCAACATCTATCTTTTTCCCATTCTTCAAGAATGACTTATTTTAGAGACTGGATGTTGGATGGAGAGTGATGCTCAACTTGTCTCAGAGACATACTTGGCCACTGAATCACTTTCACCCTGTTCTTCTTCAGAAATCCAACAGTGGCCTTAGATGTGTGTTTAGGATCATTGTCGTGTTGGAAAAGTGCACGACGACCAAGGGCACAGAGAGATGGTAGCATCTTCTCTTTCGGTATAGAGCAGTACATCTGTGAATTCATGATGCCATCAATGAAATGCAGCTCCCCGACACCAACAGCACTCATGCAGCCCCACATAAGGACACTGCCGATACCACGTTTCACTGTAGGCACCATGCATTTTTCTTTGTATTCCTCACCTTTGCAACGCCATACAGTTTTGAAGCCATCCGTACCAAAAACATTTATCTTGGTCTCATCACTCCAGAGTATAGAGTCCCAGTAGTCTTCATCTTTGTCAGCATGGGCCCTGGCAAACTTTAGGCGGGCTTTTTTGTGCTTGGGCTTTAGGAGAGGCTTCTTTCATGGACGGCACCCATGCATGCCATTCCTCTGCAGTGTACGCCGTATTGTGTCTCGGGAAATAGTCACCCCAGTTTTCTACTTCTTTAGATAACTGCAGTGAACCTGCATGCCGATTTTCTTCAACCCTTCTTATCAGAAGACGCTCCTGTCGAGGTGTTAACTTCCGTGGACGACCTGGACGTCTCTGTGAGATGGTTGCAGTTCCATCTTTTTACAAATTTTGTACCATTTTTGCTACAGTATTCTGACTGATAAGTAAAGCTTTCTTGGCCCCTCCAAGCACCGAAGGCTGGGTGACCGTCGCACAGAGCTCTCTGGCGAGACTACGGCCCTCATGCAGGTCGAGAATAATTCCCAGGAACGAGATAAGTTGGCTGGGAGATAAAGAGCTCTTTGGAAAATTGACCCTGAGCCCCAAGCACTTCAAGTGGCTGAGGAGGAGGGATCTGTGTGCCACTAGCTCAGCCTCCGACTGAGCCAGGACGAGCCAGTCGCCGAGGTAGTTGAGTATGCGTATGCCCATCTGCCTCAGAGGGGAGAGGGCCGCATCCATGCACTTCGTAAAAGTGTGGGGAGCTAGAGACAGCCCGAACGGAAGGACCAGTTATTGATACGCCACCCGTTCGAAGGCGAATCTCAAGAATCGTCTGTGATGGGAGGCTATCTGGATGTGAAAGTAAGCATCCTTCAGATCCAGGGAAAAGAACCAGTCAGCTGGACGAATTTGCGAGAAGATCTGTTTCAAAGTGATCATTTTGAACGAGTGCTTTATTAGGGCCCGAATCAGACATATGAGGTCACAAATCACATGGAATCTGATTTCGAGAATTTCAATTCTGATTTTGGCCACTTACATATGTGGTCCTAAATCCAATACAGGTATGATGTTTTGCAATGCGACCTCAGTCTGAACAGTCATATCGGAATTCATGCGACTTTTACATCACTCTAGATCAACATTCGTCAAAATTCTGTGCTCATGGGAGTCACTTCAAAGATTTTACATACCCCAAGTTATAAAGACAGCTGCGAAGGGTAGTCAGTGGAAGGGCAATGATGTGCCAGAACTTATAAGTATTACAGTGACAGCTCGATATAAAAGCAAAACATCATAAATGTTCAAAAAATCTGCTCTCTTTTTTTGCATCCTCATCTTTGCTTTTAATATTGCCTGCGCATAAATTCATTGGGTTCCGCTGCAGATCACACTTTAAATACACACGTGTAATCTACTTTAATGTCCTCTTTGTTTACTTCCATATGACAGCGTGCTGCGTCTTTTTATCATTCTTTTGTGCACTGGAATCTGATATTGGCCACATTTTAAATCAACAATGTGAACTGCTATACAAAAAAATTGGATCTGAGCAATAAGTTGGAATTGCAGTGTGAACATAGCCTTAGTAGCTTTTAGTGCACTGTTGCGATTACAAAGATTTTTTGAATGGTTCCTATTCGGTTGCTTAAGGGATAGTGCACCAAAAAATGAAAATTATTCCATGATTTACTCACCCTCAAGCCATCCTAGGTGTATATGACTACCTTCTTTCAGACAAACACAATCAGAGATATATTTAAATATATCCTTAGTCCTCCAAGGTTTATAATGGTTGTGAATGGGGGCCCAAATTCTGAAGACAAATAAAATACATCCATCCATAAAAAAAAAAAAAAAAATGAATCCATACGACTCCAGGGGGTTAATAAAGGCCATTATAAACCTTGGAGGCATGTTAAGCACCTATGTTTAAAATGTAGGTTTAGGGTTTTTAAAAAAGACCATAACTCTAACTGTGAACAGCAATCATATACCTCATATCATACCTCATCAAACATCAATAATATCTGATAACTTGAGTATTAATAATAATGAACTCATTCTCAAGAATAAATTGCCTCATTATCTCATATTTAGAGTCAGTCTATGGCCAAACAGATCACTTCCCCACTGGCTGCTTAAGACGTCATATGCATGTAAAACTCATTTAAATATGAATGATCCAGAAACAGTTTGGCCTTCATATACGGTGATTTAGTCAGTGTGGAGCTGATCTTAGATTCCCACCTCCTACCTTTAGATGTGATGGCAGGTGGTTCCCCCAGCAGTAGCCTCAGTCTCTTGGCATGGATCTTGCCCTGGTAGTGCGACTGGGCCACCACCGCTGAAGTGAACGACATATTGCACAGCGTGCAGCACTTGTTCTTGTCCACATCTCCCTCCGCACTGCCCTAGGACGACACAGAGACATACACATACTCTGATATCCTTTAACAAAGACCGTTTATCACCTTCAGCTAATAGTACTGGAGAACAGAATGATTTATGAAGCAAATGTGTTATCATTACTTTAAGACAAAGATATGAAATTTGGCTGTCAAATTGGCAGATGTGGGTCGTGCTGTGGAGAAGTAATTTACAAACTTCTAAAAACGGTGTAGCATATTTTCTACTTCCTGCTCTGATGCAACCACTCTGAGTTTCTCATATTGACTGATATTGGCTCTAAACCATGTTCTAAACACTGTTGGGAAAGTCAAATAATAAAAAGTTGAAAACATAGCAATAAACAGCAGCTAAATGTTTTGTTATAAAAACATCTAAAATGCTATTTATTTTCTTCATGGTGACTCGATTTTTTGAATTTTGTTTCTTAATAGTTTAATTTACATGAACCACAAATGAATCAGAATGAATCAGACTTTCATTCTACCAGAAAAGCTAAGTTTAAAATGTATGTAACGCTAAGTTTAGTTAGCTACTCTCCAGCATTAATGCTGAGCTATTGCTTTAGTTTAATCAAAGTTTACAGAAACATCTGCTCTTCAGATCGATATATAAATCAATGTTCAATATCCTGAGCACTAAGAAAGTGGCATTGCAAGGTCAATGTCATGCAATAAACTATAAATAAAATGCAGAGCTAAGAGCAGAGGTTAGTCTTTAAGGAATAGTCATTTTTACTTACAATCATGTCATTCCAAACCTGTATGCTGTTATTTTTTTGTAACAAAAGTAGTTTGAATAACCGTTATGCAATTTTTGCTATATAACAACAGTTTATAGTGAACAAAACTCCAAAAAGAACCCCAAAAGCACCATAAAAATATCTTAATACAATCTATGAACTGTCATTTGTGGCAAGAAATCTAAATTTCTCCTTTTTCAATGAAAAAAACATAATGATGGGTGAATTACATTTTTTTTTTTTTTTCATTAAACATATAATGAGACCCTGGTTGACTTTCTGAACTTTAATTGTTCTGTAACATTTGAGCTTGAACTGAGGTCTGTCTTCCTTCCGCGGGGCATCGATCTGTGTCCACTCATTCTGCTTCTTGTTATTCCTCTCCTGACAGGCCATAATGTCTTTATTTACTCTCCCGAGGGGAAAGACCTCACCAACCTCCAGCTAAACTGTGAATGTCCTTTTAGACATTGACCTTCAATCATCACGTCCACACAGGAGAGAAGCATCTCTTTTAATTTCAGATTTTTTAATACTGCTGGCTGTGACAAGTTTACATTATGAGTTAGAGTGAGATAAACCGTAGAAATACATGAGGAGTCAAATGTTTATAGATGCTTTACAAGTGTGTCTGTGGGGGTTACTTTACTTTGATATTTTGAATTAAAATAGTCAAGTCTTTCTTATCTAATGCTGATTCAGTGTAATCAAGGTTATAAAAGGTCAACACAAATGTTTTCAAGAGCTTCGCAGTTAAGCTTGAGCTTGAGACAATCACAGTGGATGTGTCACAGGATCGAGCAAAGTACATGAAAAAGGCGAAAGAACTAGGGTAAAACACAGGTGCAAGCAACAACTACATTTAACTGAACAAAAAAACAACACTCTGTCTTGCCATCTGCACCCCAAACACCACAACAGAGTTCCCTGTGGAACAGCTTCCTACATCCTCAAAATGCTTGTAATATTCAATTCCTGAACTAACATTTTCTGAACTGAGATCCATGACTGTGTTTCTTGAATATAACTCTCAACTATATGACAAATCCAAACACCATAACAGTGGTTTGATAATGGTGGTTCCCCAATCATGACTGACTGTATGACAATCATATAATAATATTGTCATATTACATTACATTATATTACATTACACACAAAATATTTAAACAATGTTCAGGTCAATATAATATAATATAATATAATATAACAATGACCTAAATTATTGTTTAATATATTATATTATATTATATTAATAATTGTATTCACAGGTCGCAGGTTATATTATATTATATTTACACATGCGCATTTGATTTTATTTGCAGTAATTATTTTATCCACAAGGTGGCAACCATGCCCTGGGGCCGTTGATTCACAAGGTAGTCGAAGAAAAACTGCATAAACAGAACAGACCGGAATCAAGTAGGGCACACTGCAGCCTGCGGCGGACATCTAACTCCGCCCATATCCAAGTATGACTTTAGAAGCCACGCCCATGCCCAATACGTAACCTTGTGTCTCCCAATAGATAAATATATATGGTGACTCCCCATCCCCGTGTCACCCCGGAACCCGATTTATTGTATGTTGGTTTCCGATTGAAAGGATTTTGAAAGGATTTAACACTGAAGCAGAGTTAAAGTTAATGAGATAATTAAGCAATTAATTAAGTAATAATTGAGCATTAGTGATGAACACCTGCTGTTAACAGAATCACAGAAGAAAAGAGAAACACAAGAAGTACAACTGACTTCAACTGAAGATAAAAATTGTTAAATCTCTGAAGATCTGATTAAACAACTAAAGCATTACCAGCTTTACTTATTACTAACCAGATTGACTTTATTTTCACACATCTACAGAAGTACTTATTGAGAATTAACAGAGGTTTAGATGTTGTTTCAGAGAAAAATCTAACATAAAAAGTCAAAAGTCAATAGCCCAACCAAAACAAACCCTGACCACCATGATGGTGGCATAATTTTTCGACCAATAAAACACCAGCATCTAAACCTCTGTAAATTCTCAATAAAAACTTCTGTAGACGTGTGACAGAAATAAAGTCAATCTGGTTAGTAATAAGTGAATCAGATCTTGAGAGATTTAATGTCTTTTATCTTCAGTTGATTTCATCTAAGGCTGTGACTAAAGTCAGTTGTCGTTCTTGTGTTTCTCTTTTCTTCAGTGATTCTGCTTGTTAACAGCAGGTGTTCATCATTAATGTTCAATCATCACTTAATTAACTCATTAACTTTAACTCAGTTTCAGTGTTACTTTAACACTATTTAGAGAGGGACCATATGTACTCTGAGCAGAGTTGATTTAACTCTGGGGATTTTACTGTGTAGGTTTTAAGTGGGTTCAGTCTGTCATAAAAAGACGAATATAAAAAGTATGATAAAGAATTAAGTGTGAGGGTTAAGTCTTCTCGACGCTCAAAGTTAATTATGAAGCATGATTTTTTTTTCCCCAAACCTTTTCACCAGAAATCCCGCCCTGCAGGTAATTTCATTGGTTACGGTTTAGAGATCAGTGTTTGGTGTAGGCAGTCAGTACTGTGTTTGTCAGACCAATAAAATCTTAAGAATTGGCTGCAGGGTGGCATTGGCCTGGCTTTTGACGTCACACTTAGATGTGGGCCGGGTTGGATGTCCACCGCAGGCTGCAGCAAGACACCTCACCAGAATGTGTGCAAGCTACAGCAACAATGGAGGCCTACACAGACAAGAGATTGTGCAAAGAGAATACAACTCTAGCATAAAAGAATACAAAGATCTTTGTAATGGGTTGTAACTCATAGAGGGATTGCAATTTGTTGCAATGTGCATGCATGTACTAGTATACTAGTATGTGTAGTAAAAAAAAAAACTAGGTATATTTTCTGCTTAAGTGGCCAGAATAAACTGTAACCTGGAACATGCTTTGTGCTACAAGCAAAAGTTCCTATTAACATATAAATAAAATATTGAACAAGATTTTATTGTAGAGGAAACAAGAGTCATCTAAGAACAAAAATGTTTGCAAAAATTTGCCAAATATATCCATTCAAAGTAAGCAAAACCTCAACTATAGTTTGTACCAGTCATAAAACCTCTAGACCTTCAGCAGTCCAAACCACAGACATTTACAAGCCATGTGTGACATGAAGTGACAGCTTGTCATGTGAAAGTTGTAACAAAATGGATTGGTTCATTCTTCGTATTTCTAAAAGATCCACTTCATCACTACACCCCAATGATAGCCTGAAATGTGAGAGATGCGGGACTGGGCAGAAGTAATAAGCTTAGACGAGCAGGTCATCCATGTCAATCAATATGTTGTGGACATAAAACCGTTTTCCTGGGGTAGCTACATCTGGGTTCCTCAATGGAGTAATGAAACTGCCAGCTTCAATCTTTTAGAAGAAAAGTGACTTGAAATTGGTGCTAGTATTTTTTTCTGCAATCTAACAAATCCAAATAGTATAACTAGCAACAAATTCTCTATCAGTGCCAATGCATGTACATTAAATGGCCATATGTAGGCATATTTCTTCACTTACATTGTCTGTCCGAAGCTTCTTTGCAGGGCAGCCACCATCCACTGGGTGTAACATGTAATACAGGCGAACTTTGTTTGCATGCTTTCGACTCTGCAAGAAAATAAGATAGAGAGTGTGTTTTACAAGCAGCCAGTTTCTTTCCAGTATTGACAGAAAAACAGCTCGCCATTGATTAAGAAACCAAGTAATGTCTGATCCGACCCAAACAATTCTCATCAGAGCTACAGGAACAATATTATGGACCACTGCTTTCATTTCTCAAAGCTTGATATGCCCCACTATAGCCTCTGAATGATCGCTCTGGTTGGTGGATAAAGGTCCTTATTGATTGTTGTGTAGCAGACGAATGCCCAGCCATACAAGCAGTGAAAAGGCACCAGAGGAGTAATTCTCACAGAGGGTTCTTCAATCCGTTATCAAGCAGGGAGATATCTGCCCCAAAATAGTAAATCTCCATAAAAACCAGCGTAAACTAAAATGATTTGTAGAAATTATGATGCCTGCAAGACAAAGGATTTTTGAAATCTAAAAGGCAGAAAGATGAATCATCAGACATTACAGGGATAGTTCATCCAAAAATGAAAATTAATGTTTATCTGCTTACCCCCAGGGCATCCAAGATGTAGGTGACTTTGGTTCTTCCGTAGAACACAAATGATGACTTTTAACTCCAACCGTTGCAGTCTGTCAGTCGTATAATGCATGTCAATGGTAACAAAATCTATGAGAGTAAAAAAACATGCACAGACAAATCCAAATTAAACCCTGTGGCTCGTGATGACACGTTGATGTCCTAAGACACGAAACGATCGGTTTGTGCGAGAAACCGAACAGTATTTATATCATTTTTTACCTCTAATACACCACTATGTCCAACTGCTGCACGCACAACATCTGGTGCGTGAGGTGTGTACGCGCTCTGGCATTGTTTACGCAAGTGCCGGAAGTGATCTCTAACGCGTATACTTGTTTACACAGTGCACAAACATTGTAGGTAAGACGGCTAATCAAAATGGTACTTACTTCTCTCGCGTGAACTCATTCGGGAGTGGTGACTTTCCACGTATTCCCATCTTCTGAGCCTGCTCGCCTGAAGTTATGGTTGATTGCTCTTCGGCTGGATATCAACACACCCATTAATGTACTAAAGTTGTTGAAGGTCATTTTTCCCCTGATGATTTTACATACCCAGGAGAGGATCATGTACGACTTAAACCATCTGCTGTGCCTATGGTTTTTCCACATCCAACTGATGTATGTGAACAAGATCTTTGTATGTGTCCTTTTTATTTGTAAAGCTGCCCTTACAAAAAGTAACAAAATAAAATGAATATTGATGTAATAAAACCATTTTTAGTGGTTTACTTACATTTGTATAACAACTGTTGTACTACAGGCACCATGTTTAAACTACGCCAGAGTGCGTACACACCTCACGCACCGGATGCCATGCACGCTCAAGGCAGTTGGACATAGTGGTGTATTAGAGGTAAAAAAAGTAATATAAATACTGTTCGGTTTCTCGCACAAACCGATCGTTTCGTGTCTTAGGACATAAATGTGTCGTCACGAGCCGCAGGGTTTAATTTGGATTTGTCTGTGCATGTTTTTTTACTCTCTTAGATTTTGTTACCATCGACATGCATTATATGACTGACAGACTGCATCGGTTGGAGTTAAAAATCATCATCTGTGTTCTACTGAAGAAACAAAGTCACCTACATCTTGGATGCCTTGGGGGTAAGCAGATAAACATCAAATTTTCATTTTTAGGAATGAAGGAATCCTTTAAAGGAATAGTTTACACAATAATGAAACCTCAAAGTGTCCCAAATCTGTATTGCTTTCTTTTTCATCTGGAGCACATGAGACATTTTACAGAATGTCCTGGTAGGTCTTTTCATGAATGTAAATGACAAAAATAGCAACATAAAAGTAGTCCAATTGACTCATACACTGTATCTTCTGAAGCTATATGAAAGCTTTGTGTGAGCAACAGAATATGTAACAAATGTTAAAAAGAGGTGCTCTACCAATAAAAAATCAAGTCATTTCTTCAAGACGCAACATACTTTTATGGCACTTTTTTAGTCTCATTTTCATTGTATGGACAAGTCAGCTTGAATATTCTACTAACTTATGTTCCACAGAAGAAAGTCACATAGGTTTAAAATGACATGAGGGGGTGTAAATTATGACTTTTTAGGTTGCACTGTTCCTTTTAAACATCAGAGTAACGGTCTCATTCATTATGCAAATGCTATTACTAAAGTACGTATTTAGTCAAGCAGACCTTGTGTCTGATCTATTGATATTCCACTGTGTTCTCATTCACTAGAGTACACTTTCACCACTGTGAGGTGCTTCAAAACAGAGCAGCAAAGTGCTAATTGACCCGGGACACTCTGGATCCCATCAAGCCGTGTTCACTCAGCCCTGAGTCGTTCCCTCACCTGTTCCTTATCTGATCATTTCAGTCCATTGATGCAATATCAGGCCTATGCTTTAGGCCTATGCTGTATATGTCACCTGAATCACTTGCATTGTGGCTGCATTTACCCAGGGTCCATAAAGATGCCACAACATCAGTTCTGACAAATGTTTGCCATTAATCCTAACTGTCTGCTCTCTTATAATAAGCGAAGTGGCTAAGGCTAGCGCTGACTTTGTTCGTTCTTGTAAGCTAGGCTCTCCTCAGCGGGGTGGTGGCAATGGGATCGGTCTCATTAAATGCATGACCACACAGCCTCATCGCTCTGTGTCCAGCAAACTTCTACCATCCTCATTATATCACCAGCCAGTTGACAATAACAAGCCTACAACTCAGGGCTTTGTTTTCTGAATTCTGTGAGGAAAAAGAAAGAAAACCAAAAGCGCTGTTGAGCAGATGTGTCACTCTGTTGTATGGGGAACATGCAGTACGTTTTGCAATACATTTGATGGCTATTAGAGCACAGCTGGAGGGTTTTGTAAGTGCAATTTTTGGTAACACTTTAGTTTAGGGTCCAACTCTCACTATTAACTAGTTGCTTATTAACATGCATCTTACTAGGATATTGGCTGTTTATTAGTACTTATAAAGCACATATTAATGCCTTATTCTGCATGACAGTATTCTACATCCCTTAATCCTACCCATTACCTAAACTTAACAACTACTTTACTAACTTTTAATAAGCAGTAATTAGGAGTTTATTAAAGTTTATTAAAGTCATTGTTAATAGTTAGTTAATAGTGAGAATTGGACCCTAATCTAAAGTGTGACCCAATTTTCATACATTTTATCAGTAACATACAAACCTATCAATACAGACCTAACATGAGCTCTAAGATTGTTAGGGCTTTTGTAGTTGTTGTTTAATTGAAAAATTACACTATAATCATAAAGACATGCACCAATCAGAAAAGTTGCTGTTATAAAGGAATCACAAGAAAAAAATTCAAAGGAAAGAAAGGAAAAAACTGTACACAAAAAAAAATATTGCTAATGACATAATCAAGTTTCCTTACAGCCTAAAACAGCTTAACAATATAACAATGTAAAAACTTGTTTGTTTCTTTTTTGTGTGTGTGTGTTAAATTTAAGTTAAAAAATGCTGTAAAATTATGATGATTTTACAGACTTTACATTTTGGTGACTACACTTTGCAGTACAGCTAACGTACTCGGTTACTGACGTAACCTTGGTTCCCTTAGATACAGAACGAGTACTGTGTCGAATGTCTTATTATACATAAGACGAGACGCATATGGGGAAAACTCCTTTTTTCAGAAAAAACATAAGCTAGTCACAGCGGTGAGGCTTACGCAGAAAGGACCTGTGTCTGAAACGCAGGAACGTCCAGGTTATAAAACCTGACAAATGTGGACGGCGAGGCCCAGCCAGCCGCCGCACATATCGGCGATAGAAAAGCTACAGGACCATGCCTCTTGTGGAATGTGCTCTTATGCCTAAAAGGCATTGAAGGCCTAAAGAGGAGTAAGCGAGCGCTATGGCATTGACAATCCATCTGGAAAGTCTGACCGGAAGACCTTTCGCGCGGCTACCGAAGCAGGCGAAAAGCTGTTCCGCCTGGCGAAAAGAGGCGGAGCGGTCAATATAGGTCCTCAGGGCCCTGACAGGATAGAGTAGGTTCGACTCCTGATCATCCTGAGAAGGAGAAAGAGCGGAGAGAATAACCAACTGCGCCTTAAAGGGGGTGGATAGGACCTTTGGGACGTATCCATGTCTTGGTTTCAGGACGACCTTGGAGTCGCTAGGCCCGAATTCAAGGCAGGAGGGGCTCACAGAGAGCGCCTGCAAATCTCCCACACGGTTAACCGATGCTAAAGCTAGCAGTAAAGCGGTTTTCAGTGACAGGGGACATAAGTTGGCAGTCTGGATTGGCTCAAAGGGAGGGCTTTTAAGACTTCTAAGAACCACGGATAGGTCCCAGGTAGGAACCGTGAGGGGACGGGGAGGGTTCAACCTCCTGGATCCCTTAAGGAAGTGAACAACCAAGTTGTTTCTCCCTATCGACTGCCCTGCTATAGAAGCATGAGAGGCTGCTAAAGCTGCGACATAGACCTTAAGGGTAGAGGGAGTACGACCTCTATCCATTAAGTCTTGAAGGAAAGACAATATCTGTGATATGTCACAAGTCAATGGATCCATGCCGCGGGCCATGCACCAGGCGACAAAGATGGACCATTTGTGGCAGGAACCACTCGTCTAAGCGTCTGCGTGTAGGTTCATGAGGTCCACTCCAGACCAAGCTGCTCGAAGGCCTTTGACAGCACTCGTGAGTTCAGAGTCAATGGACGTCCTGGCATCAATTGGCTCCAAAGACGGCAAGGGGGCAGGGTCATGAAGCGAGCCCGACCACTCCTCGGCATCCGAGGCCGCTATGGACATGATGTCATCCAGCGGTTCTTCATCAAATCCCCCGTAATGAGACCAGGTCGCTCGCAATGGAAGAGGGGCGCTGGTCAGGGTGGAAAAAACGGATGGGGGAAACCTCTCTTCGTGGAGAGAGTGAGGTACGCAGGACTTGAGCCGGCATAAGCTCACTCCCAGACTGATACTCTCGCATTGAGAGCAGGTCATTTCATGGAGCGCGGCTTCTTTGGCGGGTTGATCAGCGCTGCACGAGAGCGGCTATCCGAGCGGCGAGCTGGCAGAGCAGTGAGAGAGCTGTAGGCTGCTTGTGGGCGGCGGCTGCCAGAGAGCGGCGAGCTGATCAAACTGCTGCAGAGCGGCAAGCTGATCAGTGGCGAATTCCAGCTGCTTGCACTTGAAGGTGGCTTCAAGCCTCTTAGTCTCAGCGAAGAGATGGTATCCGCGTCGCTAATGGAGAATGAATCGATTTGCCATGGTGAGATGGCCACTTATATAGCCCGATACTCCGCCCCTTTTGGCGGGCTCGCTCACCATTGGTTCACGCGGCACTGCCGCGCCATCATTGTTTCATTTACTTATACTTCACGAACCAATGGCCGTGCATTTTCACTGCATGATTGAAAAAGGCTTCAGAAATTGGGGAAAAAGGAAGTTTTCCCCATATGCGTCTCGTCTTATGTGTAATAAGGCATTGGATGCAGTACAAGTGTAGTATCGAAAGGGAACTGTTTATGCCATTAAATTATATAACATTTATATATCAACCTATTTGAGCTTTTATTTTTTGTATTTTTTTTTTAACTGATCATTTTTTAAACCATTCACCTAAAATTTATAATAAACTTTTTATTGTTATAATTTTAACAATATTTTACCATAAAAATATGCATATTGCCTTGTTAAATAAAATATTTTCTATAAATAATAAGGAAATTTAAACATTTTGCTGTTACTTTTTTTTATACAGTTTTCTGTAAAATGACATGTATTATGTATATATAATATACGGAGTCCTATGAATACAAATTTAATACAATTTGTTAATGATAAGTTTTTGGTTAAACCAACAGGCTTTAAGATAATTATCACACTGGGATGACATCTCGGATTCGTATATCAGGTATTCATCTAGAAAATGTATGGCTTCAGACTCTTTAAAGAAATGCCTAATGAATGGAAAAAATACTTCCAGAACCAAAGTCGCATAAACAATAAGCGGTCACTGCTGTCACCTCCTGTTAATCATGCTGATCATAAGTAATAATCCCAAACTCTTTGTCTGGTGAAACATATTTAATCCATATATACCTGTACAACTGTGACCCACTGTGCTAGCAATCTCTAAATATGATCTTTCATTCGGAAACACTGTCAAGAACATAGACGATCCATGTATCAACAGATATCCTGCAGGACCATGCCAAGCAACAAGAGGGTCAGATCAAATCTAAACTTCTCATGTTGAAAGCCTCATAATTTAAACATGAGAGACATGATATTGCAGACGAGACCAGACTCTAGATTGGGTTAACAAGCTAACAGCTGGTTCTCAGCCAGCCCAAGTGTCGACCACATGGCTCCATTCCCTCAGGAGACGAGAGCGACAGGCAAATTTAAGAGGCAATAATTAAGACATCTCCGTTCATGGCTGAGGTAATGATATATGATGCAAGAAGCTGTCATCTGAATCAACCACTCTCTGCATGTGTTCCCAATCAGGCCCATGCACCAGATAGGACTGCAAAGGCAAAAACCAAGCAGACGAAAACCGCTGTGCTATTCAAGCAGAATAGTCTCAATTTTGAGCAAACAACTATTTCATATCTAATATCATGATTAGGGAGCCCCAGCTGGTCCGGGGGCCTGGATGATTGGTGTGCAATATAAAGACCAGCACATCTAATTCCTCTGGTTGTTTGATGAAATGGTGTGGGGTGAAAGGAGTGAATGAGGAACAGGTGGGTGTTTCTGTCAACCACTGACCTTTTGAACCAGAGATTTTGGCCTGACAAATCACAAATGCAGATATTCAATTCTATGTAATTATCTGACTTGGAAACAGCTTTGAAATTGCCAGCAATAATGTGAATATAGTGAGCTGCTGGGAAAAACCTGTGAGAGTTTTAAGAAGACAATGCGCTGCTAGTGATCCATATGTGTCCCGATAATAGCTTATCCCGCTGGGGTTTATGCATCAGCGAACCGTTAACTGATGCAAATAAACACAAGCAATTACTTTTTTTAAAATGTACTAAAATGATTATGCAAAGAGGGCAATTTGTGTAGTCATGTGACTTGCATCTGTACTGATTCAAGTGGGTTTATTGGGCTGCCAAAGCACCGTTGATCTAGAACAAATTGAAATGTGCTTTAGTTTAGACAGCCAAACAAATATATAATGACCTCAAAATGTATTTCTCAGTAAAAAATGGAAGTATACATTTCCATTTAAAAGTTTACCATTTCATTTTTGTAAAGAAATTATTACTTTTATTCATATTTTTGCTGTTTCTTGAGCAGCAAATCATTATATTAGAATGATTTCTGAAGGATCATGTGACACTGAAGACTGGAGTAATGATGCTGAAAATTCAGCTTTGATATCACAGGAATAAATTAAAATTTTAATTATATTTAGATAAAAAAAAAAGTTATTTTAAATGGTAATAATATTTCACCACAATATCATTGTTTTTACTGTATTTCTAATGCCGTGCATAAATGCAGGCTTGGTGAGCAAAAGAGACTCCTTTCAAACGCATTATGAAATCTTTCCGACCCCAAACTTTTAACCACTTTCAGCCACTGAATCGTACCCACCTGAATGGGAAAGTTTATTTTTCACAGACGCTCATCCTCTATGTATCAACAAATGTATCAAGTGAGACAGCTGTTGATATACAGCAGCAGTGCAGATATATGAATAATGTGGATAACATTACTCGGATAGATCGATCTTAAAAGAATTTGATGAGAAATGTTGAAGCTCATACTGAAATCTCTGCCTTTTGATTGACTTTAGTATCTTGGCAAATATGAGCAGTTTGAGACATTGAGATCATTTATGAATCTCTAAAGGAGACTTACTGTATCTAAGACTACCATAGTCTACTTCTCAAGAGAAAACTCAAGAAGAGACTTGCACCAAAATCTCCATTAATTTAATCTCATTGTTATCTGGGAGAAATAACTGAGATATAGATGCACTTATGATCTCATTTATAATTTTTCTTTCCTATGGGCAGGTTTGTGGGGCATCACTTTAGGCTGTATATCAATCCGATTGCATTTCTAGCTTGATATTATCAGAAATAAAGGTATTTGCATACCGTGATTGATGGCGGGTGAAAATTATGCTCCTTTTTTAATTGCATATGAATATTAGCAGCAAAAATCTAATTAACCTACTTATCTGCCCTCATTTAAGAAAGTGCGCAGCAGACCGTAGAAAATTATTGACAGCGGATCAAATTTACGGGTATCAGTAAATGTTTATGCTTTGTGTGAATATGTGTGTGTGTGTGTTACTCACCTCATAGTGGGCGACTCTCTGTGACTCAGAGATAAGCTGAGCGCTGCACACTTTGCAGTAGCTGTCAGTGAATAACCCCGGATCCACTTCCGTAGACTTCATCTGAAGAGGAATATCAGTGCAAGTATTTTTATTGGTTTGAATACTTCAAACTGGATGAACTCTGAAGTCTTGCGAGACTATCTCTGCTTTCCTAAACTCATTATCACAAACTTTCCAAAGGATTAGTTCACCCCAAAATAAAATTCTCTCATTAATTATCCTCATGTCATTCCAAACCCGTAAGACTTTCGTTCATCTTCGGAACACAAATGAAGATCTTTTTGATGAAATCTGAGAGCTTTCTGTCCCTCCGTTGACAGCTACGCAACTACTACTTTGATGCTTCAAAAAGTTCATAAAGAGATCGTAAAACTAATCCATATGAATTGAGTGGTTTAGTCCAAATTTTCTGAAGAGACTTGATCGCTTTATACGATGAACAGATTTAATTTAGGCTTTTACTCACATATAAACATTGATCAGCGAGCATAAACAAAAGCTCAACCGAACCTGCGTGAGGCGTGAGAACAAACCTCATTGGTTCTTGCGGAAGCTCAGACATGCTGCGTAACACACATGAGAATGAACCTCACTGGTTCTCACATGTCAAGCAAACAAGCATGAGCTTCCGTTTACCAAAACTGATGTGTGCATTGATGAATGTTTATATGTGAATAAATACCAAAATAAAACTGTTCAGCGTATAATGCAATCTCCAGAAAATTTGGACTAAACCACTCAGTTCATATGGATTCGTTTTACAATCTCTTTATGAACTTTTTGAAGCGCCAAAGTGGTAGTTGCGTAGCTGTCTATGGAGGGACAGAAAGCTCTCAGATTTCATCAAAAAGATCTTCATTTGTGTTCCGAAGATGAACGACATGAGGGTGCGTAAATGATAACAGTATGATGACAGAATTTTCATTTTTGGGTGAACTATCCCTTTAATTGGTATTACAGTTAATAAATAAAACAAATGAACACTTGATTGGCTAATCAAACAATATTCAGTGTATTTGTACAGTCATAACCTTGCCAACATCAATCATGTAAGATTTCATCGCTGTGACATTTTGGGTTTATCATACAGTGACATTCTTTGCGCAAACTGATGACTTAATTCTGTGACATTTGGATTTTGGAAAAAGGAGAGGGAGATTGGAGAGGAGGGGGTATAATGAGACAGACAAGAGGAGAGATAAATCTGGCACGCTTCGTGTCAAAAGAGGCAACAACTCGCAACTACGCCTGGAGGAGAAAGCAGTGGCATACTGTAGAAGACATCTTTTTAGTGCTCATATGGGACCATCTGACGCCAACCTAATACTGACCTTTAATAATCTAGACACTGCAAAATGATTGTAGGTCATAATAAAGAGAGATATCTAATGACAGAAGGAGGTGAGGTCATCCATTTGGACCATACCCTCATTTGGAAAGCTCCTGGCACCTGACAGGGATCTTAAAGGGATAGTTCATCCAAAAATGAATATTCTGTCATCATTTACTCATCCTCATGTCATTTCAAATTCAAATCTGTGTGACTTTCTGTCTTCTGTGAAACATTGGACATCAGACCCCAATGACTTTCACTGAGTGAACAAAAACACTGAGACACTTTTCAAACTATCTTCTTTTGTGTTGAGCAGAAGAAAGAAGAAAGAGAGTCATACAGGTTTGGAGGGGGAGTGAATGATGATCAAATTTTCCATTTTTTGGATGAACTAACAAATGTAGCAGGTGTGTTTTTTGTAAATCCGAAAGTAATTTACACTCTTAAGAATAAAGAGTGTGTTTTGTTTTTTTTCAGCGATGCCTTAGAAGATGTTCTAATCTGAAGAACCTTTTGTGCAGTGGAAAGTTTCCATGTATGTTAAAGTCCCCCAAACTACCTTGTAACCAATCACGTCAATGTGTCTGGCGCGCTTTTGCATATCATTAACTGAATGCGCAAAGTCTCAAAAGAAGCCAGGTTATCCCGGTATATTTTTCTGTTGATATTAAAAAATTGGGTAGATTTAACAATATAGCGGGTGTATGATGTATATTACGATGTTATGATGAACTATATGCCTTTCTCCACTGATGTTCTAAGTTGTTCAAAGTGTTTCTAAGGATATTGATTTTTAGAAGGCAGCTGTCTGACTCTGAGATGAAGAACGGGAACATGGTTTGTGTAACTTTAGCAACACATTATTAGCTGTTTGATAACATAGCCAAGCAAAAGGCTAATCATATTAATTACTGGTGTCTGATGTTGTAAAAAGCGATTCCATTGTGCAGCGTTTACCTCAGTAAGTTGACCAAGTGGATCTCTGAGCTTCTGCAAGTGAGTGGGAGGCGGGGCTAATTATCATATTCATATATCCGCATATACTTAATGAGGCAAAGGGTGTAGAGTTACTTTCAAGCTATTTTAAGGCATGAAGACATTTTTTTCACTGGAAAAAAAATGTTTAAATATGTCATTTTGGTGATCAAAGATGAGTTTTAAGGGATAAAATTATTGACTGCAGATGACTCATCTGCAAATTTCATAGCTTAAAACATCCACCTCATAATAAAAAAAGCATTGTAACCAAACACCAAAAACAGCTAATTTGGATTTTGTGGGATTGGTGATGTCACATGGGCAAACACATTTGCATATGACTGCCTCTAGAGCAATACATCGACAAATAGTTTTATATTATTGCACCATAGGCCCCGCTCACTGGCGATCAGCCTTAAAGGAGCTGGATCATTTCAGACAGAGGGGTTAAAACTTTATTAACATTATAAGTGAACCTGGAAGAAAATCCATGTCATGATCCCTTTAAAGGTTCTTCATGGAACCAGATGCCTATATAAAGAACCATTATTTGTAAGAATGTATAATTAAAAATTAGAAAAAGTATGAACACGGACAACAAGACTATTAAACAGCCTACAAAATGGCCTACTTTAAAACCAGCAAGTTTACTTTAAAAAACAAACAAACCTATAATTCTGCACTTTACCTGTTTTTCGCATGCTTTCATGACTCTTTACTCATTCACAACCATTTTGAGATTGTCATGGGATATATTATGGTGCTCTAGATTCGACTTAGGAGGGCCAGATCTAAGGAAACAACTGCTTAGGGCTCATTTGTGATTCAAGGGCATTGCCAACAGACATTTGAATAATGATAAAAGAGTTTTATATAAAAATAAAATTATGGTTGTTTTCAAACCCATGCTTCTCCCCCTAAGGGGTAACGTCAAACTAACAATGTATCCCATAACTATTCCAGACAAATTGTTTGCAGGCAGAAAGAATGTCTGTGACCCTCTGATGCCCCCCAAAAACTGAACACCCCGCAGCAGCCTGCAGTCCGTGACTTTACACTCAATAATCCAAAATCATTACTTCCAAAAAAGCCATCTATCCTGACTTATGCATTAAACTTTTGTAGTAAAGATTTGTATAATAATCAGCTTCCTCAAAAAGAAATAACTGAATTATGGGTTTAATTGAAGTTATTGCCACTACAAAGCCCTTCTAAATGATAATCAATGGGTCAAATAGGTTTCTGAATAGCAACTGACCCTGCCAATTTCTCAAAAATGTAACCATTAATTTAGAAGTGTAGGATTACAACAGCTTTAGAAATCAATTGGCAATTACACCATGATTAATCAGACACTGTATTTGAGACTTTAATTAGAACTGCTCAATGCATATATCCATAAGGTGTCACTCCAAAGACAGTCTAGAAATCCAAATGTCTGAAATCTAACATGAAAGCTCTCTTACAAATGACCCTAAAATAACTCTAATCCTACATTAAAAAAGATCAGAGAGGAAAATAGTAGGCAAGCATTTTGCTTTTTAGAAGGAAAGAATTGGGCAGAAATGGTTTTCTGAAGAGATGGATCTTATCAGAGTCTCTCCTGTCAAAGTTAATCACATCAATAAAAGATCTGGCTAACAAAGGCCTGAGCAGATGAGCGTAACGCTCTTCTTTCATATGTGGAAAAGTGATTGCTTGCCTCGCATAAAACCCCAGAGCAACATATTGATTTCCCTTAAGTTGGGGGGGGGGAGCAATTTCCATTATTTCAATGAACATCATAATGAAGTGAGGAGAAAAAAAAATACATTGGGGAGACACAGGAGAGCAGTTGCTTTCTTTTTATTTCTACAAAACCCGGCATTTTCGGATGAGGAGAAGACTGCACAGCTGATGTGTCTAAGTTACCAGCATCATAATACTATTGTAGATGACATTGACTGTACTTGCATGCACAAGAATATTCCGATATTAATGAACATATATGGTCATATTCTGATTATGCAAGTGCCATAAACATGATTGCCATAACTAGATTAAACCAATATTCCAGTTTGATATCTTAATAGGATAGCTGACATATTCCTGTATTATTCAGAACTTTTGGTAATGTCTAAGAAATAACTTAAATATGAAATTACTCTGCAACATGATATACTGTATACCCAAAACTTTATTTTATGTTGCCATATTTGTTTAAAATAACAATACAAATTAAGATCCATTATCAGTCTCTTGAAATTTAAGGTGTTTAAATAATCCTCAGTTTTATAAGGATGTACTAGCACTTAAAAAGCCTTTTATAATAGTAGTAGTGATAGTAATTATGGCAGTTGTAGTAGTAATCTAGCTGTAGTAGTAGTAGTACGACAATAAACTCAAACTAAAAATAAAAAAATAAAGAAAGTTGCGCCAATGTGCAAGTTAATGTATTATGATGAATGAGAAACAATGGACATTCGCGTAAAAGTGAAAACAAAAGCTTACTTTTAATTCCAAACTGTATCCCCGGTGCAGGTGATCGGAACAGACGGTCAGATGAGGGCTGATCATAGAGTGTGTGGAGTGATGCTGCGCGTGCTGTTTATGTCGGTGTCCTCAGTGAGCTCCATGTTCGTCGACTGCTCTCCGCCCCCCCGCCGCGCTCATTGGTTACTCCCTCCACACATCGTCAACGTGCAAATCAAGAAATAATTGATTTAAAGAGAATTAAATGTCATTTATTTAATCCGTGAGCTGCTGCTCAATAACTTAAATAACGCGTGAGTGACTTAAAATGAATTCTACAACACTTCTGATGCAAGTTTATTTTCATTCAATTGATTTGTCAACGGCAAAACGTCAATGCTGGCTTGTTACGCGTTATCATTTGTTAATAGAAAAAGTATACCAAAAGTATACAATACAAAATATTTTTAGAACTTTTTTTTTTCTAGGAAGGTGTTTACAGGCTTTCTTGTTTTATTTGTGATTTATATGTGCACGTGCATAGGCTACTGGCATTAAAGTTATTTTAAATTATTTTGTTACAGTCCGTTGCGCACCTTCTGAACTCAAGAAAACGCCCCTGTAAACGATTCCAGAGGCTTAAAGGGTTAGTTCATCCAAAAATGAAAATTCTGTCATTAATTACTCACCCTCATGTCCTTCCAAACCCCTAAGACCGTTCTTCTTCGGAACACAATATTTTTGATGAAATCCGTGAGCTTTCTGGCCTCCAGACCGCAATGTTATTACCACTTTCATGATCCAGAAAGGTTGTAAAGACATCGTTAAAATAGTCCATGTGGCTACAGTGGTCCAACCTTAATGTTATGAAGTGACGAGAATATTTTTTGTGTGCAAAAATAAATGAATAAAAACATGTATTCAACAATTTCTTCTCTTCCATGTCAGTCTTTTATGCTGTTCACCATGTAAACACAGTGCAGGCTTCTGGGTTGTATTGGTCGATGCTGTTCACGTGAGCACAACGACCCTGATCAAAATAATGTTAAACACTGGCATATTGAGATTTTTTTTTTTTTTTTTAATTGAAGTGATGAGATGTTCAGACGTGTTTTCTTCATTTATGTTTTAGCCCAATGGCCTTGACTATTAACAGACTCATTCCTCCTATATGCAGCATCTTCATGTTCCCATTAAATATGTATATATAAATACACTGAAATAAACGATAGATCAATTTTAGCTCTTTATTTTCACCCTGTTTGGGATTCCTGTTACAATAATCAAATTATATAGCCTAAATAATACAGGTAAAGTCCATAAGCCTGAACAGAGCATGTTTTCCAAAAGTCTGGTATATCCTTTCATAAAAATACTTCCTTACATTTGACACAAGTCACAGAGTTCAACAGGTTTTGTATAAAAAGGAATGACCCATCAAGTAAAGTAGGTGCTGCCCTCTATTGGGAATCTGGTGTAAGTGCATGGATGGAGATGATGGATGCAGCTGTGAAGTATTTCATGAATCAGTTGATTGTGTTGCATATACCTATTATTGGATATAAACATGCCGCTGTCATTCAGTATGTCATAAGATGCTTTTGAGACATGTGACTGACTGTCTCAGTATAAAGGTCAGATCCTGATTACGGAAATAAAAGACAGAGAATGGCTTGAGCCAATATATCTGCCTATAGAGTGAAAGAAAAAAAAAATAGAGCAGTCGTAAATTTGATCAAACTGTATTTTTTATTTTTCTTGTGGTGAAAGAACGAACTTGAGATTTAGAGCCAGATTTTTTCTCTCAATCATCAGGGGGTTTGCAGTGCCAAAACTATTGTGTGGGTAAATCAAGAGGGGGAAAAAATCTGTGAGGAAAATTTTCCTCAGACAGAGTCTCCAAACCAAATGTAATAATACAAGAAATAAAATAATAGATGAAGTAAAAATTATTCAACTGAAAATATTTACTTCTCTTGTTAGTGTCTAAATGTGATACAACTCCAGCTTCGACTTTACCCCATTTTCAATTTGTCAATGTCATAAACCAAACATGAAAAAAGATGTGTTTATATCCCGGAGGTATGAGAGGCCATCAGCTGATTTATGAAATCCTCCCCTCCTGCCAAAATCTGGTCTCACCTCACAGTAGGGGTCAGGTCTGTATCTCAAGACTTGCAAGAGCAAATCAAGTCCAGTGTGTGTGTTCAATTCCCATCTCTGTCAAATCCATGATCCATGACACCCAAGACAGTTATCGTCTGTCCTGGTTATGTTAAAACTGAAATTCATGCTGTCCGGATTTAAATACATCTGATTCAACAATGAATTTGTGCCTAAAAAGAGTGGCAAGTGGCCGCCTTCAAGAGTCAGTTCACCCAAAGATGAAAATTCAGTTACTCTTACTCTATGCCATCCTGTATGATCTGTATGGGTTTTTACATGTAACTGTCACAGACACGCCAGGCTCCACCATCACCCAATCACAGTGCACTCCCTCACCCGAATACTTATCATGCACACCTGCACCTCATCATCACCTTCATCAGCGGCAGTATAAAGGACTCTCTCACACACACACTCACTGTCTGGTATCATTAGCATCTAGCTCTTACCTGAATGCTTACCTTAAGGACTCCAGTCTACTACTTACCTGTCTCCAGCGTGCCTCCTGTTCTCCTTCTGTGTGCTCCGTCATCGTGTGTGTTCTCCAATGTCTTCTCTGCTCCTGGATATCTGCCTTCTGTCAGCTCCACTTGTCTACAACAAAAAGGACAGTATTACCATTCTCATTCTCACGATTCACCTGAAGATTTGCCATTCACTCACCTGCTTCACTGTTGCTCATCTGGTTGTTTAATAAACACCTCTTATTATACCTCCTGTGTCTCCGACCCTCTGTTGTAACAGTAACACAAAAGGAGATATTTTACAGAATGTCCAAGCTGCTCTTTTATATTGAAAGTGAATTGTGACCATGACTGTCAAGTTCCAAAATAGACAAAAAGCACTGAAAGTATGATAAAACTGAACCTATATAATAGCTTTTTGTAAGGAAAATAACTAAATCTAAGTTTATTATAAAAAATTTTAGCCATATCTAAATATACATAATCGCGATTAAGATTTGTGAGCTATAGCAGACTAGTAGCAGATAGTCACTGAGTGCCACAAACAAACAGCAGCCGCCTTTTTTACAGTTCCTCCTGAACCAAAACTACAAGCTTATTGCTGCGTTTATGCCATGTCTTAAATGTAATTACTAGATGGCTGTTCACATGCTCAGACTCACATGCAATTTATGCGTTTCTATGTCAACACTATCAGTGCCGAAATGAATCTGCAGCAGTCAGGTGGTACAAGAGCTCTGTAAGTTGTTCATGTTCATTATTATTGTAATGTTGTGACGCTTTGCAGACTCTGCGTGTTTTGAAGGAGGCGTGGCTTTGTAGAGCGCTCTGAAGGTAGGGTGGGATCTAATGCTCCAAAGCTAGCTTGCTAGACACTGCCTACCCTACCTTTAAGTGATGGCTTAAATTTTGATTTGTTCTTCACACTAATAAATTGCATGATTTTAGAATATTTGGACTGTATTGTGAGTCATATGGACCAATTTTAGGATGCTTTTTGTTATTTTTGGAGCTTGTCATTTCTGGTCATCATTCAGTTTCACTGTATAGAAAAGAGCAGTTCAGACATTCTCAGAAGAATCTACGTCACATGGGTTTGGAAAAACACGAGGCTGGGGTAAATCATGACAGAATTTTGCTTTTGGATGAACTATCCCTTGAAGTTACTAGATATCGATACACAGTGCTGTTGGGTTACAAATTGTAATAAGTTACTGATTCCAAATTAGGTAACACAAATTGTAGTTTGTAATGTAATCCATTACATTGCACATTAAAGGTAATGTAATCTGACTACCTTTTGATTACTTTTAGATTACTTTTAACCAAACTCATTTATCACATTGATTTGAATAGGATAATCTTGATATTGATATAAAAATACAGAAAATATATTCTATTCTTTATCAACAATATGAAGTGCATTAAATATTACATTATGTCAGGGTTCCCAGACTGGGGTTAAAGAATTTAATGAAAAAGCTATTTAGTAATTAAATCATAAAAATGTAACATTAAAATAATTTTAAAAACAATTAAAATAAAACGCTTTCTAAAATTTTTTTATTTGTTTACCTGCATGTCATATGACTATTAAGCGACATCAGAGAACCGTTAACTTAATTTTATTATTTTTTTACATTATTGGCCTAACTTATTAACTTAAAATCTCAGGAGGTTCAGCGGACAAAAAGTTGGGGAATCCCTGCGTTGCATGTAAATATGAAATGATGTTAATTTATACATTTTAATGTGTTTGAAAGACAAAAGCCTTCCAAAGTAATACATGGTTAAATGACTCAGTGATTGATAATTAAAATAATGTGTTCATCAGGAGTTGATTAGATATGCAATGCTGCAAAGTTAGTCTTGTTAAAAGTGAAATGATTTCTGTAAATCCAGTGATCAAATACTTTGTGGGTCTCAGTTTTCAGAGATAGGCACATGAGTGGCTGTGTGTGCAGTTCCACAAACCTATGTATAAGCAGCAGGCTTTATTTTAGAAAGGAACATTTAAAAGATCAAAAAAGAAGTAGTGGGGATAATCAATGAATTATGAATAATTTACTGCCATTGTGAGAATAACGTAATCATGTAGTCAACAAAAAAGTAACTGTCTGATTACAAGTATTTTAAAATATAATGTAATCTAATTACAAGTAATTTTTGGTATCTAAATACATAATCCAGATTACATGTAATTAATTACTACCCTGCACTGTCGATACATCATGCTCTTGAATATGTCTAAATAAACCATTCTTGTGTCACTGAGTTCGATTACACATGACTTGGACCCAAAGTTTGAGAAGTACTTCACCAGACAGCATTCCTTAACTCCCACCCGCAGAAGTCAAGAAGGCCATTTGTTTGATAAAATTGTGAGATGTTGAACAAAGTAAGTCAGATTTATCTAGACCAGAATTATTGCACAAACAGACCTCTTTTTGGATAATTGTGCTAATGTTCTATCTTAAAATAAACATAACACTGGCAGACAAAACCCTCGTCATTGAATTGGGAACAGTGATGGCACCATCTTCAGAGTCTATGCATCCCATCTGGCAGAATTCGCAGTTGGCATGTGTGAGAACTTCACTCCAAACCCCATGTGGAAGTATGTTTACCGCAGAGCCCATCTTACCTCAGTTGCTATCCTGTGAGAGCATCATATTATTTATGGCTTTTAATAGGCCTTTTTCCCCCTCAAGGCTGGAGGCAAAAGAGCAAGTCTTTTTCATTCAATAAAGCTGGGAAATATGCAGCAGCAAAGCCAACAGCTGCTTCTAATGATCATCCCATAGACTCTGGCAGTCAATGTCATCCCAGAGCACAAAGCACAGCTATTTGCTTAACCTGGATAAACCATCACTATGCTTTTGCACGAGCTGGGATCGGTCGACTTCTCCTGGGGGTTACACGCACCCTGGGTTTTTGCCATTTGCCATATATGGATTTTCTTTCGAAACGTGTTCCCTGCAGATGATTTGATCATGGCGTGAATCAACCTCGAAAGGACGTCAAAACAAAAGGTTGGGGGGTCTTCAAATGTAACTAAACAGTTTTAAAGGAATGTTCCGGGTTCAGTACAAGCTCTATGGACAACATCTGTGGCATGCTGTAGATTACCACAGACAATCATTTCGACTCTTCCCTCAGTTTGTAAAAACACACAAATGTGCACTTACAAGTCTATGGGACAGGACATTCTAGGCAGACTAAAAACTCAAGATATAAATTTTTTCTTTCTTTCTTTTCTTTTCTTTTTTTTTTTTTTCAATGTCATGAAAACCACATTTCTGACTTGATGTATTATGTTTAGTAGCTTTATGATGGAAATGATGGTGGCAGAAACATGATGGAATGAAATGAAATGAAATTATGATGTAAAAAGTCATAATTTTGAAATAAGTTGAAATGTAAGTAATGAAAGTAATAATCATGACAATAAAAGTCAAAATTATGACAAAGACAATCATGACCAAAAGTAGAAATTATGGGATAAAAAATAATTATGACATAAAAAGTCAAAATTGTGACCCAAGGTGAAATTATGCCAATCGAAACTGAGATTTAAAAAAAAAAGTATAGCCTAATTATGACATAAAAAGTCAAAATTATGAAAGAGACATAATTATGACATAAGTCGAAATTAGGAGATAAAAAGTCATAATTATAACATAAAAAGTCAAAAATATATAAAAAAAATCAGCTGTACTTTTTATGCCAAAATGTTGTCTTTTATCAAAATTATGACTTCTTTTTGATGTCTTATTATATCCTAATTATGACTTTTTATGTCATAATTATGATTTACCAAATCAGTTTTTTTTTTTTTACCATAGCATATCATCATTTTAAACTTGTAATTATGTTTTTTAGGACGGTTTTTATAGTTTAAGATTGAAGCCAGGAATAAAACAATGTCTAAACATAAAATGTATTTGCATAAAAGTATTGCATGTACATTCTGCAAGCTTTCACTATTTATTTTTCAACACATAAACATGGCCGTGTTATGCTCTTTAAAAGCAGCACCTGTGTGTTCAGACTAGAAAGATGTCATGGCAGATTAATTCGCATGCTGTCAACACCTGCACTATCTGAATCTGATGCTATCTCTCTTACACACTTTATGATGCTGGGAATGTAAACAGGTGTGAAACATAATATGAGACACACACATGGCATCACTGAGTCATGTGTCCTTACATTTACAGGAGTTATCTGCTCAACATCTTTCAACTGTTCTGATTTGCTGACATTAAATTTCTTTCCATGGCTCTGATAACATATGCAGTGCTTTACTGAATTAATGGAAACTGAAATCAGATGAATGAAAGCAAGTGTTTTGATACTCTTTATGAGCAGTATGCATCATTACTGCAAAGTTGGGTTATTTGAAGGCCAGGCCTGTTAAAGCATGATAGTAGATAACAGATCTTACTGCTTCACAGCTCATCAGCTGCAAATAAGGGCCCTTAAACCGTATCAAGGTGATTACTGATTGGCGGGCATTACAACACAGATGTTTTCTCAAATGCCCTCAGTCAAAAATCATGCAGTTTGCTTTTTCTAGAGTTGATGTATTTCAAAAAGCTTTGAATAACCATGGTTGCATCACAGCCATTAACCATGATTTGCTACTAGTTGGAGGCATACTAGTCATCAGGGGGAGTGACTTTCTCTCTCTAGAAGGCATTTGATTGGACAAAAATCTGTGCAGTACAGGATGAGTCATCAATATGTTTGGTCCAATTTCCCTGAAGAAAAAGTGTTTAAATGTGTATGTCAAAGCTAATATGGCCTAAAACTTTTAACTTTTTGTTCTGTTATTCTTTTCTAAGCCATTAATTGGGAATAACTGGCTAAATTTGACTTTCTTTCCAGAAAATTGCCTGTGAACACTTGGTTACATAAATTGTTTAAAATCCAACACGATTTTTTCATTTGTTCAGAATTACAGTATTTATTTACTTGTTTATTTACAGAAAAATCCTCTATCCTCTTGGATCATTTATTATCATTTATAATTTATAACAATCTTTATATATAGTATGTGTATATATATATATATATATATATATACAGTCAAACCAAAATTCTTATTCAGACACCTTGAACGTTTCATTCATTAATACAGTTTATTCGCTATAATGTAAAAAAATGGTAATAAAATATGACACGATCTCAGAGTTAAACTGTGTCAGAAAAAAATAATCTTAATTATGTCAGACAACACTTAGGCAAAACATGGTCAGGTCAAAGTGTCTGAATAATTGTTGGTTCCAAATTTTTATCAATTTTACTGGTAGTTCACTGTATGAAGATTTTTTGGGTATTATATTTCACAGTTTACTTTATTTTGCTATCCTCACTTACATAAATGAACTATCCTGCACCCACTAGTAAAAATCTATATATATATATATATTTGTTGTAGTTGTTTTTTTGTTGCTGTTGGTTTTTTTTTAATTGTCCTCATAAAAAACTGGTGAGAAAACTCATACTGGCTTTCATCAGAAGAGCTGGGAGAAAAAAATGTCCAAATCTCTCCCTTCATCCAAAACAAACATCTCTGATCTGTCTATACAAGATAAACACTTTGGCTGTTTGCTTACACAGGGCACATGCAGTGTCTGAAATTTCTCTAATCTGATCTCAGTTTGTGGTGATTACTTCGTAGTGATTTCACAGCATGTGCTTTGTTATAAAGCTGGACTACTAGGCAGGTCACGACTGCTACTTGTCTTTTACATTTTTATGATTTATAACTAGTTAAAGCAGTCACTAACATACAATATCTAAGAAAGAATCCAGTGCAGTCAAATATATTAAAAATATGTTCTGTTTTAATGTTGAATGATTACAGTGCAATGTACAAGTCCGCAGGCATGCTATAGAACACCTTCCACTTCATGATTAACTGTGATTTGCATCCTATGCAAGCCAAACAAACTGTGAAGAAAAAAAAAACATTTCCCTTCATTGTCTAAGGTGTATGTATTTTACTGAATAGACTAATAACTGACAGTTGTAATGAATATTATAAAACATAAACATTAACAGACTGTACGAATAGATATTAATCCAACATGAAAATGTCAAGATATATCAAAATGCAGTGTTTGCAAAAGCAAAACTCTCAACTGACTTACAGCATAATGAAATGTAAATAACTGTGAATATTGTTTTGTACTTGGATTGATTGAAAATGTTCAGGAACATTATGAATTTGAACTAAATCGCACTTGTTTGCATGTATTCAGACATTTATTGGGCAAACAAACTATTTTAAAACTAACTAGTTGGATTGTGGCATCTAGGATTTCTTTCTATACTATACTGTAAGGCAAAAGGTAATATAATGCTAATGACATGATTAGTTACCAAATGATCAAAAATCACTTGAACACTGCCTCATAAGTTGGACATTTATGGCTTTTAAGTTTTTTAAGGGCCTTCTTAAATTCTTTGCTAGATTTGTTCCACTTGTGAATGCCTGTCAAAATATACTGTGTCCCCGACCAACGACCCATGATTAAGTAGTTGTTCCCTAAGTTTTCCAGTTGTTGGCACGGACAGTCTGCTCCATTTTTCAGGTAAAGAACAAGCTTCTTTAGTTCCTGCTTTTTCAGAGTTCCAAGTTTCACCGGCTTCCTCCTTTTCTGCAGAATGATTTTTCGGTCTAAGTTGTCTATTTTGACTTCCTTAATCTTCGTCCTGATTGCTACAAAAAGACAATGTAGATTTTAGATTTTCACAAGTCATTAATGTTCATGAAGGTTTAAATGAGACAATTTCATTGCACCCCAGTGAAGTCTTGAATTAAATTTTATGTTATGTAATGTCTAAAACAGTTATGTAACTTAAACTTTTATTTAAAACCTTGATGGAAAATACATTTAAAGTATTTTTGCTTAAGGTCATTGTTGTATTTCTTTGCCATGGAGATGCTGAACCCTTGGCTGTTTTTCATCTGTTTTCACATTTAAGCCAAGAACTCACTCTAGTTTATGTCTTTCAGATGCTATTCTGTGCTAATTGTGCAAAGCTGGATGGTGCAATGTGTTGCATCGCAATATCGTCCAGGGTGTCTGAGGATACGATTCTTGGGTATGAATCAAATTTTAAATCCAACCAAGATCAATAAAGAGACGGCACAATTCCTACCAAACTTACTCTATTAGTAGTGTTAAAACTAAATGGGTCTTAATACCAATCCCTGAGGCACTCCTCAAATCACTGGCTATTCAAACACTGCATTATGGAAGAATTTGAATTTGATATGGCCTGTGTGTATTGTAAAAATACAATTTTTAGCATTACCAACAACACAGAACATCTACTAAACAGGATCAAACACATAATCAGGAAACAGCATCCTATTAAAGTACTCTACAACAGGGGTGCCAAACTCAGCTCCAGGAGGGCCAGAGTCCCCACAGTTTAGCTTCAACCCTAATTAAACACACCTGATCCATCTAATTAAGTCCTTCAGGATTACTTGAAAACTACAGGTATGTGTGTTGGAGCATAAACTCTGCAGGACTATGGCCCTCCAGGAGCTGTTGCTCTACAACATCATCCAGTGAGCTGCAAAATTTTCTTATTCCCTCAAGCTCTATTTTGGCAAAACAATTATTGTATGATGTACTTTCATCAATGAAAATGTACTTTCATATTTCATCAAAGCATTCAATTATAAGCATTCTTGCTAAAAACATTAACATAAGCATGCTGTAGAAATATTCAAGTAGCCTAACCTAAAAATGTGCTTCACATGGTTACAATTATGTTTTATTCATCAAAAAATATATATGTTTTAATATGACTGAATCAACATTGCATTAGGTTACAACAACAAAAGTTAATTTTAGGCTTAGTTTCAGAGCAGGTAAAAATATCTGAATAAGGTAACAACGGCACATTTTCATTTTCACATTTTACAGTGTTGAGACACATAGCTTGAGATACAGTCATCCTATAATGACCAGAAAAAAAGCCTTTGTTGGGTTGGCACTTGATAGCTTGCCATAAAAATAAAAGGTCCCATGAAATTCTTGCCAACGGCAAGCTTCCTGTCTTTGACAACATCTCAGATCCTGAAAAAAAAAGACCTGCTGGATTCTGACCACATCACTGGTTCATAGAAATGGCACTTGCAATGGAAGAAGTAGCTCTGCTTTTTGTAAACTCAAAATATCTCCATTTGTGGTTAAAATCTAATAATCCACTGTCATGGATATGTGGTTTTACAAAAAAATCTAAACATGAAATATACAAGGAGGTTTGACCATGTTGATTTGCATTTAAAACAAAACAGAAAGGAACAACAAAAAAGACCAATTGAGCTGTAAACAATATGGACACACAATAGTCAGTGTTTATCAGTACTGTGGACACACATGCTGTTATGTTTAAGCAGCACTACACCATTCTTATTGTCTCAAGAGAGAAATAATTTTAAGGAGTGCAAATTCAGACAGCAATATTAGAAATACTTATTTCAGGCAACAATATTATTAGAAACAAATGTGTGGGCTAAAAACCTGGACCTGAACAGAATCACAATGATGGGAATCAGCCGATCGGATTTTGTTCTCTTGAAGTCATTAGGCTCTTGCCAGTAAATTTAGTATTTTGAAATCACTTGCATTAGTAGCATCATGCTCAAAAAGTGTTTGGACCAAGATTTGATTTTCAGTGCCTGTTATGTTAGTAAAGATCTATGCCAAAACTCTTCACATCTGAAGTGTATTTTAATATGTCTTATACAGATTTCCATGATAGTCAATATAAGACCACATTTAAAAAAAGTTTTGAACCCAGCAGTCTTTGACTTTGTAGTCTGTTTCAACCGTAAGATCAGCCTGTTGATAGTAGTTTTTAGTATTTTAGATAGTAGATAGTATTTTTTACATACATCTACTTTCTCATTTTTTCTGGTCGTTAAAGACAACAGATTTTACTTGCATGGTGTTTTTTCTAGTTAAAGGCAATACATTCAGGTTTTATTTAGCAACTTGACTGGAAAATCTCACTGATTGAGGTTATCATTTAGATGTTTGATTTATTTATCATCAATTTATTTTATTCTTTTTCAAATAAAAAGACTACTTATTTAAACTAATTACTTAAACACTATGCAACAATATCTCATAAATGATTATTTACCGAATTCACTGGCACACATGTGTTCCAGAATTACATCTGTGTTCATCTCATTGTCACATGGCGGACACACAGAAGAGACACCTAAAGAAAAGGGACAAAAAGGTTCAATCCAAATGTCGTATGTAAGCAATAATGGTTTATCAGCTTGAAATGTAAGAAATTCTAAGATTATGAAGTGATGTCTAAGTGTAAATGTAAAAGTATCTTGCACCAGAAACCTTTAATAACATAAAATATTTAATAACATTCATCATCACTGTATTATTTTGATTGTGCTGTATTTTGTGTGTCTGTGTGTGTGTGCACGTTTTTGTGACATATCAGGACACAAATCCCCATTTTTCAAAAGACTTATAAATCATACAGAATTAGTTGTTTTTTTCTTCTTTTTTTTTTTTGAGAAAGTAAAAAAAGGTGTAGGGGTAGTGTAGAGGGATAGAAAATACAGTTTTTACAGTATACAAACCATTACGCCTATGGAATGTCCCCACAATTCACAAAAACAAACCTGTGTGTGTGTGTGTTTAGTTTAAGAAAAAGAACTATGAGCCTCCAAATGACTGAATAACTTAAACTGAGACATATCATACACTATAAAAATGTTCTCTTTACCATTGCAGGTTAGGACTTTGACACCAACTAAAAATTAAGTCTATGTTAAGTTTAGTCTATGTTAAATTTATGTTAAGTGGGATCTAATACTAAATGTAATATCTAAATTCAATAACCCTTGTTTATTTTTTATTTTTTAAATGCATCACAAACACATCTTAAATGATCAGCTTTATCAAACCATCAAATCAAAAATTTAGACACAACTAATGATTCTTTAATACTACAATTTTTCACATTTTAGAATAGTAGTAGTAGAATAATAACAAAATGTAAACAAAATACTACCTAAGTATAGCTACTCTCTTTATTGACATCTGTGGTTCCATGAAGAACATTTAACATACATGGAATAATCTTTCCACTGCATAAAAGGTTCATTATAGTGGTATAGAGGTTCTTTAAGGGGAAAAAAACATGGTTCTTTTAAAAAACTGTTCACTGAAAGTTTCTTTGTGGAACCAAAAATGGTTCTTCTATGGCATCACTGCTAAAAAAAACAAAACAACAACTTTTTAAAGAGAGTATGGTGAAGTGACCGAGTAAAACATATGTTAGAGGCACATTTTATATACAAAATATTTAAAAAATAAAAATGAAGATAAAAAAATATGACAATTGAAAATTCAAATACATATATAATACACACCTGGGGATGTGTCCATATCATCGCTGCTGGTCATGTTCATGGCAATGCACACGTCGCCCTCGGGAAACTTGTCACAACTGAGCATTTCAGGCCAAGGGAACCCAAAAGCCTCCATAATAGGGGTACAACTGTCTCTGACAGCCTCGCAAAGCCAGCGGCAAGGATATATGGGTCTGTCAAGACACACGGGGGCGAAAAGCGAGCAGAGGAGCACTTGCGTTCCGGGGTGACAGGCTTTGTGCACCAGAGGAACCCAGCTGCCTGCTTGCTGCTTTACCTCCGTTATGGTTTCATGTTCCAGCAAATTGGGAAGCAGCATCTGCTTGTAACCCACATTAAAACACAACCTCAGGTCCTCGGGAATGTCCATGCACTGTGGGTTTCTGCCATAACCTTCCGGTTTCCAGCTGTAGTACTCATACTCAGAAGCACTGAGCAAAGGGAGGAAGAGAACTGCAGCGATGAAGATCCACAGCTTGGGGAGAAGGTTCTTCATGGCACGAGGGAAACGTATAGTATCGATAACAGTTATATCCACCTGCGTTGCACTGTTAAGTTTTCAGAAGTATGTATTTGCATTAGTAGTGCACGAGCTAGGTTTCTTTGACGTCCTCGTTCTCCACAGTCCAGATGAGAGTGTCGCGCGCTGCCGTTCGTTTGCGCAGCGCGAGAGTGAATGCGCTTGAAAGGTGAAACAACCAATAGTAATGCAACCGGCTTGGCATAAGGTGAAGATTGCTCAATGTGCTTGGCAAATGGTTTTAAAGCAAGAGGAAACTAAATTATTTCATTAACCTCTTCACGTCTAAAAACAGACTAACGGAATTAACAAAATTATACAACAATTATCGTTTTTATGCAATAAATTACGCTATAACCGTGGATGCATAGATCACCCTCATGTCGTTCTACATCCGTAAGACCTTCATTCATCTTCAGAACACACATTAAGATATTTTGATGAAATCCGATGGCTCAGTGAGTCCTGCATTCACAGCAGTGGTACTTCCTCTCTCAAGATCCATAAAGGTAGGCTACTAAAAACATATTTAAAACAGTTCATGCGAGTTCAGTAGTTCTACCTTAATATTATAAAGCGACGAGAATACTTTTTGTTCGCCAAAAAAAAAACGAAATAACGACTTTTCAACAATATAGTGATAGGCCGATTTCAAAACACTGCGCCAAAATCACGCAGTTTAGCCGTTTGATAGGAGATCCGAATCAATCGTAAAGCTCCGAAGCAGTGTTTTGAAATCGGCCGATCACCAAAGACGTCACTTCCGCTATGCCCGCCGCCATATTTGTGTCCGAGATGGCAACTAACACAGCAGCGCTTTATTGTACTGATGATCATCTTTAGCTTCAGCGCTCAAACAGCAACACAAAAGATTATCTACGATTGTGGCTGTCATATATAATATTTTAAATGTACACACTGTTGTATTAAAATGTTGTGAATTCTTAGGCTTAGTGAAATGGCCTGTTGTTACAGCAAGAACGCGTCCACAACAGGAGCTATTCTGACTACGTTACTTAGTTCAAGTTCATGTGTGCATGATTTCGTGCAAATATAAGTTGTAATATTATATTTATCTTGTACAAATATATATGAATTATCCTATATATGATGTGTTCTGCTGAGTTAACCTTTTAGCAAAGCGCTTTAGCTACGGGTGTTCATCTCTTCAGCTTCAGCGCACGTAGCTCAAACAGTAATGTTGTTGTCAAAATTAGATGATTTGAGAAAAAAATCTGTTATTGTTCATGTTCCTAATTTTATTACCTCCAACTGTGTTTTGTCCCTTAAAGATATTTATGCAGTAGGCTATGCCACGAGAAACATAGTCCATCGCCATACACCGGAGAAAGTGGTACCAAATTAATATGCTAATGTTATTAACAAAAAATACCTAAATGCAAACAAGTAATTTGACAACATTATTTAGACTATAAAGAAACAAAATGCATGTGCTATGGATACATAAAATTAAATAGCCTCCGAACGGATAGGAAATTATTATAATCAAACCATGTGTTGATGAAAATAATACGAGAACAATAAGTGTTATTAAAAATAATGCATTAATGTTTTTGGAATTTTTTAAAACATTTTTAATATTACAGTAGTAGTAAACATTTTTATTGACTGTTAATTGCTGTTTGAGCTGCACAAGCTTTACCTGAAGAGAATCAAAACCGTAAACTGAAGGTTAATTAACTCAACGGAACACATCCTATATAAGATAATTCAGATATTATACAAAATAAAAACAATATTACTATTTGCTAAAAACTATTTGCACGAAATCACGCGCAGATGAACTTGAACTAACGTAGTCAGAATATAGCTGTAGTGATGCATGTGTTCTTCCCATTTTATTACAATAGTATACAATTATAATGTTATGTGTGAGAAGACAGTCCCAATTATACTTATTAATGTTTTGCGTTGCTGTTTGAGCGCTGGCGCTTATCCTTCATTAGATTAATCAGTTATTTATACTACACAGATTTAATATTATGACTTTTATCTGCACAAATGACGCGAATGCACAAGTGAAGCTTGAACTAAATTGTGTTAATCAGAATGTTAAACTCCAGACGCGCACTTCCCACAACACGCTGAAACAACAACACAGAGAATTCACAACGTTTTATTACAATAGTGTTCTCATTATAATGTTATGTAAATTACAGTCCCAGCAGTTATTAATGCTGTGCATTGCTGTTTGGCTGCCAGTGGTGTGGTCCCTTCTGATTGAAGCCAACCATTTCTTCCAGCGATCTAACTCCTTAGGAATGAATAAATGGCAATTCTGGGTTGCTCTGACGACTGATATAACAGCCAACAGCACCACATATCACAGACATATTGTAACCTTGTTGTAAACCTTCTGAGAGTGTTTCGTTGGCCTTCCTCTGGTAGTTGTAGCTGCTGTGACCACAGACTGAAACAGTTCGCGCAGCTTTGACCGGGCACAAATATGGCGGCGATAAACCACAGTAACCTCGCATGAAACCCATGGATTGTTTAAAAGTCGTTATTTTTTTTATTTTTTTTTTGGCGAACAAAAAGTATTCTCGTCGCTTTATAATACCTTTATGGATCTTGAGAGAGGAAGTACCACTGCTGTGAATGCAGGCCTCACCATCGGATTTAATCAAAATATCTTAATTTGTGTTCTGAAGATGAACGAAAGACTTACGGGTATAGAACGACATGAGGGTGAGAAATGACATTATTTTCATTTTTGGGTGAACTAACCCTTTAATACCAGTATCAGACAGACAAAACATTAATATCTAACTGTGATTATACTCTACAATTCGCAAACGAATCGTTCTTTTGAATCGAATCTTTTTAATGAACAGGTTAAAGTTCAAAAGCAGTCTGATTGGTTCTCCAGTCTAATAAAAACTATCAAGGGTCACACACATTATGGTCTATCACACATTATGAATCGAACTGTATGACTTTATTCAAATAATTTCTGTTGCTATATAATAAAGTCTGTTGTGTGAGTGAATCAGGGTTATTATAGGTATAGCCTAACTAAAACCCTAAAACACATTTTTAATTGAAATTAAAATAAATGTTTACTTAAACTTAGTAACTTATTTTATCTCAGTTAGTTGCCAAGGAAACATTTCTCATCAACTTGATAACTAGGCCTACTAAAATAGCTAACTACAACTAAAACAGAAATAAAAATAAATAAATAAATAAACCTTTAGGCTATAGACATAAAACAACACTAAAAATGTCAAAAACCCAAAACAAAATTGCTAAAACTTTAGATAAAATTAAGCTGAAATTAAAAATATAAAACTATAAAAACTATAGTATCTCAATTACTAAAATATGTGATGTGATGTGGGAAAACCCGTCAGATGTCGCGATGGAACGTTTTCAGTAAAGTCAAAGAAATAGGTTGGATGTAATTTTTTTGTCAATTTTTAATTTTTCATTAAATTATCATTCTATAACATCTTGTCTATCATCTCTGAAATATCATCTTGGCAAAATTCACCTGTTAAGTGCAGAAAAATAGCAATTTATTGTGGCAAGATGAAAAGTCTGTCTTTCTCTAACGTTATTGTTTAACACACCCGGCGGAGGTGCAAAAAAATCGGCCATAGCTTTCCCTTCTCTTAACACTACTGTCACAGCCACCAGCACTTGCACTCCATTTCCCAGCATCCCTCCGGTTCCTCACCTGCACTCACTCACCAATCACCTGCACCTGCAAGTCATCGACACTCATCAGCACTCCCTATTTAAGCAGTCACCTTCCTCACCACAGTTGTTTGGTCTCGTCTATGGATGGCACAACGTCATACAAACCTTGGACTCCTTACCTGCTACTTAACTGTGTCTTCCAGATCTTCTGTCATCTGTTGTTCCTTTGTCTGTTTTCCCATCTGCTTCGCTCCATACCTGCAAAGAGACATGATCCATTACTTCTTCAGCTAAGTGACTATTCTACATGCTTGTGCTATACTCACCTGCTTCATCCGTCTGCCAGTTTCCATGCCTCGGTTTCTAATAAAGACCTTGTTTATCACTTACCTGCCTGCCTGCCTGTGTCTGTGTCCTGACAGAAGACCAGACCTGAACAATGCAGAGCTCCATGGATTCTGGCTGGGAATTTGCCGGACAGATCGCGGCGGCAGCTCAATCCAGCCGCAGTCTGTTTATATTCACAGATAAGTTCTATGATCTGGTTCATACTAGTTCCTTAGATGACGAGATAATCAAGAATCTGTACCGGATCGGGGCTAACTTCGTTGATCCCTGAAAACTCCCCAATCTCACTGGATTGGACTGGAAGGAGGCCATTTTCCAGTGTCTGGAGAGCTTTATCCCTCCGTATGCACTCCAGCCAGTCGAAGCATCTCATTCTAAGGTAACTGCCAATCCAGTATCCCGTCACCAGATGGCTGTGGTTCCTGAGCCCTCGGTCAAGATGGCTGCCGCCACGCCTGAGCTCTGTTAAGATGGCTGCCGCCACAGCTATGAATCTCTTCCTCATCCAGGATCCTGTCCCTGACCTCAGTCCAGTGATGATTCCAGTCCCTTACCGCAGTCCAGATGAGACTCCTGTCCGCGACCGGAGTCCTATGAGGGCCTGAGCCCGCGACCGGAGTCCTATGAGGGCCTGAGCCCGCGACCGGAGTCCTATGAGGGCCTGAGCCCGCGACCGGAGTCCTATGAGGGCCTGAGCCCGCGACCGGAGTCCTATGAGGGCCTGAGCCCGCGACCGGAGTCCTATGAGGGCCTGAGCCCGCGACCGGAGTCCTATGAGGGCCTGAGCCCGCGACCGGAGTCCTATGAGGGCCTGAGCCCGCGACCGGAGTCCTATGAGGGCCTGAGCCCGCGACCGGAGTCCTATGAGGGCCTGAGCCCGCGACCGGAGTCCTATGAGGGCCTGAGCCCGCGACCGGAGTCCTATGAGGGCCTGAGCCCGCGACCGGAGTCCTATGAGGGCCTGAGCCCGCGACCGGAGTCCTATGAGGGCCTGAGCCCGCGACCGGAGTCCTATGAGGGCCTGAGCCCGCGACCGGAGTCCTATGAGGGCCTGAGCCCGCGACCGGAGTCCTATGAGGGCCTGAGCCCGCGACCGGAGTCCTATGAGGGCCTGAGCCCGCGACCGGAGTCCTATGAGGGCCTGAGCCCGCGACCGGAGTCCTATGAGGGCCTGAGCCCGCGACCGGAGTCCTATGAGGGCCTGAGCCCGCGACCGGAGTCCTATGAGGGCCTGAGCCCGCGACCGGAGTCCTATGAGGGCCTGAGCCCGCGACCGGAGTCCTATGAGGGCCTGAGCCCGCGACCGGAGTCCTATGAGGGCCTGGACCCGCCGTGGCCTCCCGAAGGGCCTACTCCGCCATGAACCACCAGTACCGTCCTGGAGTCAACCTGCCTGTAGGACGCCCTCCCTCCCTCCCCGGCTATACCATCTACGGTGTGAGGACACGCCTTCCGGGAGGGAGAAGTACTGTCACAGCCACCAGCACTTGCACTCCATTTCCCAGCATCCCTCTGGTTCCTCACCTGCACTCCCTCACCAATTACCTATACCTGCAAGTCATCAACACTCATCAGCACTCTTTATTTAAGCAGTCACCTTCCTCACCACAGTTGTTTGGTCTCGTCTATGGATGGCACATCGTCATACAAACCTTGGACTCCTTACCTGCTACTTAACTGTGTCTTCCAGATCTTCCGTCATACGTTGTTCCTTCATCTGTTCTCCCATCTGCTTTGCTCCATACCTGCAAAAAGACATTATCCATTACTTCAGCTAAGTGACTATTCTATGTGCTTGTGTGCTATACTCCTCTGCTTCATCCGTCTGCCAGTTTCCATGCCTCTGTTTCTAATAAAAAGCTTATCACTTACCAACCTGCCTGCGTTTGTGTCCTGACAACTACAAAGACCGTTCACCTATCAAAATAAACCACATAACATATAGAATGAAGGTGTGTTAATGCAAATTTCCTGCCAGTCCTGTATAAACTATGGCACGCAAAGATTTTTTTTTTTCCTAATACAATGTCATCGTGAGAAGGCGGAGCACAAGAGAACAATGGAGCTATAATGAACACACGTTCTAATTATGTGTTTATTAAAGGTTGAATTCAAATCAGATACTGCCAAACTGCCCGTACTACTTCTGAATAGGATGTCTACTTCATAAAATGTATGAAAATATGGAAATATGTGGTTCAGATCACTCAAATAAATGGAGGAGCCCTTAAATGGTCAGTAATGGAGCTTGGATGTCATCTAGTGAAAAAGTTTGGTACTGCGCCCGAACAAAATCTTACTGAAAGCTAATTTTTGAAATATTTAAACCTAAAATTTGGAATGTTGACATTTTTGGCTTTTTTTTCTTTTTTTTTCCCAATTATATTTTTACATTTTCATTAACTTAAACTTCTATAACTTTTTATTTCAATTTCCTAATTTATTTCAATTCTACAATAGTCTGACAAGTGTCTTCTTTAAAACAACACCAACCTATATTCCAAAGCTTTCTTGAATTACAACCATTTATGTTTAGATAATGCATTTTCATGTCTGTGTGAAAAAAGGGGGTGACAGTTATATAAAACTTTTTCTCAAAATTCCTTTCCTGAAAATCAGAGCGATCAGCTGACTTCAGATAACCATAACTTTTGTTAGACAAGCTATGAAAGAAGTAAAAACATATTTGGAAAGGGCTCAAATCCATCTTTCATCTTGCATATGGTATTGCAACCTGTTATAGGTAAAATTTCACCATGTGATGGGTTTTTGCGGATCACATCACATATGTTTTTATTGAATAATCTAGAGTGAGTCCTGGTCCTCTTCATTTAGATAGCAAGTTATGAAGTAAAATATCTAGCGTCTGCCAGACCGCCTTCCATATTCTTCAAAAAGCTTATGCTGTACGTCCTCCTATGCCTTCCTTATTCAACTTACGGAACTGATGCGACGGCAGTTTTTTTTTTCTGTAATTTGAATACGGAAGGCAGTCTGGCGTAAGCTAGATATTTTACTTCATAACTTGTTAAATATGTATATATATATATTTTTTTTTACACAAACACATCGCTTCGCTTCAAAAGGCCTTTAACCCTCCGGAGCCATGTGAAATATGATTGATAGATGTGGATGGAGACACTTTCTTCTTTCTTCAGCTCATACTCGTTTGGTAACGCATACTGCCATTGTAACGTTCGGATATATCAGGATATTTATTAATATTTCTCAGATTGTCTTCGTCAGAAACAAGAAAGTCATATACATCTAGGATGGCTTGAGGGTGAGTAAAGCTTGGGGTAATTTTCATTTGAAAGTGAACTAATCATTTAACTATATTAATAAAACCTCATTAATTACATAAAATAATTTATTATTTTTGTTTAAGCCTTACATTGTTTCTTTATATGAATGAAATAAACATAAACGCTCAAATCTTTTAAGAGGATTTCAGATTTTAGCACCTTCTGCCTTAAACCTTATTGGTAGAAACAGTAAAACTGATATCCAAACTGCTGCATTTGTTAAAGAGGCTTAGGGTTGAAAAGTTTTTGTGTAACAGACTAATAAAATGTAAGTGAAAATGGCTGTACATGGACTATGTCAGTGGTGCATCTGTAAAATGTCTGATCCAATTCTATAAAGGTTCCACAGCCTGATTTATAACAGTGTTTGTCAAGTTGGTCAAAGCAAGCCTGATGGCTCCTCTACTACAAAGACACATTATTTAGAATTTACAATGAAGCATCTGCGACTTTTGGCTCGGTTTCTGGGACTGGGATGCAGATGCTTTCGAGATGCCCTGCATTGCGTCTCGTTTGTTTTTCACACTGATTTGAGAGCTGCTTCTACTCATATACTAACTTCAGCCATTACAAATGTCAATGTGGGTATTTCCTCTATCACATTGCTGCAGCTGCATACTGGCTTTCATAACCACACATAGCAGAATTATTTCACAATGTTCATAATGAAGTGATAGTTGAATAAAAACAGACATGCTATCATGGGATGCCAAACAGTCATCACTTAAGATGTTTTAATTACACCAAAATACATCTGTCATTAGGTTGTGTTTACATCATTTTTCTCTCCTCCACACGAGAAGATCTTTGGTGGCATATCAGATCACATATCCCTCCAATGAGACCACCCGTTGCAAGAATCACAAAGATTGCATGAAGAAATAAGGGTCATTCAGAGATTTATGAATGTCTCCAGTCACTCATGACTTGGCTGGAATCAGATATTTTCCTGATATTTTAGACAGCACTGCTATTAGTTAAACATATTTTCTGTTCCCCTGACATTGAATTGGTGAAATGTAAATAAAGTTGCAGAACACTATAAAGAAACATTTGTAGGAAATGATTGAGGACTGAGTTGTGTTTTTGGTAGTTTGATATAGGCTTACATATAGTTTTGGGCTAACACTTGTTCAGAATGGTAGTTGATAAATTCAATTCTAAAACTGTTAGTCCCCTCAATTTAATAAAACACGCCAAAATCCTGCTCTCTTCACAGTACCGACCGCAAATTCTTACTTTAATCCAAAAAAAAAAAAAGAGTTTTATTTGCCAAATTAGATTGTTTTAATACAAATTTGAGTTCTTAATATTTTATTAAAGGTACACTTTGTAACGTTTAGCCCTCTAATGGTTAAAAAAACAAAACTGCATGCAACTGCATGTGTAACTGTGTAGATGAACATGACCCTTCATAATAGATAATGCTTTACAATGAACATTTGTTAGAGACCTACATACGGCAGTGTATCAGCTTGATAAAATACCTTATTCATCTATTGGGTAATAAAAACACCATCTCCGTGTCGTTTTTATAACTTTTTAATTCCCTCAGATCTCACCATCTCCGAAAAGCCAAGCCAATGTTGATTCTTGTTTTATTACAAGCTCTGTCACATTCTCTTTTTGCCACCAAACTCTCTTCTGTAAAACAGGTGATTCCCCGTAGGTTCAAGATTTAGTGTGCTCCATGTTAACCTTTCTCACTCGCTGTGACCTATGGCCATTCCCACACCATATACACATCAAAGTAGCCGCCTAGCCGGAGCAACTTTTCTCTATTTACAGATATAACACACATGGGCGAGTGACGTATGTACGCATTTTCCCTTGAAAACCATCCAGTCAGGTCTAAAATATAAACACTTATAATAGGCTTACCATAGTGAATCAGGGTAAGACAAAAACACGTTTTGAAAGAAGAAATGATGGTGTATTGACTCATTGACTGATTATTTAAATTTTGTTTATTTTGAACAAAAAAGTGACATAGTGTACCTTTAAAAGGTAACCATTAACTAAAATGATTTTACTCAGATCAAGGTTATTAACTAAAACTAAAACCATAAAAAAATTGTTTTATGTTTTTATATTTAATTTTATTTTAGCTAGTTGCCAAAGCAACATTTCTCATTTTCTTTTAATTTAAGTTTAAGTACTAAAATAACTAAAACTAATAAACTAAAACTAAAACTTAATAAATACTATATACTGTAGACATAAAAAACACAACATGACAAAAACAAAATTACTAAAATTTTAACTAAAATTAAAATGAAAACTGAAAATATAAAATCTAATTCAAAATATTAACAAAAACTAAGATAAATTATACTAAAATAACACTGACCCAGATTAATTTGATGCATATTGTTACAAATATTTAGTTCGTTTTCATGGACTTTTATTTTGTAATCATGAGTCACATGCGTTCCCTTGTTTTTTTCCCGCTTCTCTTTAGTTTTCATGATTACTAATGTCATTAGTTTTAGTTCAGCTGTTACATTAATTACCCTGTTTGTCAGTATATTTAAGTTCAGCCTTTTCCTGTGTTTAGTATCTTGTCTTATTTGTGTTAGTGTTAGTGTCCAGAGTGTGCGACACTTGCTGACAGAAGACCGGACCTCAAACAATGGATATTGCAGCAAAATGTTCTGCATTGGCCCAGAGAGGCCTTAACTTTTTGAACTTCACGGAGCAGTTCTGCCTTCTTGCTGTCACCTGCACAACGATGAAACCATCAAATCGCTGTTCTGGATCGGGGTGATCACCCTGTAGACGTCCCAGACACCTCAGAACTTGACTGGAGGGAGGCCATCATCAGGTGTCAGGAGAGCCACCACCAGTCACAATGAGTGAGCCAGAACCCAACGTGGAAGGGACAGCGCCGTCCATCGACCTGGAAGTCCCAGAGTGAGTCTGACCAGGGGTGTGAGCCAGCGACATGCCAGTGGCAGAGGGAATACTGGTGGAATTGGAAACAGAGGAATGGCTGATACATTTCGACACAGAAGTACTGCATCCCACTCTATCCCATCCTGAACTATCTGTTTATTCTTCATCATCTCTGCTGGACAGCGTTGAAACTGTATCAGTGACCTGTATGGACTGTGAATTCCTGTCATTGATCCCGTCAAGCTTACCTCTGTCACCATCACCAAGCTCAGATAGTCCTCCAGCCCCACCTCAGCTGGATGCCTGCAGCCCTTCGCCTTCCCCGGTGACGCCTTGCAGTGACGTGAAGCCTCAGGTCGGGCAATCACCAGCCTTGCCCGAGTGAGAGGATCCTAAAGCTCTGCCTCTGATCCCTTTGCTCCACCTCAGCCTGTCGACCTACCAGCTCCACCTTTGCTCCTCCCACTTTCTGCTCCACCAGAGACCCTCAGCCTTGTGGCTCCACTGGGTTCCCTCGTCCCACCGGTTCCACCTTGGTCAGTCGTCACTATACTTATGCCACAGACTTATGATCCTTATGTTGCACTCAGTCTCTCCACCCCTACGGCTTCAGTGGGTTCTTCCTTTTCTCCGGCTCCGGCTCCGCCTCTGTCCCCTGTCACACCGGGGACAGAGGGACACACATCAGTTCTCAGGCACTCTAGCTCCACCTCAGAAGCTCGCCATCACGACTCCGCCTAGGTCTTCAGTGCCAGTGGTGTCGCTCAAGCCTCCTTCTCTTCACACCGCAAAGCTGCACCTTCTGGGAGGGGGTGTAATCTTACAAATATTCAGTTGTGTTTGTTTTTATTTTCATTTTCATGGTCTTTAGTTTGTATTCATGAGTCACATGCATTCCTTTGTTCTTTTCTCGCTTCTCTTTAGTTGTCATGGTTACTAATGTCATTAGTTTGTTTAGTTCAGCTGGGTTACATTAATTACCCCGTTTGTCAGTATACTTAAGTTCAGCCTTTTCCTGTGTTTAGCGTCCGGTCTCATTTGCGCTAGCATTTGTGTCTAGTGTATGCAACTTACTTTTGTTCTGTTTTATGCTGTGGATTACTATTTAATACTCGTGTTTGAACTTTTATCCTTCTTCGTCTGTCTGTGCAACTCTTGCTGACAATGTAAATGTTTGTTTTTTGTAACATTATAAAACCATAAATAAATTAATATTTAAGAACTGAATATTTAATTACATATTGATTAAAGGATTTATGTCAAAAGTCAACAGAACGATCACTTGCAATGTGCTAGCATATTGATATAAATTGAAACAACACTATAGAGGGGCATGAATTCAAGAACAAAATGTTACACAGGCTAGAATGTGAACAGTTTTTTTTTAAATCTGGTCTTAATTAATTACTGTGCTGCAGTTCCCTCATTTTAAACTTTGGCTGATCAGAAAGCTGTGAATTGAACGACCTGATAAACTGCAGATAAAGTGCAACTACAGTAAACTTGATACAGATATTCTATAAATACATTCAGAGTGCTTATAAAATTAAAACATCACTGTGCAATATGCTTTATTTTTTTATTGTTGTATATGATCTGACAAATGGTTTTAACAGATCTCACAGACTGTCTGGTATAAAGGCCACATGCTTTTTTTTTTATGTCTATGAGGTGATCCAGTACTGTCAAGGAACTGAGTAATGATGAAAACTCTCTTGTATGCTATGAAAAATGGCCCAGGTGTCCCATGGGAACCTTAAGGAATAAATGATACCTCTGATGAATCATTTATCATGTAAGGATGACTGAACCTCTGCTGTATTGCATTTTCCATTATAAAGACTTTTCTCTGTTGTAAAAAGACAGATGGAGACAAGGAAAGAACTGTTTTAGGCATTAATATAATTTCTCTTTGAAATGTTGTAATGATATTGTCCTAATGGCAAACAAATACAGCATTACTAGTATGTAATTACATTTAAATTACATCCAAAACTAAATCTGCTTGGACATTTCAAAGACATTATTGAACAATGCACAATGTCCTTTTCTTTTTATTATCAATTGCGAGATTGTGTAATTATCTTCTCCTGTCCCTTACATTAAATTGAATTTGTAATAAACTTGTAGTCTAATGTTGCTATTGTTTGGTTACTGTAGTCATGGTTATTTATTTACTTATTTTAACAATACTGTCATAAATCACTTCAGTCAAAGAAATTATACAATAAAAGCAAAGTAATGTGTTCTATATTCTATAGAACACATTATTTTGCTTCTATGTAGAACACGTTACTTTAATTTTATTTGTTTGTTTGTTAATTATGTGGGGGGTTTTTTCTTCAAAAAAAAAATTCATTTTTCTTTATAATTAATATTTAATGGAAGAAAACTTTTGGTGCGCTGGCCATTAATTTGGAATTTGTGTGGCAGCGGAACTGATGAATAAAGCTAAAGGTTCCTACCGGACTGTATTTTGAGGAGGACAGGAGGTTGAAAAACAGGAAGAGGAGCAGCACTATGGCGGAGGTATGTGAATAAAAAAATTTTTTATTACAATTTCCTCTTGTACACTGACAAAGAATGACGTCTCAGATAACACCGTATAATAAATGTATTATTATCCTACTACTCGGATAATACATACGTGTCTTCTTTGTAATGCCATTATTGTTTGACACGTTAGCGTTTCTCTAGTGGTCGTCAAAGATAATTATCAACGTCGATCATTAACTTTTCGTAAAATTTAAATCCTCAGTTTCACTGTCGGTATAAATATAAAACCATGTATCATATTTAAAGTGAGCTTCATGTTGTCATCAGGTTTTAGTCGTTTTATTTTGACATATTTGAAGATGATGCTATAAGGGCGTTGTGTGTTTTTTGTGTATGTGTATATGAATATGAATATGAATTCGAATTCCTATGTTTTTAATAATCAGCTTTGATCATAATAATTAGAAATGTTATTTTAGCACCAAATCATTATATTAGAATGATTTCCGAAGGATCATGTGACACTGAAGACTGGAGTAATGATGCTGAAAACTCAGCTTTGATCACAGGAATAAATTATATTTTAAAATGTATTCAAATGGAAAACTGAAATTGTAATAATACTTCAATATTACTTTTTTATCAAATAAATGCAAACTTGGTGAGCATAAGAGTCTTCTTTCAAAAACATTAAAAAACTTAAACTGTATTGTATGTTATAGATAAAGATTTCTTGCTTGGGTGAAAAAAAAGTTTAACCTTGTTGATATTTATGATTATAATACAAATCATATTTTTTTGACAAGGAAAATGTTAGTTTAGTTTTGCGTTTTTGGCTGCTAAAATGTAATATTAAATATTTAAATGTAATGCTAAAATGTAAAATGATTTGAATAATACATTACATAATCTGTTGTTTTCTCTCCAGACGCACAGCTTGCAGGACCTGCGGCAAGCAGCCGTCGCCTCCAAGGTTTTTGTTCAGAGAGACTACACCTCCGGAACCATCTGCAAGTTTCAGACCAAGTTCCCAGCAGAGCTGGAGAGCAGGGTGTGTAGAGATCCATAGCAATCACAAGGAACGATTTAGATTCTTTAATTTGTCATTTTTATTCAATAATTCAATGCAAAATAGTTGGTTTAAAAAAAACAAAAAACTACATAACCACTTAAAGATGCAATGTGTACATTTTAGCTGCATCTAGCAGTGAGGAACTAACAGCACACACCCCTCCCTTTTGGAGAAGCTATGGTGGCCATCTGGCCGACACTACAAAGATGTCAAACAGAGACTTAGTCAGTATTGAAATTTTAAAAATGTGCGCTGTTGAGTGGATTCGTAAAAACCTCTGATTGGTCATTGTGTTGAAGCGCTCATCGGATATGTCAGTGATTGGTTACAATGATTACAGTGAATCCACTGATAGACACCTGCTTTCAAACGCTCCCGCTTTCAAAATGCTTTCAAATTCAAAAACTTCCGTGTGCTTTCAAACGCTGCTGTGCGTTGATCATTGTAGCCAATCACAGACATATCCGATGAGCGCATCAACACAATGGCCAATCAGAGGTGTTTATAAATCCACTCAACAGCACTCAAAGTGCCACATTTTTTAAATTTCAGTACAGATAGGTACCAAAGTCGGTACTTTTGGCAACTCTAGTCTCTGCTTCTAATAAACCAGACGACGACTACTACTGCTACTACTTCATGCGTATTCAATGTAGTGACCATGCAAGCTGCCTTTAAAAACACCAATGAACATAGTGATGAAACGCGATCTGTAGAGCAGTTTGTCTGTTTAGGGTTACTGTAGAAACTTGCCAGTGCATAATGGCGACTTGACATGGAGGGGGGACCCGCGGTGTATGTGATAGAAATGGCGCATTCTAAGGTAATAAAAACATAATAGTTCATTATGTAAGGTGCACCACTGAAAACATAGTTGTGTATATTATATTGCATTTCTGTCAATAGATCCTCCCCAATTTTACACATTACACCTTTAATTAGTAACCACTAATCTCAGGGCTCCAGACCCATTTGCATTGCGTTTTGCTACCATTTTTCCTGCTGGTGTGACTAAATTTTGTCAGAGGTCGCACTGGACCACCACATTTGAATGTTCCGCTGTGATTGTACTTGTCAAAGGTTAATAGAAACAGGCGAGTTGCTGTCATTTAGGAATAAGATTGCATGGGTGGTTGAATCGAGACTTAATCGTGCAGCTCTAGTTCACACCTCTCACAGAGTGTGAATGCTGATAATTGTTTTGTTGTTACAGATTGACAAGCAGCAGTTTGAGGAGACCATGCAGACCCTGAATAATCTCTATGCAGAGGCGGAGAAGCTGGGCGGCAGGTCATACCTGGAGGGCTGTCTGGCCTGTCTCACTGCATACACAATCTTCCTTTGCATGGAGACCCACTATGAGAAGGTGAGTTTACAGAGATGTAGGCTGTAGATATCACCAATCTGACACTGACTAAATTTACATGGGCAACAGTAATCTAATTATTGACCTTATTCTGAATAAGACAATATTCTGATTAGGGTGTTTACAGGAGTTTCTTTTAGAATATTCCTTTCAAGTTCCCGTTTTACACGTTATAGAACATAGATCGATTAATGGCATACGTCATTACGTCCCCATGCCACACCATCCGACATTCCCTCCAGAATTTCACGTATCAACATACAGTTCATCTTCGTTACTTCGTTATAGTACCATGTTCAGTTTCATTTTTAATTTTACGAAAGCTTAAAGTGCAGTTAGTTATTTGTCATGCTATACATGCAAGTAGACGACGGCAGATACAAATTCTCCAACAACAAAATTCTCCTCTGTACTTTCATTCGGCAACATTTCATTCATTAGAGGTACTGGATGAGAGATGAGATGAGAGGAATTTTATTTATGCCTACTTGCTTGAAGCTATGCCCTCTTGTTTGCCGTCAAATGGTTGACCACTGCAGTGTGTGTCCTGTTGCAAAACATGGCGAAAACTCCCACACAACGTTAAATAGTGTGATTAAGGTGTGAACATGTCTATAATGCACTTTGATAATGCGACTAAAATAGGTATACCCCACGTCTTAATTCGATTTGTTTACTTCGAGTATGTCTTTAGCCAGATTAAGGTAATCAAATCACTGTTTACATGTAAGTTTCTTAATCACAGTATTGTCTTAATCGTGTTAATATTGGAATATTGTTGTCCATGTAAACGTACTGATTGTTCATATGGATTTCAATAATTTGTTAAATTTGTTCAGGTGCTGAAAAAGATTGCCAAGTACATCCAAGAGCAGAATGAGAAGATCTATGCTCCTCTTGGGCTTCTCCTGACTGACCCCATAGAGAGGGGACTCAGAGTTGTATCCTTTCCTACATAGAAACATCATTTGGGTCTTTCTGTCCCCTGGTGAAACAGGGGATTCCTGAAGGATTTGTCATTGATTTCTGGTAGCATTTACTGTAGAAACTTACTCTACCGTTCAAGTTTGGTGTCAGTAAGAATTTATTTGATTTTTTTAAAGAAATTAATACTTTTACTTAGCAAGGATGCATTAATTTGATCCAGAGTGACTTCTATAATGTTGTGAAAGATTTCTATTTTAAATAAATACTGTTTTTTTTTTTTTTCAAACTTTCTATTCATCAAAGAATCTTGAAAAATAATTATCACGGTTCCAACAAAAATATTAAGAAGCACAATTGTTTTCAACATTGATATTAAGAAATGTTTCTTGATCAGCAAATCATATTAGAATGATTTCTGAAGGATTACGTGACAATAATGGCTACTGAATAAATTACATTTAAATTTTTTTTTTTAAGTAATTTTAAACTATAATATTTCACAATATTAGTGTTTTTATTGTATTTTTGATCAAATAAATGATGAACAAGAGACTTTTCAAAAAACTTTCAGAAATCTTAACGACCCCAAATGTTTGAACAGTAGTCTATGTCAGATAAAGATGTCTTGTTCAAGGAAAAGTAATAAGAAGCTTTTTTCCCCATGTTTGAGTTTGATACAAATCTTCTGATAGAAAACCTTAGTTTAGTAATACATCTTTGCTGCTAAAATAAAATTTTCCATAGATTTCCTTGTAGGTGAACAGTCAACTTTCAGACAAAATGTCAAATACTTTCAAAGTTTTACAGCACTTAATTTCCTCAACTTGAGTTTTTAAAGGTGGAGATCACTATTTTTGAGGATAGAAGTATTGGGTCAAGATAAAACACACCAAAGGTAAGTCCTTTTTTGACCTGAACTAAGACTTTTTTGCACTCTGCTATGTATTTTTTAGGTGTATTGGCTACAATAAATTAGTTAATCTTGAAATAATGCAATGTTATATTTCTTCTTGCAGAATCATGTTTTGAACGTGGTTATTGGCCTGCTGGACTCAGAACCTGCTTATCCATCTCATGAAATCACAACCCTGTTGCTTTAAATGTAGATAGTAAACCTTTATTTTGATTCATTAATATTTTTTTGACAGAGGGAGAGAGAGATTATATAATGTATCTTACGGAAACTCTCCAATTCAGCTTTCCCTCATTTAGCAGCTTTCCAATGTGTTACTTAATCAGAGTTATTTGAAATCTTTGTTGTGCCATGTAATTTTATATTTTGCAGCGTTTCATTTCTCTACATTGCGTTCCTGTCTCTTGTTTTCTGTATATACTTGTCTTGAATGGGAAGTATAGATTAAGTGCACAATGTTCTGTCACAATACAGATGAATCTTAATTATTAGGACCGTCTGTGACTCTGCGTTCCCGTAGTAAAAATTTGTTTGAGAAATCTGCTCAAATATGTGCTTGTTAAAACTGTCAATACAAGAAACTTTGGTTATGTGTACATGGAAATTTGAGCCTGATAATTACAGTTTGTTGTATTTAATGTTTTTAAGTAATAATCAGTTTAGTTACTTTATAATTTTGTTCCATTCCTTTCCCCTCTACCAAAAAAACCCCCCAGTTTTTCTTTTGTAACACTACATTTTACTATATTTACCAGTGAACCACTGTACTTTTATTTGGGTCTGCAATATAATCCTTATTACACACAAATGCCATAAAATCCTTAAAAGGCATGGTTTGCATTTAATATTGCATATCCAGCTTGTATTTCAGACTGCTGTTAGTTTAACCTGTTTCTCGCATAAATCTTTTTATCAGTGTTGTATCATAATGTCTTTTTTGAAAATCTTTTGACACTTATTTAAACTATGTATCGTACAATAAAGTGTTTTCTTGAACAAATTAATTCTATTGTCTGCAATCACTTATTTTATATGTATTTTATATTCAAAGGAACATTCCATGTTAGTTAGCTTTAAAATAGACATGAAACGTAAGGCTTCTCTATTGTGAAGTATATCCGAGTGAAACGGCTTCTCGAACAAGAAAAAATGTAGGGCGGGACTTGATTTTGTCCATGGGAAATCGATTGGATGGTTGTAATCTCATGTGAGTGACCGGTTATCCCGCCCTCACACCAGTAAACACGTCATCAGGGAAGAGATTTTCATTAAAGATTACGAGGGCGCATGAACTTAAAGGCCCGTTGAAGTGTCTTGCAATGTGCAGCATTATTCAATGTGTTGATGTAATTTCAATTGAAACAGGAATACGGTGATATATCGAACAGCCCCGCCCCTTTTTTAAAATAGCATTTCGTTTATATCACTGCTCGACCAGAGCCGTTAGACTCAGTAAAACCTCTGTTTCCTTTTAATATCTAACCGTTTATCCTCCTAATCTCCTCTATATCACTTTAAAATATAGCATTCTGTGCAGAATTTAAATGGGTCCGATACCTTTCGTGGTCTGAGCCGACTCGCGGATATGATCCTCAATCCTCTCTGTGCTCTCGCTGCGCTGCATTTATAATAAATCCTGCAATATTCCTTTAAAAAAGAAAAACAAAGAATTGATTTCATGGTGACTTTAAAATAACTGTTGTTATTGCACCCCTGACCGCTAGAGGGGACGAAAAGCCTTCACACCGAAAATCTTCATGACGTCAGGGGTGTCAGTTAAATTAAATTCAGTGTTGTTAGGGTGTTTGCGGCTGGCTTGAGATGTCGTTTTTAACTGGGATTTAATCGTTTTTAAAGGGTGACATGCGTTTATTTGTCTAAATCAGTTGCGTCTTGAAACGCGTATAATGTTATTGAATGAGACTGGTGTGCTAAGCTAGTTGCTAATGTTTAAATGAGTTCAAAGTAGCGTTTAGATTTACTTTCCCTGATATACTTAGTTTTTTTTTGTATTCGACGCATACTTGAGCCAGTGGCAATAAAATAACGTTTAAAGTGCCTTAATTTTAGGTTTGATTTTGACATTTGTAGGTGAATTAATCATCTGTCTCTTTAGTTGGACTGAACGAACACAAGCAACGTCAATATTATGTTTTATACATGATGTTTGGCCTGTAAGTTACTGATCGGATGTTTCGTTTTTCTTAAGTGTAATGAAATCTAATCAGGACTGAAAGCATCTCCTGTGAGTCTCTGTGGATAAAGATCGTCCTCCAGCACCCTGGCTCTTCCTTGTGTCAGTGGCTGTTACCTCCCCAAACAAGAGACTGCATTTATTCATACCGTCCGTGGGGAGCTGGACGTATTTCAACAGAAAAATGAGCTGAAAAGGTAACTACTTCACACATCTGAAGAAGGGAGCACCAACAGTAGTTAATAGTAATACTCACCAAAATGATTAGGAACTGTTTTAGCAGGGTCCTGGGGCATTCTGTCTTTAAAGATTTTATGTATTTAAAAAAATATATTTTTTGTTGTTGTAGCTTGCCATAACCCACACACGAAAAGTTTATTACTACAATTATTTATTAGTTAACATAATTCCTTTTTTTTTTTTTTTTTGCATAGGATACACAGTTATGAAGTATTTTATATTATAAGCATCTGGAACCTTTTCATTTTCACAGAATTTTCTACTTCTACTTCAAACTTAACATTTTCTTCCATTGAAAATGCTTATACAGATATTGTTTTCATTTCACCTGGATCTTATTGATTTATGTAGTCTTTTTTAATACCAAAAAGGTTTTTCCTAATATCAATCGTCATTAGAACAGACTAGCTTGGTCCATAATTCATGAAGGTCCAAACTTTAAAGCTCTAGGTTCTACTGTGTACTTGCCCTTATAAAAATGTACCATAATAATAATAATTCTTCTAATTGTGGCATTTGTTAATGCTATATTTACAGATAAGACCACTGATGGCTCCTCATTACCATACTTATAAGGCCTAGTACTTTCTATGAAAAGTACCTACAACGTGTTACTACTATAAAATGTTATCAATTCTTGTAAAGGTGTTCATGAGTAGTTTTAAATAAATAAATAAATAAAAAGCCTTATAATTTATATTGGTGCATGTCTGTGTTGTCTCCCTTTTGTCCTCATCTGTCTTCTTAGATTGTATGACTGTTTTAGATGAATGACTTTATATATATATATATAGACTTTGCACTTAGTCTTGGTTATTGTTGGGGTTACCCCCCATCAATCTACACCCCTGTTGTGTGTGTAAAGATATATCTAAATATGATATATGTAAATATAATTTAATTATATTTTTTTACATATATCTTTAAATGTTGTAGCATTCTACTCTTCCCGCCTGTCCCGAGCCGACTCCGCTTCCTGATTCACCAAACCACCGCCAATCTCCCCAACCTCAGCACATTCTCTGTGGGAGAGGGCTGTGCCCGCAGAGTCGTGGTGTGCCATTCCGACCTCAGGTAAAGCTGCCAGAGCTATTGTCATGTGACATGCTCACAGAAATTTGGTGTTTCATCATTGTGGTGCATCTGACAGATTGCCAGAAGAGGATTATAGTGATACGGAAATCAGTTCCCATGTACAAGCACGCAGTCGGGACAGAGAAATGGAGGACAAAGGCAACAGACACAGAGCCAGACGGCCAGACAAGGCTATTTACGTTCCACGCGCTATGAGACATAAGGTAGATCTGGAGCAACTAAATCTCAAGGAATCATCAGAGGATTCTAGCTCTGATGTTGCTAAGGAACCTCTTGTATCCAATCAAGAGACAGAGGTAGACGGCACTGACCAATCACTGGCCGATCAGGAGTTTGTGCAGCTTTCAAGGACCGGGCCTTCCCCGTGGCCTCCAGCCTGGGACCAGACTGTGTCTTTCTTCATGTCTTTGACATTAGATGAACAAGGAGATGAAAATTGTGCCAAAAACACGGTACTTCCCATTGATGCGACACTCCAGCAGCAGAACTTTGATGAGAGTTTGCTCTCTGAGGTATTGTAACTTAATGGATCTCATACACTAATAATTTGCTTAGATTATTCATATTTAAATGCACAGGAGAACTTCTCATGAAACATTTCCACCTATTTCACAACGTGCGTATTTACATGAATTTGTTAGCCTCGTTCTAATGTTAATGAATATGGAAAATTCTAAATGAGCGACCACATGTTTATGCCTGTTTACACCTGGGCTGCGTTTCTCAAAAGCATCATAAGCCTAAATAGATCATAGAACCAATAGATCATTGAAACCAATGGTCTTTACAATTAACTTAGCTCACAATGATTTTGAGAAACGCAGCTCTGGTCACTTAATGCATTTTCTCTGATCGGATAGCTATCCTATTGACAATGACATTGACAATGACATGGGGGTGAGTAATACTGAGTCGGCATTCTGACGTAGAACCTGGAAGCTCTGCAGTGTGGTAATTTCACCGCTTTCTATGGGAGATTAAAAAAACCTCTCAAAAATGTTATCAAAAATAACTTAATTTATGTTCAGAAGAAGAATAAAGGTCTAACGGGTGTGGAACGACATGAGAGTGAGTAATTAATGACTGAAATTTCATTTTTGGGTGAACTAACCCTTAAAAAAGACCTGGTGTAAATGCCCTTCGAAATGCTTTCCAGACAGATTTAAATCACTTTACTTCAGGAGATGGTTTAAGATGCATTCCAGATGAAACTGGACAAGTGTAAATGCATCTGGTTGTTGAAGCCACATATGTAAATTTTACTTCTTCCAAAATGGTTAACAAAAAAACATGTGGGAGTGTTTTTGGGCTCCCGTTAGCCAGATATGACAGAGCTACTGCAACACGCATTGCCACAGACATGGCCTGCCACAGATGTTTAGTTGAGTATCTCTTTAGCAAGCCGGCACGTAAACTGCCGCAAATTAAAGTGAAAGTTCGGCGTCACGTCCTGAAGCTCAACACACACATATTCATGAAAAGATTTGTGAATAACTTCTATTGCGTTCTATGATCTTGAAATTAGCTGATGATCAATAAAATGCAGCTTACACTGATCTGTTGCTTTCATTGATGGGAACACTGTTAAATCTGCATTTAGCGCGGTAATTGAAAATCAGATTTATATTAGTTTGCGGAGACACATTTATGTGGCCAGGTGTAAATGGAACCGTTTTAACAAATCAGATAGCCATCCAATCAGAAAAAACAAACCTTTAGAGGTTTGTTATTTGTATAAAACATGCCCAAAAAAGGCAGTAAAGGAAATGTTGTGTTAAAAGCCTTATTTGGACATGCCCAAACCATCTCCATATAAGGCTTTTAACACATTTCCTTTACTGCCTTTTTGTCACTCTCAGCAAGCATATAAAGACTATTAAGTCGCACCGGGACATAATGTTTCAGATTAAAAAAAAAAAAAAAAAAACACAATTTACATTATGGAAAATACAAAGATATTTCATCTTATTGTATCATATACAAGGTCACCCAGAGTAAGTGATTTTTGTGTACACGTTTTCAGTTACAATTTTTAATAAATGTTAGTACAACATTTGATCATTGAAACGTTCAGATTTCATGCACAAATTTGTGCGTATGCATGATTAGTGAGTGAGACCCAATGCATCTCTTTCCGTAATTACCATTATCTTTATACTGTTTTCTGTCTATCTTTATTCATTTTGTCTTGGTCAGATCAAAGCCAAACTCAAATGTGGGGACATCACCATACTGAACACCTGCAATGATTTCCCCGCCTATGCAAACATCTGGCTTGACCCAGAGGAGTTCGGCCACGTCATTGAGATCTACAACTTTCCTGCCTTTTTTAAAACAGATGACCTTCTTGATGCCTTTGCTGATTATAGGTGATATGTTACCCTTATAATATGAGAGAAATAATAATAATAATAATAATAATACAAATCCATAAACTGGTCTACTTCTGTTTCCAGTGAAGGGGGGATGAAGATCAAATGGGTCGATAACACTCATGCTCTCGGGATATTTTCAAGTCAGTCGGCAGGTATTGTTTCATCAGGCAGCATTTTTGCATTCATGTATCAAGAATTATCATCCTTTATTTTTTATGTTTGACTGACATATTTGGTTCTTTTCAGCTACACAGGCACTCTCTCTTCAGCACCCGATACTGAAGACCCGCTCGCTTCTAGAGGGGAGCCAGAAAGCAAAGTGGAAAGCAGCCAGACGAGCAGGTACCAAAGCTAAGCCACATAATAATGTCTTTCAGAAATGTGGTGATTTTTATATTAGTATATTATATTATATTTATATTAGTTAGTCCATGATCAAGAAAAAAAAAAAAAAATCTTTTGAACGTGTATGTATTTTTGAATTAATCAATAGATACATACAAACATCATGTCACTGATCTGTGTAATAAACATGTTTAAAATTAGTATATTACTGACTATATGATGATGCTGATGTGTCCCCCATGCAGAGTTCATTCAGCCAGTGAGGGAAAGGCCACAAACGGACACAGAGGTGGCTCGCAGAATGGTGACCAGAGCACTGGGGTTGAGAGGAGGTTTAAAGAAATGACTACAACTGAATAAGTCTGCCTGAGTTCCTGTCTTGTTTTTGATTCGTTCAAATGACAGTTGTCCTGGACATCAACTACTACACAATCCAGAAGAAAAGAAGATACTGTTTTGTCAAAGCTTCACTTTGTTTAAGCAGCACAGGAAGTGGAAATTCTAAAACACATGAAATATGTCATCTTCCAAAAATTTTTTTGAGTTCTGTACTGTTTAAGAAAAATAGTTGGTTAAATGATCATTTGATTTTTTTTTTTTTTTCCTGAGTATTCCCCCCAGAAAAGTTTTGTTAGCTTTTTCTTGCTCTGTTTCTCCATACTATCAAGTCTGGCATCTTTCAGCATCAAGTTCAGCCATTTTAAATATAACCTTTTGTTTTGTTTACATTAGCAATAGGCTCATTTTGAAACAAGTAGTGAAATGCTGTTGCTGTTTAGTGTGCTTTGAATGTGAGGTTAGTAATAAGTGTGTTTTGATTGGATTTCCTAACAATGGGTACAGGACCATAATATTGAATCTAATGATTACATAAAGTTTAACAAGACTGTAATCACAAGAAGGTCATGCTGTTTCTTTAGTAGCTTTAGTTTAGCTTGATTGGAGTGGAGTTTAAATGGTTTCTTTGGCACATGAAAATTAGTTTTGTTTAAAATACGATGTATTTGTTGATGTATAACTAAATATGGATAATTCTGTTTTTACATTAATCATTTGGTTTTTACCGTTACTATTTGTCTTATTTGTCAAATAGTAACTGTTGAAAACTTATTTCTGTACTATGATATTTTAAAGTTGTTTGATACTTCAACTCATTTTGATTAAATGTTTGTTGTTAGCACTAAAAATACATGTGTTGTCAGGTAACGTTAACACCATTCTCCAAATCACACACATGAATTGCTTTTATTTAAAACAGTGCAATGATTTGACCAAATGTGTTGTTCAGTCATAAACACATTGTATACCTGGAAACCATTGAACTGGTCATAGGTACCCTCGTAAAACGGAGGGTAGATGCTTCACAAATTTGCAACAAATTCTTACAGTTTCACATTGCATACACAAAAGCTGACAAAATATAATCCCTGACTGAACACAATAAATTACTTGACATGCTTGAAGAATTAACCACAAAAGAGTCTGACAGCCGCAAGTGGGGTTGGGTTCATGAAACTGCAGGCTTTGCGATATTTTAAGTTGTAATGCAGAAAGAATCGAAACGTTGAAAATCCAAGCTTGAACATTAAAGCATGAGTTTGTAACCACTACAGTGATTAACTAGCAGTTCAAACACAGAAATGCAATAAGTACAGTACGTTTAAGGAATTTAAATAATTTCTGTACAAAGCAAGCTTGATATAGCGAGGACCGTGAAAACGAGCTGTACTTCAACCTAACGATTGTGTCTATATTTGGAGGTCGGTTAACAGAGCAGCGGCCTCTGCCTTTTGAAGTGTTGGAGTCTCTCTAGTGGTCAGTCATATTTGAAGAGTCTTGAGTGACAGCCTACAGCGTCCTCCACTGAGAGCCTTTGTTGTTCCTTACTGTCCTCTATCTGAGGTGCAACTGGTTGTTCATTCCAGGGTATTCGTCCATATCTGAATTCCGCGAGCCACCTGGAAAGTAGTAGAGGTGGTATTATTCACTTCTAACTAGTGATGGAAGAAACAAACCTTTCTGAAACTTTGAACCAATTGCTTCGCAAAATAATTCACTGTTTCGAAGCTCATGAAATGCCAAGCGCTGGTGACACCTGCTGATATGTAAAGTCAAATCAACTGCAAACGTTTTATTGAAAGTGTAATCTATTAAATGCAGTTAACAAATAATACCAATAAATAGGAATAGTCTGAAAATATGTGTTCTTTTATTTATTTGCACGGCTTGTTTTGCTTTTATGGAGGGCTTGGCTAAACAGGCAAATAAGAGACTTAACTAATATCCCTTTTTGCTATATAAATGTGTCACCAAAATGATTACAACTGATCCGGGATCAGGTAAAAACCATACAGACACTGGTTCATGGGTTTGCAGAGATCATCGTACTGTAACGACAAGAAATGATCTGCAAAGGTTTCGAAGCTTCACAAAGCAGCGTTTCGAAAGCGCCCGTCACTTCTACTAACGTCTTTTAAACTCGTGGCAGACCTTCAATACAGTATTTTTCTAACCAACTCACCCGTATGACAGTTGTACGTCCATATCCTGTATCCATCATAGCGACACTTGCACTTCATGACATTGTTGGTGTAATCCGATTCGGCTACGTCATAGTTAGGATTGATTACGACCTGTATGACAGAGTCATGTTAGTAAAATAAAACTCCTGATTTTTACTTTCAGTTCACTTCAGTTAAAACAGTACCTGGAAAATATAGTCTCCTGGTTTCACATCTGTGATATCGATCCACTGACAATCAATGTCATGTCTGTAGGTGTCCCAGCAGCCAACGGTTATGCCCTGTTCACCAAAGTTGGCACAAGCATACTGTTTCTGAATACCTGGATCAAAGAAAACAACCAATTAGATCTTTGAACATTTGAGCTGAATAACAACACTACTGTCTTCAGTAGAGCTGTTTAAGGTTGAATTTAACTTTGAACCCCTATAAACTAGTCTTGAATAACTTTAGTGGTATTGGACCATCTTGTAAGTAGTTCTCACCTTCATCACACTGAGTGTCCTCTAGACAGAAACTGGCCTTGTGACCCTCTGCCACCTTGGTGCCGTTCAGACTCAGCAGGTCATAATGTGTAAAAACCTCTATGCTGTGATAATGCCTGTACACAGAGACACAACAAAACAATATGAGACTTTTAGAAGTTTTAAACATCGCCATATTGGCATTCTATGTTGACGTCTTAGTGTAATATCTTTGTATTTATGTTGTTTACTGAGGTGTTTATGGTCTTGCCTGTGACACTCGTGCCAGGTCCAGGCATGGTAACCCATTTTGGGTCTGAAGTCAGCTTGGCCGACGTTGTGGATCTGGGAGGAGAAGCGGAGAAGGCGGCGGTAGGAGCTGTGGTCATTCTTTTTCGCTGTGCTGGACAGGCAGTTCTCCTCTAGGGCACACTGTAGAGCGTACATGGGCCGGTCCTCCAGATAGGTGGTCTGCTCAACCAGCTGAGCGTTTAGCACCAGGTCAGAAGCCGCTGTGAGCGATGAGGTCAGAGGTCAGACAGAGCAAATTCCTCCATGCATATCAGTCTACACAACCAGGTCAGATGGGCTTAGTTGGTCCTGAAGATCTACCATCTTAAGTTTAGTTTTACAAAAAATAAGTTGTTTAGGTGTCGCAATAAAGCTGTTTGGCCATGTTCAGAATGATCACTAGCATACTGCTTACTACATACTGCACTATTTTTTTATTATTATTATTAGTACACTAGTGTTCAAAGTTTTGGGGTTGGTAAGATTTTTAAAAACGTTTTTTAAAAGAAGTCTTTTATGCTCACCTTTTTTCAGGATTCTTTAATAAATAGAAAGTTCACAAAAAAAAGTATTTATTTAAAATAGAAGTCTTTTGTAACATCATAAATGTCTTTACTGCACTTTTGATCAATTTAATGCATCTTTGATAAAAAAAAAAGTCTTACCATCCCCAAACTTTTGAAGTTTTAAAAAAACATTTAAAACAAATTTTCATTTTTAAAAATGAAATTTTGTATGTCAACTCCAGACAGTCAAGAAAACCAGGTGAAATAACTTATAAAACATAAAATATTAAATGAACAGTTTAAAGATATATTTTATTAACTCTTTCCCTGCCAATGACAGAATTTACTATGGAGGTCATTCAAATTTTGTGAAAATGATCAAAAATGCTGGTGCTGGCTGGCAACTTTTTATTAAAAAAATGGTGGCAGGGCAAGTGTTAAACATTAATTTTCAAATAATTTAAATTGATATGATAATTATGTAATAGTGGGAACGAAAGGTTAAGTGGAGTGCATTAAGTGGAGTGCATTGCATTGTGGGATTGCATTGCATTGTGGGATACCGCAATTACTTTTGGAGCTGCTCTTTATTCTACTATTAGATTAAGCTTTAAACAGGGAGTTAAATCACTATTACACAAGAAAATGATAATCAATAAGAGGTGATTGTCTCACTATCAGAGCAGGAGACCCCAGCGGCGAAGCGTCCTCCTCCTTTCGGGCAGCTGATGTGTTTCCCGTGATGAAGACACTGAGGAAGACTCATCTCAGTTCCTGAGCATCTGACCCCACTCATCACAACGTTGTCTGCATTTGCATCTCCAGCCCAGTACCATGTCTCCTGTACAAACACACGTTAAATATTAGTCGCTGAGCTTATCATAGGAATTACTGCTGAAATGTAACAGTACCACAATATATTCATATTCTCATTTTAAAGTCACCATGAAATCACTTTTTTTAAAATTCATGTGTCCTCATAATCTTCAATCAAAATAACTTCTCTCCCTCTTGCAGTGACTTCTCTTCTATGATGACGTGTTTACTGGCGTGAGGGCGGGTCAACCTGTCACTCACATGAGATCCACCAATAGCAAATCACAACCGTTCAACCATCCAATCAATTCCCTATGGACAAAATGATGTCCCACCCTAATTTTCTCTTGTTTGAGAAGGCATTTGCCTTGGATATAAAATAGGGAAGAAACCGTCGTTTCATAGCAATCACATTTTTAAACCATATTGTCTATTTTGTGCTGTTTTTCTGCATGTTCACTGAGTCAGCAAGTTAAAATGCAATTTGCATAATAACCAGTTGGGATTTCTGAAACAAACCAATCAGTTTACTAAAAAGGAACCGACAAACAAATGATTTACTCATTGATTCGGTTTAAACTGTTCAGTCTTTTCATCACACAAAACTGGAATGTAACACATATAGAATACAGAATAAAGGGGTAGTTCCCCCAAAATGAATAATCTGTCATCATTTACTCACCCTCAACCTGTATGAATTTCTTTCTTCTGCTGAACACAAAAGAAGATATTTTGAAGAATGTAGGTAACCAAACAGTTGATGAGCTCCATTAAGTTCCATAGTATTTCCATAGTGTTCAGCAGAAGAAAGAAATTCATGCAGGTTTGGAACAACTTGAGGGTGAGTAAATGATGACAGAATTTTCATTTTTGGTTGAACTATCCCTTTATGGTGCTTTTTGTTTCTTCAACAACATCAGAAAGAAATGTGTTATTGTTTTGAAATTGAATATTGCTAACCCATGAAGATGGATATCTGGGTGTCATTACAGCTTCTCACCAAACGAGGGCCGTTCAATCACGTTTTACAACTCGAATGCATGTTCCTGAGCATCTGCTCTCAAGATTGCTTTTCATTAGAGCTGTTGTATAAGTTTAGAGGTTTGAAACATAAGACATGCCGTACCCCACAAAATCGGGAAAGTCTTTGTCAGTGTTCATGACTGCACAAACATATGTTCGTGATGAGTAATCATCAGTATTTTGTTCTGTTTTCCATGTACTGTGTCTTAGGCTGCACAGGGCTGAGTCACAGCCTCCTCTGATAGATAAGCCTACAGGACTCCCAGCGTGGGCAGGGGGAATGTGGGTACATTCTGTCAGACTTTCCATGTGCTTCCTTCAACTCCCCCCAATGCTGAAAACCTTCCACACATGCTGTCTGGAAAGACCCACTAGTCCAGACTGTCAGACAAATCATGTTTAATGGCCACTCAAACATCTGGAAGTTGTATCTTTTTGAGTCTGAAAACGTGACCAACAGCATGTCAAAGTGTACAAACTTCACTATTAAGTTAATGCATAATTTAAATCATTTTATTATGCTTGTAAGTCACCAATACAGTAATACTGTGAAATATAATTACAATTTAAAATAAATGTTTTCTTTTTTTATTTATTTTAATGCTTTAAAAAGCTGAATTTTAAGCATCACTACTCCAGTCTTCAGTGTCACATGATCCTTCAGAAATCATTTTAACATGCTGATCTTCTGCTCAAGAATAATTTCTTATTATTATCAATGTTGGAAACAGTTGTGCTGCTTAATATTTTTTGTGGAAACTGTGATGATTTTTTTGCAGGATTCTTTAATAAACAAAGTTTATTATTTTAAAGCAATGTAGAAGTCTTTAGTGTCACTTTTGATCAGTTATGTGTTCTTCCTGAATAAAATTATTAAATTACTGACCCCATAATTGTACGTGGAACAGTATGCATTTTATTTTATCTAAAATGAATAAAGTTCATTAGGAGAAAAAACATCAGATTGACTAGTTTTCTTGGTCAACCACTACACCAGGAAGATACCTTCACTTGCTACATTTTGCTGGTCCGCCCTGCTGAAAAAAAACCCTGCCTTGTGTCACGAGTACCTGACTGTAGAACACACACGACGAAGAAAATGATTAGTAATACAGTCTTTAATGCAGTAGCAAGCTCAGGGGACTCGCAAACACGTTCAACACAAACAACCAAGGACTAACAACTGACAAGGACTGAACAGAACAGGGAGTATAAATACACAAATGAGGACACTAAACAGGAACAGCTGGACGAAGTTTAACTAATCAGAAACCATAGAAACAAACGAGAACTAATACAGACATGACAAACTGAACTAAAGTGAACATAACCCTGACACTATGCTGGTTCTCCAAGCCTGATCAGTTGAGATGTGCCTAAAACCCTCTAAAACCAGCAAACAGACAGTCTGAGCAGGCTGTAAAAGCTGGTTTAAGGTGTTTTTTTAGGCAGGGCAACAGTTAAATCAACACCACACTAGAATAAACCTGCATGTATCATTCATGCTAGCCTTTTCAGAATGCTCTGAAACTGACCATGAGTGACATTAGATTTAACTGCTTTGTGTCTCAAGGTCGAAGCCATTGCGGCCATAATGTCCTGACATGCAGCCATATGCCTCAGCTAGTGGCAAATTTAAGTCATTCATCGTAATAACACTTAATCGTGGCATTAGCCTGCAGAAGCACTTTAGCGTTTCCAATTTCCACTCATAAAACCGCCCATCAAACTGTTCCTTCCATACCGTTTCTAATGCAAAAATAGTTTCCAGGCTTGTATCACCATGAGTTTGTCACTGGGCTGTTAATTATCTGTCTCTAGTCCAGCCATTTCAGCTCTTGAAAGTCTGTGTGATCTTACATGCACATTCAATTATGATTTAAATAAATGGGATTTAATAGGATTATGACATCCAGCAAATTTATGGTGGATGAAATGGGGACGCCACACTGGCTACAAGGTATGCGCCTTCATTACAGTTCTTCATCTACACCAAACACTCCAAAATAGTCTCAAATGCATGAGTGATATGAACACTATCAGGATGAGTCAAACAATGCATTGTGGATAATGATGGTTAAACACTATTGAAGGTGGACCTTCATGAGAAGGTTACAAAAGTTGTGGTCACGTTTACCATTGTTAGATGAATTTTCATGGGTGAAATCTAAACATTTAACTAGGACACCATGTGAATGTGAAATGTGTATGGATTCAATGGGTTCAAGTTTGACCAACAGAAAGTTGCTTGGTTTGAACGTGATGTAGATTTACCTGAAATGCATGGCTGGCAAAGCCTAATCCCAGCTGTCTGCAGACCACCATGGCCTCTATAATCCCCCAGTTTTCACTACAAACAGTTCCCCAAACCAGAGAACCGTTCTTCTCAGCGAGAACTTCCACACGTCCCTCAAAGGGGTTTCTTCCTCCGCTTAGGCGTATCTGTTGTAGTCAAAAGTATCCATTGCTTTAAAATCTTACTGATTCATGAATTTCTAACTATTGTTAGAACATTAACGGAATATGTATGGAAAGTTTAAGAGTCCTCACCCTCTTCTGAAAACCCATGGCAGGTACATTGCAGCGTACGGCAGCGTCTTCCTCATGACTGCAGCCCAGCGCATCATTATTGAAGTAGCAGTCAGTGAGAGATTTCTCAAATCCAGAGCACTCCACCTCGTTCATGTGGACCGGACCCATTCCTAAGGAAAACATGTACATTCATCTTCAATTTTCAATATTAAAGGGGTGATGAACTGAGAAATCAAATTTTCCTTAACCTTTTGACATATCATACTATAAGAATATCCTGTAAGTTTCGCGCATGACATGCAATAAAATAGGTAGCCTAAGTAACATAGGCCTATGTGGTGCTAAACCAGATTGAGCTACTACGCAATAAACATGCCAATGAGGATTACAAAATATTGTGCAGCGCCTGGACTCGACAGTAATGCGACAACATGTAAGTAACTGTGTTAATTCTGATGCCTGATCTAATATTTAATGATTCATGTACTGTCAAATGTTCTTTGTCTATGTGTCAATAAATTAAACCCGTGACTAAACGTCGACTTGCATTGTTACTCTTAGCTAGATGAAAATAATCTGTTATTTAACAGTGATTAAATTATATAAAGAAAGTGATCAGAGAAAGCTCCCTTTGCAATCGTTGGAGCAGCACGCACTGAAGCTGTCAATCAAACAGCGTGAGCTTATCAGTGACTGACACGCGCAAAACTACCATTTTATTCAACGAATCTCTTAGTTAAATCACGTTTGCACTGTTAGTGAAGATGAAAGCATTCGTTAGTGTGCAGAAATTGAGTTGCAATGACGAGATCAGTGCTTTCATGCACTCAACAACATGTCTGTGATCGGCTACAATCTTCATCTCTGCTACCTTTCATGCCACAATCTAAATATAGTGCCATAGATATAAATGTAATGCAACACTTTTCACAATTAGTTAACCTTGAGAGCTGTAAAAGTAAAACGCGCTAAAAGAAAGAGTAATTTCACTGAAGTATCACAGCAGACACACCCTTTAAAACAGAGCGTTCAAATCAGAGGGCTAAAATCAGGGTAGGAAAAATGCCTTTTATTTCTAAATTATGACAATTTTTGATGTAAAAAGCATACTAACATTATATGTGCACCCCAGGAAACATTATAAAACAATGCAGTTAATGACCCCTTCAAGTTAATAATAATATACAGTGTGTTATGACAAAAAATAGGGTGTTCATGGACAGGAAATTTGAGTTCATTTTGAGTAGATTATCTTGAAGTTTCAGCTAAAAAAAAAAAAAGAACATAACCGAAAACAATAAGCATACTTTATAATTTTTTTTAGCATGTTTTTTTTTTTTTTTTTTTTGTAGTTATTTTATTTAGTCATTATTCTACAAGACTTGACCACTAAATGATGCAATCAGAATCAAGCAGATTTAATACACAGATACTTTAATACTCAACCAGATACCATTCATTGGAGTCACATGAAAGGTTTTTTTTTTTTTTCCTCATTAGATGCAGCAAACAATTTTGTTTATCTGATGTTCTCTGCCAATGAAATCAGATGACAGTAATAACTGTGCATAAATTGATTTTAGGAGGATTTTCTGGGAGAACTGCAGAAGGTTTGTATTTGTTTAGACTAGAATAAGCAAACAGTTGTTGATTTCACTGTTAGTTTCTGAAAAAACACAAGTAAATGAAGCCTTAAAATACCATCCAAAGACTCGGGAAGAATGTATTTTAATGTGAATCAAAACAATTTAAATGTTTTAAAGTAGTTTTCATAGCTGAAGGCTAAAGTAAATTTGAAGATTGACAGCCAATTTGTAGACTGCATTATTCAATAAATCCTGAAACAACCCTCTTCGAGAAAGAAGAATGCATTGTTCTCATCTTGAAATTCAGTTATTTTTGCATACATCACTAAATATTGTCCCTGTGGATATTTAATACAGAGTTTCCGATATTTCCTAAACTATCAAAACAATCATCTTAAGTACAATGTGATTGCAGTGAAACCTTGTGCATAGGAATAAAATAAAAGTGTACAAGTGCGCATGTCTTAAATATTTCCCGTCATCTCTCAGCAAATTCACTGAAAATGGATTTTAAAATGAACTATAAGGACCTGTCCAAACATCAGCTGAGGTGCAGCTATCTGCACATGCAGTTGGAGAACAGATGTTTCATTATGCACGAGTCTCCTGGTCAAAGAATGTTCACATCTGCCGCTCATGCGTTTGATCAAAGACACTTTAGTAAAGGGCAGTGATCCATGAATTACTGATGAATGCCAGAGACTTAGGCTGCTGTATGCTGTTGTTTTGAAAAGGACAATGTGTGACTGATTGTTGCTTTCTGCTTAATGGGTATTTAGTATTAATACGGTATACGGTAATACGGTAGTATTAATAATGGGTATTATTGTCTTTCCAAAATTGAGATATTAGAGATTTCTGAGAGCCAGTTGTGAAATATGAGCTACGCATGATTATATGGTTAGTTTAGCATTTTATTGCATTTTGCCTTTTAACCCCTCTTCAGTACAGATCTGCGGCTAGAGCTGTTTGATTCCAGTTTTCAAAACTATTAATGCAGATTCCAAAAATAAATACTGTATTTTAAAACTGATTGAAGGAATCACTCATAATACTCAAAAAGATATTCACTCAACACCACCTATTAGCATAATGGTGTAAAAAGAGTCACCAAATGAATCAGTCTTTTTGGTGAACTGAATCAATCAAGACAATGAATGAATCAAAATTCCCTCTACTAGATCTTAAGGCTTTTCTGGGACATGTAGTAGCTGGTGACTCAATGCCTCAGAATATAAAACTGATTCTTTTAGGATCGACTCCCAACCCTCTCTATGATCCACCAGTTTAGAAGCATTAGAAGGCATACTAACCTTGTCCTAACTTTGCTCCAGTGAGAGCCTCCTTGGCACTTCCGAAGCCCAGCTCTCGACACACAACGGTAGCGGCCCTCAGGTTCCAGTTATCGTCACAGACCGTTCCCCAAACACCATTCTTCAGCACCTCCACTCGCCCTTCACCGATATTAGCACCTCCCCGCAGACGAACCAGGGGTTGCTGGGAAGTCAGACATGGAGTGAATCAGCAGGGCGAAACACACAACCTCAGTGACCATTGTTTGTTCAGTCTAGCTTTCACCATCTATGGATCTGATCCAGGTGAATCAGTCTGTCAGATGAATTTTTCCCATCCCTTGCATAAACACGCTCACTTCAGCTCACTGATGTCGTGCTTGTATGTTATGCAATTTTGTTTTCCTCCAAAAGAAAACGTGATTTAATGTACTACATAACTTTTCAAATATCACTATGACAACCAGGCTGAATGAACATGATGATCCACAGGAAAATATTGGAAGAGGAAGCGATTCTTTCCAGAAATGTGAGCAAGAGGCCGACAGATGAAGGAAAACAGACTCGCCAAACATTCCACAACCACAAATCATCTCTGAGAGGGACTGTAACACTAGCATTCAACATACAACCATCTACAGACAGACAGACAGAATGAAAAAATGTGCAAATGGAAAATTTGCACATGCACAACAGTACAAACAAATAGTCTGTGAACCCAGTGCTACCTGGAAATGGCTGATGGAAGACAGTCCAAAATGAGTTTTCCTTCATGATGTCATTGCTGGTGACTGTGTAGATTCTTATGAAAGCTATTTTTATTCCAGCGTCACTTCTTACGTTGCTGCTAAGCAGCGCTATAGCATCCAAAGTTGCAAATGTAACTTGCGCGCAAAATTGGAATATCAAATAAAGCATTTGCAGTAAAGTAAAGTACTGTTTCCATCCAGAAACAGTACTTCCAAATTGTCACTTCCTGATAAACTGGTGCCAAATATCACTAAGAAAAATTGTATTTGCTGCAGTAGCCACTGTGTTAATATATATTAAATTAATGCACAGATGAAACGCAATAAACCTGGTCATGTTATCTTGCTTTCGGAGGCGGATGCCTGGTTTGGGATTGCACCGAACCACTTTGACAACAGACTTTGGCTAAGGCATTTCAGAATAACCAAAACAACATTTCAGATGCTGTGCAACAAGATTGGTCAGCTGGTTAGTCCAGTTATGCCATCCCACTGCGCAGTCGCATTACTTTTTTGATGCGCATCTAGGAATTTTTTCGGTAAATGTGTTTCCATCGTAGTTTATGCGCATGTTTTCTTATCGGATAGAAAAAAATGATCTGCCTCAATTGAAATTGATATGGCTCTAATTTAATTTTGCCGTGGGTTAATGTGCATGTGTGTGCATGAAAGAAAACAAAGAGAAAAAGTTGGCCAACAGTATAAAACTAAAGGAATGTGGCGGCCTAAATGCTCTAGACGCAGAGTGAGCAGAACATAAAAATGCACATAAAATGTAGATTGATGGAAACATAGCTATTGACTAACTATTGTCCATGTTGGCTATGTTCTACAAAGTCTAAGGCCATAATATAGGCCTACTATAAATCTCATTAATGATGCAAGTGTAGATTCTTAAGAAAACTATTTTTATTCCAGCATCACTCCTTACTTTGCTGCTAAGCAGCTCTAGTTGGTACAACCACTCAAAACAGGAGGCTAATGTTTTGACGCCTTATGAAAGACAATCAGAAAATGACTTTTCCATTGCTGATGACACTGTAGATTCCTAGGAGATTCTGTAGATTTCCAGTGTCACTCCTTATTTTGGTGCCAAGCAGCGCTAATAGCTACAACCACTCAAATCATGAGGCTGCTAATGCAAATTTTACTTTTTCACTACCAACCTCTGGTCTGTAGGCCTTGCGGAAGCCAATGGAGGATGAGGGAGCAAAAGCTCTTCCAGGAACACAGCTGACCACCACAGGCAGACCGCGTCCACAAGTTCCGTTCCTCTTGGGCTCCAGGGGTTTGCCCAATTTACAGCTGGATAGGTGAGCTTCATTTCCTGTGCAGTTCACTGAAAAACCCCAGTAGTTCTTTCTCTTACGCATGGACAGTGACCTGTAAAACAGAGCCACAGAGAAACTTCAGTTGTGTTATAAAATAATTATTTAATTACGGAAGATTATACATATTTCAGTGATTAATTCTTGTTTAGGAGGATATCACAACAATGAGGAACATCTGTTATGATTGTTATAGTGATCAGACATTGCTTGTGGCAGGGATATTGTGCTAAGCCAAGAAAATGGGACATTTCCCATGATTCCACAGTCCAAAGAAAATCCAACATCAGACAATCAAGACTCAAACAATCTGTGAAGCCCTGTTTCCTTTCCTCCAGATTAGGAAACTATTACATATTAATTTAATGAGTACAGCATGTTCTGGGTTCAACACAAATGTGTTTAATTTGTGAGAATTTTTTGATGTGTCAGTAGCCTTTTTGGTACTACATGTTGACTGTGATTTAAGGCAATGTAATCTATGATGTCCATAGGGTGTCCTATTCATTGCAAAACAGGTTTCTCAATGGCATGAATAATATTAAAGTCCCAGACTTAAAATACATGGACTGCCATTAAGGAAAAGTGAGGTCGCATGGCAGGTGGCTTAAACACTGCAACTTTATGAAATATTCCAACAAACAAACCAACATAGACATACCTCACCTTTAAATATCGTCAGGCATTACTTTCTTTAGTATATGGCTTAGTTAAAAAATAAACCCATGAAAACATCTAAAAAAAAAAAAAAAAACCCAAACATTTTCAGAATGTTTATTTTGTAAACGTATACAAAAATAAGGACATTGGCTATAAACTTTTGTGTAATAGTTTATTTTAGTGTACAAATGTGGTTAGAACACACCAAAACTATAATTTATAGTTTTACAGTTAAATGTTCTTTACAGAGTTCCAGAGGAAACACAATGTTCTCTGCTAGATGGGAAATGGCCAAGAATTATGTTGGGAAACAATCTGTCCATGATTCACTTGGGGAGGCGTTCACACACATCTGAGGACTAAATAACTCTTGCTGTAAGTTTGCATGGTAACTTTAAACTTTACAAAGCTAATGTTACTTTAGGGGAAACCTTAAATTATCCATGCAATGTTTTTGACATAGACAAGAAAGAAGGCAGACACACAAGTTGACTGTGTTTTCTTCTTTTTTTTGTATCATAATTACAAAGGCCTGAACATTAATAATTTTTCACAGGGAGATGAAATTTGACATTTTTCATACAAAGCAAAAACAGTGGGGACTTTTCCTTACTTGTAGACTTTGTTGTTGTAGTTCTTCTCTCCGGGGAATCCGTACATTCCACAGACGACTCGGCTGTTAAAGGGAGTCCACTCCTCATTGCAGATCTGCCTCCATTTGCCCCGGTCTTTTAGCTCCACAAAGCCTTCTGTGATGGGTATGCGCTTGATATGGGATGATATGGGTCTTATACGGATTTCTTCCACCCGTTCTTCAAGAGTCTGAAGAGGAAGAAACAAAATAAAACTTTATTATTCATTAGCAGAATTCCCACTATATTCCCAGAATGGCCAAAATGAAATATGTATTCAGGTCACGTCCTCAAGTAGCAGCAGATCACTTGGGGGAAGATGTTCTGGAGATGTTTTAGCCACTGTTTAAGAGTGACTTCCACTCCTGCAGGGTGGAATCTGAGGGCCAAACTGAGGAGCCAGATAATTCATGACTCCCATTTGACAAGGCTGACCAGATATGGTTCATGAAACAAGGTTAAAATTGGAATTTGACCAAATACATCACTTCAGTGTCTTCAAAAATGCCCTCAAAACATTCTTAACCAGTCTTGTGGTGGTTATCCTAGATTTTGAGGAGTTGTGTTCGACCTTCATGAGCTTTAATTACAGTAACACGTGAATCTGTCATCCAGGAATCTTATAGCTTGGAGAAATAATAAAGCATCCTTGTTAGCTCCACAAAAAAACACCCTCCATGTGCTCTCATAAGGGCTGTTTAACCTGTGATATAAACTAAAAGGAATGTTTTAAATGTGTAAAACCAGCAATGTTGTACTATTAAAAGGGAGGTGGTTACAGGATATGTTTCAGCTGACCACGGTAAACATAGACGAAGACTGCGGATACTAATTTAATTTTTGTGTGTGTTGATGTTCATGTGTGTGCATGAAAGAAAAGAGAGAGAGAAATTTGGCCAACGGTATAAAACCAAAGGAATGTGGCAGCCTCACATGGACCTAAATGCTCTAGACGCAGAGTGAGCAGAACTGAGTTAAATGTAAATATTACTATATAAAGGCCAGACCAATGGGTTGAGTACAGAAGTGGGCTCTCGAGTCAGACACATCCCTGTTTTCTTAAGCACTGGAAGTCTGGAGGAAACCAAAGACCTTACTGTTGAAGCTGAGAGTGTGAGATGGGGTCATCCAGCCAGATGTGAGGAAGAATCCACGCCTGTTACGTGATAGCGTGACCTCCGCCTAAAGAAACCAAACCAGACACCTTCCACTGCATATTTTAACACCAAAGAGACGCCCTGTTTGATCAATTTCAGGTTTTGTCGAATTTAAGAGAGCTGATCTACAATGATAGCACAGGTACATTGGTGGGGGGGTTTCAACATACTGATAAAAAATACAGCTGGAATGTTTATAAATCCTCATATATATAATCCTTTGCCAGCTGTAGTAAACCTACCGATCAAAATGCCCTGCAGATGTTTGGTGATACATCAAGCACCTTTTAAGGGATAAAATATCAGGCTAACAGGTAATGTTCTTTGTACATATCATTTGAACCAACAATTTGAGCCTTGCGAAGCTTGAAAAATGTCTGGTCCAAGACCCGACATGCAGTGACCAACAATGTTGTAATCTCCCTGACTGATAGGATGACAAGTTCGACAGGAGCAATCAAAACCCAAAAATCCAAGGTTTTGTTTTGGGGGAATTCCTAGAGATCTTTTTTAGATCCAAAAGAAAACTGCCCCTTTTGAGCTTACTTCACCGTAAAACACTGACATTTACATGAAATGTCTTTTTGTTTTCCTGTAGCTTATGTTAGAGCAAAGCACCAGCAAGGTTGTGGGTTCAATTCCCAGTCAACACGGATGGTGATTAAATGTGTACCTTAAAGGGTAAGTTCACCCAAAAATGAACATTTTATCATTAATTACTCACCCTCATGTCGTTCTACACCCGTAAGACCTTCGCTCATCTTCGGAACACAAATTAAGATATTTTTGATGAAATCCGTGAGCTTAAAATTATTCTTGTTGCTTCATAAAATTAAAGTTTTACCACTGTAGTCACGTCGACTACTTTAACAATGTTTTTAGTACTTTTCTGGAACTTAAAAAGTGGTGGTTAAATTGCTGTCTATTGAGAAGTCAGAAAGCTCTCGGATTTCATCAAAAATATCTTAATTTGTGTTCCGAAGATGAACGAAAGTCTTAGTGAGAAATGCCTGAATACATAGTATGAAAAAAACAGCAAGTGAAAAGAACCTGAAAGACCTACTACTTCCAGTGAAATTCTGAAGTGCGCATCTGAAGGACTCTTTACTATCCCATGAGGCCACAGGAGAGGATTTGTGAATGGCAGTGAAGCAACACAACTGACAAAGTAAGTCGCATGACAGTGACAACATGGCGGATGTAGTGTGTCCGAAAATCATATCACACACATTTATAGAACATACTTTTTTATGGCCGTGAAGTAAGTTGCTCATCAAATGTAGTACCTACTAGACAGTATGCAATTTCCGATAAATGTGTTTATATACAAAAGCTTTTCAAAGCATTTTTTACTTTTCTGCAATGTCACTATACAGCACTACCTTTCTGATGATTATCAAATGTTTACACCCATTTTAAAGATGTTTATTAGATGCACAAACAACATGACTCTATTTGACAGATGCTTTTATAAACAACAAAAAAGATTTTGGTCAATATGTATATTCCTTTGGTAAGCCCTTTGCCATATGCGGCGATCTACAGTGCCGCATATCTACAGATCTACAGTGATGATCAAACAGACATCATATTTCATTCAATCACATCACCTTTCCTTCATGACATGTCGTTTTTTGGTAGTAAGGAGACCCGACAAAGAGATCTTTGAGATTGTAAATGCTGTCTGTCAGCTCATATACAGCGGTATGTCTGAGACATACACACTTACAGTCATTCATATAAGTGAGAAACCATTCCCACATCTGACTGCATTTTAGAGCGGGTCCATGTGTAAGCGATGAAACGGTAGCAGCAAGACTAAATGAGGGAGAGAAAGCCCCTTGTAGTCCAGACATTTCTCAGTTGCTGAGGTGCTAGCTGGGACAGAACCACCTTTTTTTTTACATTCATGGAATCCAGTTATCAAAATATTTACATGCCATTAATGTTCCTACTTAGGGCTTCTCGAGGTGGGCGAGGGAGAGGTGACGGTGTCTGGTGCAGACGTGCAGTCAAAATCTCCTCTCTTATTCATTTCCTGCCTTGTGTTTCACGTTGGTCCTCCACGTGCCTGTTCCAGGGACTTGGGAGTGAAAAAAACCTGCGCTTGTTGATTGTGCAGGTTTGTGGTTTTGGGGAACATTTAAGGGAACAAAAGAATGTTAGGCACTTTTTGAGGAAGTAAAAGGATAAAGGGGGAAAATGTGAGGGATGGATTGATTCAGACAATATACAGTATTTTGATTTTTGATAAAGTAATTCCAAAGAAAGGGGATGCGTGAAAGTCAACTGGATTTTTTCTGCTGTCACAAGCCAAACAAACAATCCCACCCCCCAAAATCAGGAAGTTTCTACAGCTCAGTGTGTCATCACAACGACGCTCTCAAACACAACGCATATTCACACCACCACTCCAAAGCCAGCATGTCTACAACTGTCTGTGAGGAATGCCATTTTCAGACAGGCTTTTGTCTTCAGGGTCATTTTTGTGTCAGGACACCACTTACAACTCTGTGTGCATGAAAGAAAAGAGAAGGTGGACAAGAGACAAAGCATGACAGAACTAATGGTGAACTCTTGGCAGCAGTAAAGGGTCACAAGGATTCCATGAACAAGTCTGTTCCTAGGAAACGCTCCAGCTTAACGTGATCCCTGAACTCTCATTCCACAGAGCATCTCTGGGCATATTTACGTTCAACCCTTACCTTCTTCCCACAAGGGTGGTTTTTCACAAACCAGGAGCAGCTCTAAACAGTTTGTGGACAAAGACACTGGTCAGAACAAGTCTTGAGTTCTGGGACAAGTCTTTACATTAAAACTAACCCTAGTAAAAAAAAACTAAAAAAAAAAAAAAAAACATACACCAAAATCTATTTAAAATTAACATATTTATTGACATAATCTTACTGGCTTACTGATATAAAATTATAATTAAACTTTATTTGGAGTATTTTATTTATTGCACAATGCACATGTCTTAATATTATCCCTAAAAAGTGTTTAATATCACTACTGATAAGGATTGTATGATCTTTGTATAATATCAGTCTTTAAATGCAAGTTATTCAAAGTGCAAAATCAAATATATAGTATATAGTATAAATAGTATATCTTTAGTTGGATCTCAGCAGTACTTCCATTAAGTACAAAATTAGCAGACTTTAAGTATACCAGTTTAGTATACCAAAAGTACAATTGCAGGATATTTTTTTTAGCACATAATTATGTAAATGTATTTGTAGTATACTTAGCACAAAATAAACGTATTTCAAATAGATTTTAGTATTTCTTTTTCCCTGGCAGTATGACGTCACATTAGCCACAGGCCCCGCCCACAAATGTTGAAAGACACTGCCGTTTTAATATAGAATCACCCTGAGCGAGTTCACAGCCAATTTACACAGTCTGCTATTGCTGCACTGATGAGAATCTCCCAAGCGTTTTAGGTGTTCTGTAGCTGGATGGATTAATCCACATAGCTCTCTCCATTTACTCCATAAATCTGAGCTGCTGAAGACGAGGTGGATTCATTTTGTTTTCGAAGAAAATCATATGAATAATCAATGATGCAAACTTAATCAAATATGAGACAAATTCAAATTCTGCTGAAAAGTAGCTCAAAAAAGACAATCGTGTCATTATTCAACTCAAGTGAGTTCAGTGTTGATTTAGTTTAGTTCAATAACTGTAAAGTTCATCAGTTATGAAAGTTCATTTCAGGCTTTAGAGAAGACAATAGTGCAGTTATTCACCTTGAGTCAGTTCAACGTTGATTCGGTTCAGTGTCAATGCTGCAAAATTCATCATTTCAAATTCTGCAGGAAACACAATTCAGTTCAAGTTTTGTTCTCATTCAATGTCAGTGCAGCCAAACTGATAACATTTCGGAATATAAAGTGTCTTTTGAAAAACCCATTTAAGAGAGCCAAAGACGATGGTGGCAAAGAACCCAAACTCTATCAGGTGACAGATAAGGAGAAATAAACTTTGGGAGAAACCAGACTCAGTCACTCAGGGGGCAAGTTTTCCTCTGGCCAAATGAACAAACATGGTGTGATTTATTCCAGGCTACATCACAAGTCAGACTGTGGATTGATATAATTCAAAATTCATTGTTTGGACAAACAAATACACACCACTGGCAGAGACCTTTCAGGATGTGTGTTTTAGGATTTTCTGATTGGCTAACATGCACTCAGATTCTAGCATTATTTCTCAAGATACCTATTTCAGTCATTTTTATTAGTTATCAGGACATTTTATACATGTCATTGCAAAAAAAAAAAAAAAAATGCTTTTAAAGCTCACAAATGACCTCTCCTCCCCATACTTCCTGGTTTCCTGGTTTTTATTGTCTAGAAATCATGAAGTATCTTGAGTTTCCTACTCTTGTTTGAAAATGGAATGTGAGAGAAAGCCAACACCTCTTAGCCTGGTGGAAAATAATCCTGAACTTTGACCTCTTCAGGCTACATTTAGCATGCAGGTTCACTACTGGCACATTCTGTTGAGGCAACTAGTTGAGACTGACACTGGCTTGTTGACTTAAGAACATGCTTTGTCTGTAGGGGAACATATATATTAAAATCAATCACCATGACAAGCAGAGTACAATCCATTATAGCCTAAGCATTTAATCTTGTTCATGTCCTGTCTTTTTGCCTTATGAACATAACCTAACTATGTTCTAGAGTTCAGTCCTGAAGACTGCTAAACATCTTCTGACTGTCCACCACAAATAAAGTAGGTACTACTCCATATTTAATGATTTTGAATCACTTGAATTTGAATCATTATGTAACTGAATTTTCTCTGAGGTTGTATTGTATCTTAGCAAGTTGTCTACTCTCATCTGCTAGTCCTGCATATGCCATGAACATGAAGTTGTGTTGGTAGGAAACATCTTCTATAGAAAAACATGGAAATAATTGTATAATTATATGTTTATGTTTCAGAGGCAGATAGTATAGTGGGAAAATGGTGAAAAAGAAAACTATAAAAACAGTTACATATTTGATTTATCATTCCAAAAGAGTGAAGTAGTGATTGATAGCATGTTGCTATATGCAATTAGACTGTGGTTGATTTTAGAGAAGTATTTCAGCCAATGCCTTCATTAACACAAAAATGTGAATGTGAAAAAATATCAGTGCTTCTGTGGAAAAATATAAATCTATGAGCATCTAAACACAGGCATCTTGGAAAGACATTCATTAGATCAAGCATTTTGTCCTTTTGCTAGAGGTCATCCAGTTAAACAGTCTTTGAATGACTTGTCTAAACTGTTTCACAAGACATTAAAACCAGCTAGTCAAATATAGTGGCTGAACTGCACTTATGGGCTCTGAAATAACGCTAGCACTAATGTTTAACACATGTTTTCAGGGTAATGGAGTGGATCTTTACATGTAAAATAATAAGCTAATATGATGACAGCAGCATACTGGACGTGACTCAGTAAAACTATCTATCTGTCATCTTATCCTACATCTTTAAACAAAGCCTTTAAGAGGTAATGTTTGCTGGATGGAGTATACACTGGCTAGCTGTGCTAACATCCAGGAAAGGTAAATAAAAACAGGCAAACAGACTTTCAGACAGTGTTGTTTGTATATAAATGACAGAAAAACCCTTATTTAGCAATTTTCCTGTTTTGGCCAACGATAATATTTGTGGAATCATCTCGTAATCCACTGCTTGTGATGCGCTAAGAATTTAGCACTGTTTGGCTGCCAGTTTTTGCTACTCTTTGTCATTTCTGACATCAAATTGTCCACTGACGAGAAAAAATACACAAAGGATGGACTCTTGCTTATAACAACATTGGCACTGGAAGGAAGCCTGAGGAATCTGGGCATCTGTCTCAGTTCAGTTCACCCTGCTGAGCTGGTGTTTAAGAATTCACTCATACAAGGTTCACAGAGACTGCCTGTGTCTCAGACTTCTGGTATGTGACGCCGGAAAAGTCACGATTACACCTACTAAAGTATAACAACTTCTCACATTCATTCACAGACTGTCGCCTGACTGGTGACATCACAGGAATTTCAGGTGACCAATGGAACCTATTCACAGACTGTGATGACATGATTCCACAGTTATTAACATCGAAACGTTTTTTTTTTTTACATTTTTATATACATTTATATAACGGATAGTTCCGGCCCTTGATTCTGATCGGTTGAGCCGCGTTCAAAGCCGCTGTAAAATTCCCAAAAACATACAGCTGACTGCACTGCATAAGTATCGCTGCGCCACTGAGTGTGTAAGTTGCTGTGTCTGTCTTAGCAACCACTCTTAGCAACGTAAACATATGTTTGTTCTCAATTGATTTTGTTTATTGAAGCTTACTGCATTATGTAGAAGAGTATTGTGAGAGAGATATCGAGTGAGCGAGTGTATTACCTACATTCAGATTTAGGCACACTTTGTGTTATATTTATTACGTTGGCAGTAAGTTGCGAAAAACTAATTAACACAACAAAACGAGAGTGTTTCTAATACAAAGGCTGAGAGAGTGACGACAAATTTGATTCTCTCTATTTTTCCCCTCTTTTGGAAAGTCGTTGAGACACTATAATGGATTTTTTTTTCCTTTTGCTATTGGAAAGATGTGAATACAAAAATTATATTTATTATCGTCTCCCATTATAGAAGTTTACCCAACTATGACGACTTCCGAACGCCGGAAATGTGAGAAGGGTCCCTACCCGACAGCTAGTGTTTTTCATACCAGACAAGAAAAACACTGTCCCTCATTGAAAACTATTAACCAACACAGTCTTTTTGCTTCTCATAATTAAAGAATTCACATTTGAGGGGTGGGATTCCGTTTTGCTTTCATTCCTTCCATTAGTCAGCAATTCCCAAAGTAAGGAGGAGTGGGGGAGTGGCTCTGGGACAGGAAGGATCGGGGGAGACACGCACAATGTGGTAATGTCATTAAACCTCAGGGTTGTGGAAATGGAAAGCACACCATGGGCTCTTTGATCGCTCTCAAAGGTCCATCTTTAAAACTGCTTACTGTGGTTGCCAGAGTAACATGGCAAATATACAAATATCATGATTCTAGCACAGACCTTTGCATCAAAGAAAACGTGTGTGTGTGGACAGCTGGCACGTCATAAAAGGAGAATTGAATGCTAAAAAACTATTCTAGAGTGGCAAACTTTGGAGAGTAATGTGTGACCTGGTAGTAACAGACCATCTCTTCCATTTATCCAAGAGATAAAGTGACATGGGAATGTGGGGAAAGCAGAACCACCACTTAAATGAACATCCGGATATGACAAAGATATGTGGTTGAAAAAAGTAATGCTTTTGAGGAAGGGTCTGTGTAGGATTTTTTGATTCTTCTCATGTGTTGTTTTGATGATACAGTGTGGTCTATGGAGCATATTGTCATTCTAAAAAGGCGTTTCAAAGGCATATCTGGTCTGTTTTAAACCCACTTATCATCAGCAGACCCTTAGGCTTGGTTTACTAGCTCTGATCTCACATCTGCACTGCATTTCAGTAAAATCCAAGTGACTCAGCACTGTCAACCTCAGTTAGCTCAATAAACTAACTTGACTACAATGTTCCATGAGCCCAGAGTGATTTGACATACCTCAACATTGTTGTTCATGGCATTTACGAATCGGTGGCCAGGGATGCGCTTCTGATTGCACATCACCCCAACATCCTCGCTGTGCCTGCAGTCCGACACCCCAAAACCATTCGAGGAGCATTCGGCTAAAGATTTTTCTCTTCCTGTGCAATGGACATTGTCTAGCCAAATGCGACCTGTGGAACAAAAAAAAAAACAGTTGCTGGGTTTGTCAATCACCAGCAGATGTTGTGCTTTGGATGCTGTGTTGGTGTCACTACTAGTCTTCTTAACTCAATTAAAGGAACAGTTCACCTCTTATTCTACCTTATTGTCTAATTCTAAACCTGTGTGACTTTCACAAAAGGTGAGTTTTTAAACAATATCGTTAAAAAGCACCATAAAGTTATCATTAAAGTGGTGCACACAACTTGTGTGATATATTGTAATAATGTTCTGAATGTTCAATGAACAGACCAAAATCATTAAAAAAAAGTTCATTAAAATCTTGACATCTGCCCTAGATAAATTAATTGTTCTTTTGAATGGGATCTTTTCAATGAATCTGCTCATTCACAAAACCAGTCTGATTGGGTTCTCAATATCAACTCACTGATCCAGAGAAAAAAAAATTATTTTATGATGCTTTTATTGTACTTTTTGGAGCTTAAAAGTCCTAGTCTCCATTCATTCTTTAAAACTTCTCAAAAATGTCATGCAGCTTGGAAGTGAATGATGAATTTAAAAAGGCTGCTAGTGGCACAGCAAAAACCTCCTTGGTGAACCATCTTTAACCAACCTATTCAGTCTAGATTTTGCTATTTTCCATTGCTTCAATATAAAGTTATCCTTCCAGAATTTCTTCTCACTGTGCATTACATGCTGCATATGATTTTGCATACTCGGTGGAAAGAGGACTAAAAGTGGAAGACCAGTGGTTATTCTTCCATAGGGCTCAATCATAACCACCCACTAAACTGTGGAGTTTGATTTACAATCTTTGGACAGATTTATTGAAGCAAATTATCATGTTTCTTTAGTAAAGAGACAGAGAGATGAGATTATGTCTGCTCTTGACACTGAATCTTGTTTCCATACTTTTTCGGCTGTCTGATTGGTATCAATTACTGCTAATGACTAAAACATGATGGATTACTAATGTAATCCAAGAATATATGCACATAGTGGATCTTTCAATGTACCATAAACTTATAATATGCTATCAGAATGAGCATTTCTTGCCTACCTTCTCCTTGTCCGAACTTTGCAGATGGGGACCAAGCCACAGCACCCAGAAATCCAAGCTGCCTACACACAACATGAGCCGCTTCGATTGAGAAGTCATCATCACAGACAGTCCCCCATTCATTGTTGTAGAAGACCTCTAGACGACCCTCGTAATGCTTGCGTTTATCACCGGCAAGGCGGAGTTGGATCTGGGGTTGCTGGGATTCAGATTGGGCCTGAACCAGGACCAACAGACTGAAGATGTACAATGCAGAAGAGACCGCCATGGCTAAACTTCCACAGAGACCTGCGAGAGCATTAAATAGCACAAACACAAGATTAACAATGTAACATAAAAGAATCTGGATATCAGCACACTTCATTCAGTGTATAATGACCATAAAAACTGATTAGATGATAAGGCTACAAGGGAGGCAAAGGTATTTTCTTCACTAATGCAAAGCATGTGTATGAACATGCCGAACTCCGTCTCAATGTCAGTCCACCCTTCCTCAAATCCTGAGGCTAGAGCAGAGAGATGACTGTGGTGTCTACCTTTACCATCACTCATCCCAAACTGTCAGAGAGAGGGTTTTTGCAGGAATATGACCTAATAGAGAAAATATTTATGTCTCACAAAGGCTTGCATATACATATATATTAAAAGCAGCATCTATATAGGGGTATAACAATATATTGTGTCACACTATATCGCAATACGAAAATGCAACAATATGTATTGTGTATAGTTCACCCAAAATGAAAATTAAGTTAACAGAGTTTTAGTGTCAGTACTACTGTACATTAAACTGCTATATATAATGTTGACTATAATGTTTAATATGCAATGGGGGAATATATTTGAGGGTTCTCATAATGCTAAATATCTTTAGTAAATTAGTAAAAAAAATGGACTACATGGTATATCTAGTCAGTGACAGTGTGAAAGCACATTTGTCTAAAATAATTCTGTATTTTCAGCTTTAGAAACATGAATATTTTTATTTTGGTGTCACCATTGTCCTGTGCATTGCGTTAACAGCACCAAGTCCAAGCCTATTTCCAATGTAATACCAAATGTAGCATTTTAATCAACAGTTCATTTTTTGTTATCCTTTTACCACATGTCTTGAAGTATCGTAATAATATCGAATCGTGAGTTCAGTATCGTGATATGTATCGAATTGTGACATGAGGGTATCGTTACAAACTTGATATATACATGTTAATTCTCAACACAAAAAAGACAGCTCAGCATTCAAACAAGAATTATGAATGGCAGCCAAATGGTTTCCAGGATGTTTCTAGTTTATAGAAACACCAGCACATATGACATAACAACCCTTCTTTATTCACACACATCTAACGACCAAAACCACAAAGTGGACATTTTTATACAAGTAGACATCTACACAGTTAAGATGCATGTTTTACTTGTATCATGTACTTTGTGTGAGGTAACTAAAATGTTAACTACACAATATGATGTTAAGATTAGTGGCTGAATTAAAGTACACTCCTTATCTGTCTACCCAGCTGGACAATTATTCGTAATACTATATCCTACTTCCTGACTCAGAAAATCCCTTTCCCCAAGGGATTCTGTTCCCAAATAAATCACTAAAAGCTGCCTTTTCAGTGAGTCACTTTATTAAAAATGTATTTAAACAGACTTTAACATAAGTATATGAATAGTCATAATCACTGTTTAAAAAAAAAAAAAAATGCAACCTCATCCAAGCTTCAGTGTTGCAGCTAGAAAACACACTTAGATTTATAACATGGTTGTTAAAACGTATTATTTATTATTATTATTCATTACACATTAATTGTTTTATACAATATGCTACTCAAAGGCAAATAAGTTTGTACACATTGATAATGTAATAGTCTATCATACAGTGATACAACTAAATAAAAGTATAATTACAAGTGTGTGTGTATGTATATATATATATATATATATATATATATATATATATATATATATTAAAAAACTACATTTTATAATCATTAAATACATTATAAGCGTTTTCAAAAGTCAATGGAACCAACATGAATATAACGACTACATTTTTAAGAACATGACTAGATTTTTTAACGATTGTTCCTACATAAACATATTATTGGGGTTAAATTCCAGCTATATCAAATTTCATAAGCACTTTTGTTATCACAGACATCCAAAACAACTCCGATGTCAAAGAGAATTCGATTCAGTAATAAATAAATGATTAAATACTAAACAGAATTTCTGATTGGCGCCTTAACTTACCTTTGGAAAAACGTGTTCTTGTGAATAAACTCTTGCCAAGTTACACCCGCAGCTGGATGCAGCAGCGCTGATTGTGTCTGTATCCTGCAACACTTTTAAACGAATTCACGCGCTTTACCGCCTCCCACCAGCACTGCAATCTGAAACCAGCCATCGCAGCCACATTATGAAAGTTACAGACGCCCCATGTGTCTGCTGCACATGACTGACGTCATACAGCTGGGGATGCCCTGTAGACCTGCGTGAGGTTTCTCATGCACGACTAATGCTTACTTTTCCATAGACAGACAGGACGAACGAACCTTTATTACTTTATTCATTAGTTCAGCAGATGCTCATTTGAGCTCCTGTACAACAGAAAATAAAAGAGATAAACACAAAATCTAAGCAGTGTTTATTTAACCCCTGTATGGGAAACAGCATGAACACACACAGATTATGCTGCTGCCCAACAGACAAAAGCACATCTATCTAGACTATCAGTGACATTAAATAAGTCTAAGGAGGATTTATTTCACATGTATGACTCAAGGTCTCTGTGTTCAGGGTTTACAGGGAACTGACAGCCAGTCTAATGAGCAGGACTCCCAGCAGCAGGACAGGGCTGGAGCTCAGGGTCATGGCAGCGTTGTGCTCTCCATGGCTGTGGGAACGGTGGGGGCCGTTACAGTCGTCGTTGAAGCAGCATTCCAGCTTCACCTCACCATTGCTCATGTGAGACTTGTCACAGAAAGACTTGTAAGCGCATGACTTCATCACAGAGTCTGCGGTATAGAAAAAACATAGATTTAAGCAGCTCCACAAAGCAAAACATCCCCTCAGCTCCAGTCCAAGCACTGCTTAAAGGGATAGTTCACCCAAAAATGAAAAATCTGTCATCATTTACTCACCCTCAAGTTGTTCCAAACCTGTATAAATTTCTTTGTTCTGTTGAACACAAAGGAAGATGTTTTGAAGAAAGTTTGTAACCAGGCTGCTTTGAGGCACCATTGACTTTCATAGTAGGAAAATAGGAAAGTCAATGGTGCAGCAGAACTGTTCAGTTTCCCACATTCTTCAAAATATCTTCCTACAGAACAAAGAAACTCATACAGGTTTAGAACTACCTGAGGGTGAGTAAATGATGACAGAATTTTTCATTTTTGGGTGAACTATCCCTTTAAGGAGCTAGTTGTCACAAGAACATTAACTGTAGGTTTTGAGTCAGAAGAAAAATTACATGAATGTTTGTTTAGCAGTGGTTTTGTATTTTGACTTCAAACACAGTTCAAAACTGTCTTAAATCAGCATCATTTTTATGAATTCTGTCCTACAAATTAAAATCTATTTTTTATTTGTTTGTTTGTTGCTATAGATGCTGGGTAAACAAGTGGAAAAAGTATAACCATACTGACATACCCTATAGAACATTCAGACAAGAGTACTTTTCATATCAGATCTGTGCAAGTTGTTACATGTTTTACATGTTATAATTTTGTTATTTTATTAATTATAGTATTTAATATAATTTATTGTAATATTTGTTATGTCAGTGCTTTAATTTAAGTAAAAAAACCTAACGTGTAATAGTCTGTTTAATGGCAGGTTCCATTTTAACAACTTCATATAGCCTAGTGTATCGGGGCATGTTGTCACAAATAGTTGGACGAGTTCAGTAAACTGTAGCCTATCTGTAAATAACGGTATTCTGCAGTGAAGGTGTAAATGTTTGATAGCTTTAATTGTAACCAAGTCAGTAAGGTATGTGTCTGTACATAAAATGTATTTCAGAAATAATCATACCCTGGTAAATATTCACTTGGGTTAAAACCGTGACAACTAGCCCCGGTTTGCCTCACTATATTAAATTGAAACACGCCACAGATATGGTCAAGAGTGATGTCTCCCTCCTGTGGCCAATAAGCGAACTACAACAGCAATCACTGTCTGTGTGTGTGTGTGTGTGTGTGTGTGTGTGTGTGTGTGTGTGTGTGTGTGTGTGTGTGTGTGTGTGTGTGTGTGTGTGTGTGTGTGTGTGTGTGTACTCACTGGGTCCTGTGATAGTAGAGCAGGCATCTGAATGAGCAGGACACATTGTGGAGCCCTGCTGGTTACACTCCTCCATGTTCTTGGCTACACATGTGTAACACTTTAACCCCTCACCTTTACACACAGAACAAGACAACACAGCTGATCTGAGATTAAACCACTCCAAACTCCATGCATATACTATAATCATTTCACAATGACTATAGGAATATATATGTTATAAATGTTATATATACTGCACATTACCTGTCAAAAGTTTGGAAACATTACAATTTTTAATGTTTTTGAAAGTCTCTTATGCTCACTAGGCTGCATTTATTTGATTGAAAATACAGTAAAAACAGTAGGCTAATATTGTGAAATATTATTACAAAGTAAAAGAACTGTTTTCTATGTGAATATATTTTAAAATGTCATTTATTCCTGTGATGTCAGAGCTGAATTTTCAGCATCATTATTCCAGTCTTCAGTGTCACATGATCCTTCAGAAATCATTCCAACATGTTGATTTTATGCGTGAGAAACATTTATTATTATTATCAATGTTGAAAACAGTTTTTGCTGTTTAACATTTTTTTGAGGAAAATAGAAAGTTCAATGAACAGCAGTTATTTATTAAATTTATTTAGTATATTTATTAAAGCAGTTGTTAAATAGAAATGTTATAAATGTCTTGATCAATTTAATGCATCCTTGATGAATAAAAGTATTATTTTTTAGTAATCACAAATGTTTGAATGGTAATTTTTCCACAAAAAAGTTAAGCATCAAAAACTGTTAATATTAATATTTCTGATTAAATACTGATTATATGATATATTCTGTTATTATACTGTTGCTGTATATAAAAATGACTGTATATAACATGTATATAAGCATTAGATATTTATGATACAACTAAAAGAAATAATTTCATATATATTTAATTCATAAATAAACTAACAGTAAATAACACAAAGCCTAAAGGCAATGTGTTGTCATAAATGTTAATAATAAAATAATAATTACATTTAATGTAAAAACACTTGTTGCGGTTACAAAATGTATATAAAAATGTTATTTTATTTATAATACATCTATCTATTTTTATATTTATATTTATTATAAATAATAGTAGTAACAATAAATAATAAAATGTATATTATATTTACATATACATAAATGTATTATGTGTGGGGGAAAAATGAATATTTGATTAATATGTTCACATTATTGTCTAAGTATTTTTGTAAAATCTCTTACAGGAGTATCAACACGCAAAATAATGGCAGCATTAAAATTAACAACCATAAAGCATATGAAAAAAAAAAAACAAACAAACAAAAAAAACATTTGATTTGGATGCATTTGATACTATTCAGATATACTCACTGTGTAGCACAGCGGTGAACAGGACCAGCACGGCGAGGAGAGTCTTCATGTCGAGGAGGCTGTATGGACAGAAGTGCTGGGACAATATGGAAGTCTTAACTACAAAACACCTCAGCACCTCTCCATAATCCCATAGTGTGCATTCATCACCTGAGCATTACACCGGCTTAACACACACAATGCATCTGCGTAACCAACTGTAAACCAGGGGAGAAGGAGGTTGACCATTAAAGGGGGGAAATGATCTATCTGTACATTTATCGGAACATTTAAACACAGTTTTCCTTTTAAGAATTAGTACAGGACCCATGCAAGCCAATTAAACTCACCAGAAGGTTCACAGAATGAAATCCTGGAACTTTTTATCTGTGTAAAGTACATTTTGATTCAAACATTGCTTATGTTGTTTATTATTTGCAGTGCAACACTGTTTTGATTGAATTCACTGCAGTATATCTGTCCTCAACATAAGGACAATCTTTTTTCTGAGTGCACATATTAATACCCAGTCTACCTTGTCACCAGATATCCCTCTTAAGAAGAGATTAGCTATTCAACAGACTCACAACATGAGAATCATTTCTGTAAAGAGGAGGTTACTGATACTATGACTACAAAATGCACCTAATAACACTTCTTAAGGCATTTAAATAAAAAACACAGTGCCATCAAGCTAAGTATTCTTTATTCAGGGAATGCATTTATGCACAAAATATATATTAGTCAATGGGATTTCTGTGCAACTCTCTCTCTCTCTTCCACTTTACAAAACATTAATAACACAATAAAAGAACTTCTCATAAAAATATACACAGGTCAGTGAGCAAAGAACACCAACACACTCTTGAAACAATGTCATGACAATTTACAGGCTCAACTTCTCCACACAACCCGTTAATGTTTGGCACATGGATAGCGGTGTCATTTGGCAGTTAGTTATACTGAGCTGAAATATTGCATAAGAAAGCACAGAAGAATTGTGGGTTTAAAAAAAAAAAAAAACAGCCAATAGAAAGCATCACTTCAGCATTAGGCACACTTTAGCAAGTCGGGCAAAAGATTGTCGATTCATTGAATGTTTCAAAAATGATTCGGTCCATAACGTTTGACAGCTTCTTTGACTCAGCACAATAAAACAGAGAGTAAACTTATGATATTCTCTGTAATTCATGCAGACTTTGAAACCAAAGTATTTCATAAAAGAAGTTTAAGTGCTTTCAGTTAGGTTTGCTTTTGTGCCGTTACATTTTGCAAAGCAAGCATTTGATCGGATTATTATGACCTCAAGGCTAGTAAAAAGTAACCCATCAGAACATCTGGTAACACCAGAGCTTGCTTAATATAATAAATTATGATAATTTGGCACCTAAACACCCAGAGAGTAAGAAAAACAATGTATGGAACTACAACTGTCTACAAACTCTTACAACAGAAGTACTGAATATGCTAAAAACTACTCAGTAAAAGAATATTCCGTGTTCAATACAAGTTAAACTCGACAGTGTTGTGTTGACTACCATAAAATGTCATTTAAATCCATCCTATTTTTTTCTTTTTGTAAAACAAACAAACAAGATTACAGTGGGGGACTTAAATTGAAAAAGTGAATGGGGTCCATTTTTAGAGCAGAAATATGCTTGTAATTTTATAAAAGTATTTACATTAATTTTTCTGTGAACATGTGCATATTATTTGAGCTCTAAAGCTGTTTAAATAATAATTTTAGGGTTTTAGGCTTTGTATATGGCAACAAAGTATAGCAAAATTGCATTTAACTGTTAAAGAAAAGGTTAGCAAGTGATTTTTAACACTAAAATCATATTAACACTCATATTGTTACGTCTTGTGGCTATACTGTTGAAACAGTGAATACTGTAATGTTTAACATTCACTTTCACTGTAAGTGCCTCACTGTAAACCCAAATGTATTAATTTTTAAATTAATTTTTGTGGTAATCAACATTGTCCCATCATTGATCTTAACTTGTACTGAACCTGTAAATTTGTATCATGATCTCTAATATATAACTAAAAAATTTACACAGGTTGTGTAAATTATCCAATGCAAGAAATGTAACTAAAAAAGTTGTAAATAATATGATTTGCTCCCTCCGTTACAAATAGCAGCAGTGCAATCATGTAAACTATGAAAAAGGCCAATGACCCTCATCCAATGTCTGTTCCTTTACACAAACACCTGAACACACACCCAGAGTCTCTCTCAAATGCTCAAACACACAGCTGCCATAACAGTCAGCAGAAAGTCTCAAGCAGTCATCAGAATGAGATATGTGGGTGGTTTCCCCACTTTCTTCAAGAATCTCACACCAATGAAACATTTTATACCACCAAATATAGGTGCAAGTCCAACATCAGCACTTTCTGAATCTGTAAAAAACATTTGGGACTGTTTTATTTGATTCTTGAACTAATATCTTGTTGTTTATTCCAGTGCCTGAGCCAGACCCATGGAAAGTGACTCCTTTCCAAAAAGCAAAAGAAAGAAAAGAAAACAACGGGAGGTCCAGAGGCGTTCTTGGTCAGGGTTGGTTTGGGTCAGAAAGGGCGAGGTTCTCCTTCCTCTTAGTCCGTTGTGCCCAATTTTGCAATGAGCTCATCACAAATTTTAGTAAGCTCTTCAATCTCTTGATTCTGGAAATGATAACATGACTTTTAAATAAGGTTTTCTTGGAAAAAATTAATAGTGACATCTTGATTTGATGTTACAGAATGTGTTAAAAACATATGGGTGACGGTGAATGTGTGAGAGTTTACCTTCTGTTCGAGCGCCCGCTCCAGGGAGTCCACCTTCATCTGCTCTTTTCTCAGGCTGGCATTCAGCGCCACGCTCTCTGCGTTGGCCTTAGCTCGCACCTGAGCTATTTCCTCATTCGCTCTGCAAAAACAAACGCAGGTCAGAGATCATTCATTTGTGCTAAATACAGTGAATAAAAGGTAAAATATGCATATGGAAAACTGACGTATCATTTTAATACTGAATATGGTTCTTACTTGTCAAGTTTCTCCTCTGCGTGGATTTTGAGGGTCTGATAACGTTGTTCCTCCTGCCTCACGCGTGTGAGGTAGTCCTGAGCGCACTTCTTTAGCACTTCCTCATTCTAACAAAGAGACCAGCAGAATCATCTGTATATTCAGATGAATCATTTAAATATTCAGAATGTTGGACATTAAAGAAGATATCTTACCTTCTTAAAGCCCTCAAGCACGGTCTTCATGTTTTCGTAGCGTCTGAACAGGTCGGACAGCGAGCGCTCCACCGAGTTAAGGTCTGCGAGGGCCTGATCTCTCTCCATGGTTATCTGGTGGACACTTTTCTGAGATCCTATGTTCTTTTGCTGCTCGTCTTCTGTATTACGGAAATTTCCAGACAAAAAAAAAAAAAAAAAGAAATATTCAAACACAAACTAAAATTTATATTTATAATGTTACTGAACAGAGAGGTAGATCACTCACCTATCATTTGAGCTACCGTCTTCTCATACTCATCCACTATTTTCCTATGGTGAAATCGGTAAATAATGTTAGAATGTTTCATTTTCCGCACTGTACAATGCTGGGCTGGGTTTCCCAATAACGTTGTCTCTTAGCACACTACAAAGACTCTAAAGGTATACCTTTTCTAGGCGTGTTAAAAGCACTTCAGAAATAGTTGAAATTGCATTTATCAGAACTCATGGGATCTTATAAAAATAATCCAAATTGCAAAATAAATTCAACCCTGGATATTTTATATAATTTTGAAATGAGTGCGCTAACCCACAACCTCATGCCCCAACGTATCATGCCTCAACACGCTACACTAACTGGCAGTATTCTGGCCTTTGAAAGGGTAATGTGTATTATATTATATTATATTATATATTTTTAAATATAAGCCATAGTGTCTTCATTTACTCCACAACCAGAAAATAATTTCTGTTTTTGAATGACCTACTCAATAAAAGCGCAACACGTGAAACATTTAATGAACAGCTACTATGGCGGAGAAAGAAGACAGAAAGAGGAGAGCCCCCAGCAGCAGAATTTCGAGGCTGAGGGGGTAGCTCCGTCGAGTTGGTCTCAACAAAGTCGTACCAACAAGATCTAAAAGCTGCTGAATTTGCTGCCGTGGCAGGCGATTTATTTATTTTTAGAATTGCAGCTTTTGACATGGTAGCCAGAGGACTAAAGATTTCACGGATGAAATAGTGCACATACACTAAATGGGACGGCGCCCTCTTTGATTTAGCACAACTATTCGCTGTATCGCTACCGTTTGACCACAATCATTCCCTTTGAATAGAAGCCTTTACTGCCTAATGGTTTGCCAGCTGATGTACTTTTGGATAATATAATTAAAAAGCTAACAACCATTAGTGTAATGACAATTAGCCTAATTGAACACTGAGTGCACAACTTCAGAATTATATTCGTATAGACTGAGATGTAAAGAAGCTGTTTGCACAGTGGTGGCTACTAGCAAAGTGAACTGTCAACAGTGGTAAGGTATAGCTAACAGTGGTCCAGACCAACCTTACGAATGTATGACTTATAGATTTTGGGGAAACAAGTATTAACATTAAGGTACATCTTAAGGTATAACTTAAGAATGACATAGCGTTAAGAAGGTTTCGGGGAACCCAGCCCAGGGGATTAAACTTGGTGTATTCTGGGAAGGGTTCTAGATAAGGATGTACCTCATTTCAATGACCTCCAGTTTACCCTCCTCATATTTCCTCTTCCACTCATTGGCTTCGATCTCTTTGGCAATTATCTACCAGTACAAAGATGCAACTTTATCCACAGACATCAGACTTTTAAATACAATTTAAAACTACAATTCAATTTTATATAAAACCATTACAACAAATTTAATAACAAAAATAATAATAATAATAATAATAATAATTAATTATTACAATTATTAAAATAAGAAATTAAAAACAAAATAAATATAACAATTTTTATTTTGTTTGTTTGTCATTTAATGTGTTTACATGTACTGCATAATGTGACAGACTGATCGCAGGACAGTATATCTGGACACAGGGCAGGTGTTTGAGTGTTACCTCTTCTCTGATGAGTGTGAGCACTGCTGCTTTATCGATCTCACTGAGAGGGATTGAATCCAGCCCTGGACTCGTCTTTGCTATGGTCTCACTGTCAGAAGAGCTCAGAGAATGACTCTTACACAGACTTTCACTCTGCAGAACAAACACAATCAGAGAAAAGCTTGAGGAACTATTTCATTTTGAAATTGATTTATCATACCTTATGTTCTTTCTTATAAATAATAGCACTATAATAGCACTATTTCGTAACATACATAATACCACATTTTTCAATGAGATGAAACAATGACTACAGTCTTTCCTCTGACCCAGTTATTAGCTTGCCCTTGAACAGATTAAGTCATGTGGACATCACTAATCCCCTTAATGGGTTTATAATTATGAATCTCTCTCAAACAGATATATGGCACCTCTGCTAGGAGTTTGTTAAAGGTAGTCACACAGAATTCAGAGGAATGCAATAGATACTAATCAATCAGAACTTACCGGAGAGGAAAGGTCGTTCTCATCAAACTGGTCTGTTATGCCTACTGGCAGATCTGATTAAAAAGAAAGGCAGATTATTACTGACTTGATTAGCTATATTCTCACCATTTCCCAGGATTTTATCATTTATCTTTTTTTTTTTTCTTACTTGCCAGTGAACAAATATGAATTAAAAAAAAAAATTAAACAGTAAAAGGTATTTAAACAGATTAAAACAGTCTTTCTAGGCTTAAATATCAAGATTTTAAATAATTCATAAAGTAGCCATTAGAGGGCAGCACATGCTACTAGCAAAATGGTGTCACTTGCATTCAGATCAAAAGATCTGTGCAGCGTTCAAATCTTTCTTCTAAAATAATATATCTATCTACTCATAACTACCAATTTGAATTAATGTGAAAGAAGAAACAGAAATAAAGCTGTCACTTTATGCAGGTACTATCTATAGAGACAACACGAAACGGCATTCGCAACGTTTGTAACACAAGTAAAACAATATTCAGCGGGATCTATTTACTAGATAACCAGGAATGTATTTTTCAACATCTATGAAAGGACCACTGCTTCGTCAGCGTAATGAACTTCATCAACTACAAATGACAAAACATAATCTTGCCAAGCTGCTGCACTCTGGTGGCTCAAAGGATCCTATTTAAAATGTAATGGGAATAATAGGATTGTCTGCAACTGTTTTTGTTTACAGGACAAATTAATATGCCAACAGAACAGAAGACTGGGAGAGAGAGAGAAGCAAGCTGAACAAGTAAGTCTGTTTCCCATACAATGCCCCCAAACTGTCCAACCTAACAGAGCAGTGCTTGTTAAACCTCATTAGTGACAGATTGGCCCAGTCTCTAATGATTATTGATTAATTATCTGAGAATAAACACTGCAGTACTACAAGTAGAACCGAATGAGCACTAACAACCCACGACTGTTCCCTCACCATCTGCAGTCTTGGTACAGGTGGTTGTTTTGGTGCAGTCTAAAAACTCCTCTGGCCCGTCCTTCTGGCCCATGACAGTAGAGGCTAACTTCTCCTCATCTGTGGCATGATGGACGCGGTGAGGCAGTTTAGACGCAGGATCCTCCTGCACGTCTTTCTCCTATGATTGAGAATGCGGATAATAATGATTATACATATAGACTTTACAGATTTTGCACTGATGGTAAACAGTGATTTTCCCTGGCTGCATACAAAATAGCACTGTAATTCAGCTTTAAACAGGCGAAATATTTGAACAGTCTAATAAATTAGTTACAGCCCCTCAGACTCTGTTCTCCACATAGAGCCTTAAACTCTCTGGGACAAAAGCATAGATGGACACGGTGACCTGTTTTGGGAACTGCATCGTTTCAGTTTACACACACACACACACACACACACACACACACACACACACACACACACACACAAATGATGCACAGTGTCCCGGTTTAGAGAGCAATAATATAGAGATACTGTATTTCAAGAGGAGGCTTTGTTCAGAGTGGATTAATGGGAGAAAGAGAGAGACTGAGGGAACATGAAGGAGGATGTTTGCTGAGTCACTGCAGTAACCACAAAGTCCAAGACAAAACAGCACACCTAGACGCTTTGTATACACTACATAGTTGTTATGTTTATGCCTTCACAGTCATGTACATACTCACAAAAGCACACACATATGTAAAACACAGATATACAAAATACACAGATGCACGCATGCCCACACAAAACAATATGTTATATCTTATTTGTTGGGCAGTACTGAAATCCTACCTGATTGCAGACATCCAGAACTAGGGACTGATTCTCATACTTCTTTACTTTACATGAGTTCCTGCAGAAAGGAATATTTGACAGCATCAGTATATGCCACCAAGAAACATTGCAATAACATTTATCAAAAACGTTCCTCTTCAAAATAAACTGCATAGCTGCAGTAATACAGATGGTATTAGACAGACCAATATACAGTCTGATTAATCAACAACAATATTTTGTCAATGCATAATGCACATTTTAAACTCAAGGAAATGTTGTGTAACCTAACTTACTTTTAGCAATTTTCTATACATTTTGGCACAATTAAAAGTGCAGATTTTTTTTTTTTTTTTTTTTCTCATTTCCAGCAAAAGATTTTTAGATAAACATGTTCAAAATGATGCACACTGACATTAGGTTAAAAACTCCAGTAATATTCGTGCATTACATCCTTTATAGCCTATACACATTACGTTGACCATCCAGCCTGTTTTCTTGGCATCTATTAAACCACTCAGAAATAGGGATAGTCATAAAACAGTTTAGATCATTAAAAAAACCAGAGCCTGCATATCTAAAGTGCCGATGTGTGCTTGATATTACAGCTGTTTAGCATATTGACCACCATGAGAGGGTCAAATTTGAAAATCATTTAAAAAAGCCCATGGACTAAATCAATACTGTCTGCCTGGGCAGTCAGAATACAATAAAATAAATATTGCTTCTGCCCTAGTTTGCTTGGAGGACTGACACTGCACATGATTTGGAGCAAGAGGGCAGTTCAGCCTTCAACAGCGCTCATGACATGCAATGGGACAGAAGAGATAACATTGAAAGTACAGGAAAGGAGGGCAGGAGAGGATACTTACAATAGAAAACAGAGAAACCGCACTTGCTCAGTGGTCCTGAGGACAGTATGACAGAGGAAGGGATTGGGGAGGGAAGAGTCAGACACAGGGAGGTGGGGATGTTGAGAGGGGATGTGCCATAAGACATTAGAGGGTGAGATAGAAGCATGAAGGAAACAAGTAGGAGTGAGTTTAAGCTTCCTGACTTTCACAAACAAATAGGAGTTAGTTTGTCGAGGGGATGCCATAGTTTAGTGGAAAGTGGGAATCGTATACACTGGAACAGTGTAAACAAGACTACCATAAATTTTACGACTGTAAACTATCAAATACAAACATGAAAGAAGCATGATTAGACAACAACTGAGATGTTGAAAATGCAGGGTAGCGCACTAACAGTTAACACAAAAGTGAAAAGTAGTGTGACTGATGTGATTATAATGCGTGGTGGGTGAAAAGCACTTCTGTTTGCTAACAGACGCAAGCTAGCTATAGACGCAACTTTAAGCCACAGACCCAACACACAACATACTACTATTTGCCTATCTGTCTAGCATAACTACCACTTACGTGATGTTCCTGTCTTTGTTTTTCTTCTGTCCTGCTTGCTTCTGCTGCTCCAGAGTTTTGTCTGGTTTGTGTTTGTCCATTAGCTTCTCAGTTGTTGGTTTAAATGTGTCACTTCCACCTAAGGTTTTTGATGGCTTAAAAGGATCAATAGAGTCATCAAAATGATCAGGGTCAAAACCGTATGATCCTTTAGGGAGTGTTGGCGAGTTGCTAAGTTTACTGTTCCCACCAAAAGGATCAAAATTGGGATCATCCCACTGACTTGGGTCAAAGTTGTAGGATTTCTTAGGAATAGGAATATCATCAACGTTCATTGGAGTCACATTCTCAGATAGTGGTTGGTCTTGTTCTGATGGAGGCTCTGGTGGTAGAGCTGTGGTATCTGCAGCTTTTGGTCGCTGTTTTTTTGGAGTAGTCAGCTTGCTGCTTGTCTTCTTTCCAAACTTCTTGGGTGGAGGTCTCTTGGCTTCAGCATCATCAAGTCCAAACTCTAACATTACTGGCTGTGCAGGCATTTCCTCCATCAGCTCTGATTTAGTAGTGGCATTGGCAGGTGGAGGGTTCTGCAACTTGGTCCCTCCCGTTGTGAATGGACTCAAAGTGTTGTCAAACTGATCAGGGTCAAAGTTGTAGCTCCCCTTCGGAAGTATCGGAGGATTGTCGTCCACTTCATTGGGGTCTACGCTATTCAGTGGGGCCTTCACCTTGAGGGAAGGAGGTCTAGGCTTGAGGGACTTAGTCTGTGATTTGGAGGATGGATCTTCAATGTGACCATTGCAGATGTTGGTGTCATCTGTTGTAACTGCTTCAGCAGGATCAGGCTGGTCCACATCCATGTCAGCAAAGGAAAGCTGATTCCTGGATTTCAGGATTGGGCTGGGGTCCACACTGCTCTGCCGCACGACCGGGACAGGTGCATCCTCAGGAAAGCACTCATCCAGGGTCAGGTTTTGGACTTTGGTTGTGTTGGAGGTCAACTGATTCACACAATCTTCTGGAAAACCTGTTGAGAGTAGAAGAGATTTTTTTTTTTTTTTTATCATGGTCTATATAATTTATAGAATATCCTGTTGAAATATGCAATAATATGTTACAGTATTATGCAATATGTTCCCCTAATATAATTTTTCTTGTATTTTCAGTGTTTGCACTTTTCCTTTCATATGTTCTTAGAGCGCATACAGTATGTCCATTGTTCAACCTATGGAGAATATTTGAAGAACAGACTTCCTTACGACATAAAAGACAGGAAATGCTTCACTCAGGATGCAAAGAGTTGAACAATAGTCTTCTCTTCCCTGTCTCCAGCAGGCACAAATAATCAACCTCAAGCAACAATCAGCCATATGGGCTTGATGTTTCAGCACACCCATTTCGGATGTACTGAAAAGAAGACTTGGCCTTTCTGGCACGTCCTGATTTGCTGAGTTAGATGGGTCAACATATTTTGTTGATCCTTGAGCAACATTCCTGTCTGAAAATGTAATGCTAACTATATCCCAAACCTAACCCGATCCATAAGTTATCCCTAAAATCAGAGGGAACTGATGTAGAAGCACCTAACCCTGGTTGTAAGCCTAAACTTGACATAAACTGTAAACTTGTCCCTCAATTCTGATTGGTTGATCGGAATGTTGTTCCAGGTTCAACAAAGATATTGATCCAGAAACATGTTGCACTTGGTAAAATCAGGTTCTGCACCTTTCTGTGCCATAATACGGAGAGAGAAAAATACTACATTTCATGCCACTGTAACTAGAGGATAACTGAACAAATCACACTTCAAACATCTACATGTGAAATAATGTCAATATTATTAAAGTAGTCATTTTTTGCTGGCAGTCATCACTAAGTTTTGATGCAACAGCCTGTTGCTAAGAGACAGGAGGAGACAGTCTATTTATAAATAAGATATATGACTTTGCGCTGACCTCCAATTGAGACAGCTTTGAGAAGTACTAGCTGTTATCTGTGCAAAATATTTACATGCAAGAACATGTACAACAGGAGACTGTTTCTGAGTTGAATTTGTGAATTTGTTAGTACTCTAACATTCTGACATTGGTGCTCGTGTAGGCAACATAAGTTTGAGTCTGTTTGAGTGTTATTCTGTAGTGGTTAAGGCTCAAGGGTGGTATCTGAAAGGTTTAAAGTTTGATCTCCAGAATGAGCAAGCCATAAGCCTTTGGCTAACTATCGTACTCTTAAGTAAGGAGAAAAATTCTTTATCCACAGACTGCTACTGACTTAATAAGTTCTTAGCACCGTTCTAGGATAACTTTGCATGAAAATCACATAAACAAATACAACTTTTAGGCTAGTAATGTCTGAACTGTAACACAATGGTTTCTACGTGGACGTCCAAAAAGAAGAACTTGAGTTTTACCAACTAGCATTTTAGGGAACTAGCCTTACATAAATGAAATAAACACAACTGCCACTGTCAGCATTGAAATTACAATATTCCACCCACAGACCTTCCATGAATCCTTTCCAATGTCTACGCCCAATCTTCCTCCTGCTTTCGCCAAGTTCTAGCTATCTCTTACACTTTGTGTTTTTCCACACTTCTGGTACTACGCTGTCCTTCACTGTTAAAAGCGATGGCAGACAGCCCTTCCCATTGTGGACACAAAAACACTCTGATCAGCACTTTTAAAGTTTCTGCAGCTGCTCTTGTCATCGTTTTCAGAGGTCAAGGCTCCTCCTTGACATCCATCTACAGGGCAAGCTCATTTCTGCAACAGATAAACCTTTTGGCAGATATGAGGTACACATGTCACTGTACGTTCTATGAAGAACAGGAAAGAACAGGAAGCTCTGAATGTTTTATTTTCTAACTGCCAATTTAGGGCCTTTAAATTCTTTTATATTGGGTAGGTGGTATCTGAAATGTAGGTTCGTACATCAGATAAAGGTGTCTGCTAAATGGAAGATTTCAAAAATGATTGTTCAAACTGTTTCTATGGCATAAATGTTATTTTAAATGTTATGATGAATTTTATACAGAACCAGAAGTTTAACATGCAACACCAGTGAAGGAGAATCATCAGACACATTGCGATTGGTTATGCAGCCAGTGCTAGTGGCCGTGACTTGAGCTTCCTCTTTGTGGTGGGAGTGTGATGCATCGACAATGTTTCAGACATCATGAGCTAATAAATTAGAAACACAAATGCTTCATCTCGACCCTGCTGAGAAACATTTCAGAGCAGTTTTGATTATATAACTATGGCAAAATAATAAGAACTCTCATACCAGGCAAATGCATAATGCTGTCACAACACATTAGTCAAAACGGTCCTGAAAGATACTGCACAAAAGAGCCATAAAAATTACATTGTACATGACTGAGGTTGTTTTAGAGTAGAAAAGGCAATTAAACAGTAAATAATGCTTGTTTTTCAGTTATATTCTCTGACGTCAACAAACAACTGATGTCAGCAGGAAATTATGTATGACTTTACATTGAAGGTGCAGCAGGATTTAGTACCTGGAGAGGACACAAGAAGGCTTCTGTTTACATAACCACAAATTCTGGCTAATGCACTGCTAGCCATGAAAATGTGTTCCTAGCAATTGCATGTGTCTGTACAGCTGTGAGGATGAGGATTGTAGTGGAAACTGGACTGTGCTCTGCTGGAGCCAGACTTTTACTGTCTGTCTGCTCAAGCAATCCAAACCACGACACGTAGGCTTGGAAAGGCTGCCTCTATTAGCCTAAAGCATTCTGCAACTTTCTCACAAATCTCACCAAAAAATGTCTCATTAAAAGATTTATTGTGAAGTAACAGTCATGTTTCCAGAGATACACTAAGAGAAAGAGATAATAAACTAGAAAATGGTGAAAGTGAGCTAGCAAGCCTAGCACAGTTTCAAGGAGTGCAAATGTGTGTTTTAGAGTGTCTGTGTGTGGCATTTGGAGAAAATAACTAAATCACATGATGTTCTTCGCTTCGAGCCTTTGACCTTGCCCATTGATAAACGTGCTCTAAGAGGAGCGGATGCTTTTGTTCAATTTCAAACTTCTGAATTCCAAGCTGTGCGCTTTTCCCACACTAGGTCAGGGGCCTCTCTTTGCTCAAACCTCTATTTTCCAACCTCAAAACCTCCTCCAATGTATTACATTTAAGTAACTAATACTGTCTGCACAGTTTAATTTCAAGCTGAGGTCAAAATGCATCACTATAGTTAAATCTTTGAAACACAAAACTCATCCTCTCTGAAGAAAACATTGGAAAAAAAAATTTCAGAGCTACACCTAGAGACTAAAATAAGATTTTAAGTGCAAAACAATAGCAACATACACGTTTTCGCATATACGCCTAACGAGAGTGACAAGTCAAATTTTAGAGCGTTTATGAGAATTTAATGGGCAGATAAATTCCTCAAAAAGAGTCTGGGGAAGTGCAGCTGTTTTCAGTTAGTGATATGGTACACTCCCCTGAATTTGGACACGTGTCTTTAAGAGGAAAATTTAAAGAAAACAAGGCATGCTTTTAAGTAAAAGAAACTCTTCTAGATAAAGAACTGTAGTTGTATGTCAAAATCTAGCTTTTATTTTTGATTAGCTAGTCAGGCCTTATAAATAGTGGTGCCCAATTCACAAACAAATCATTCTTTTAAAACCGTAATTTTTCCTAATATCTGTAAATTACTCAATCATAAGGGGAGAACTTTGTTGCTTTAATAAAATAAATCTTTGCCCATTTGATTGCCTTCCAGCAAATAAGATGAAGTAACATAGCTATCAGTTGATTTATAAGGTAAAGTATTATAGTAAAAATATACTGACCCACTATCCCAGTTCCAAACACTACAAGAAATGCTACCAGCAATATATTACATACAAAAGTAATACTAAAAGATCACCAAAACCACATTCCTCCTGTTGCCATGGCAACATCACATTGCATGAGAGGAATAGAGGCACATGTAGTGACAGGTGCTCTGTGGCATCTCTGAATCTACCGTCTGCATATATGGCTCTCAGTTATTATGAGGTATTAGAGGTCTTCTTTTACCTGTGCTCTCTGTTATTGGTTTATCCAGCGCTGATGGTTCTTTATAAGGCTGATGGACAGGCGTCTCAGCTTCAGGTGTGTCAAATTGGCCCTCTGAGTCCGAACTGATGGAAAATGAAGAAAAACTCTGTGGTTAGTCACAGCACAGTTCTTAAATCTTTACTATGTTGACAAAAGGATATTGCAATGGTTATTTGGTTCAGCTTGATTTAAATCAGGTGGCTAATTTTGATCTTAGATCAGGGGTGATCAGTATAAACATACAAACTCATCAGATCATCAAATGACATCAATATTTAATAACACATTTTGCACATGTGGCTTAAAGCTTTAGCCTTGGGTGAAACAAAACTGAACAGAGCATGTCCTCATTAAATTAATAACAATGTATCTAGCTGTGGCACTAGTACTTTCTGCAAATTGTTGTTTATCATATGTGCCTGTTTTGGTGGTTTATGTGTTTGTGTGAGGTAACACTGAAGAGCTTTCTAGGTAAAAGAAATAGTCCCAAAAATGGAAATTTGCTTAGCCTCATGTTGTTCCAAACCCATATGACTTTAATTCTTCCATGGAAAACAAAAGAAGCATTATGCTATTAGGCTTTCAAGTTTCAGAAAAGACACATGTAACATAAAAGTGTCACAAAAGCAGACCAGATGACCCATGTGCTATTTTCTAAGTCTTCTGGAGTTATGTGATAGCTTTGTATGAGGGTTTGAAAGATTTAATAATAAAATAAATTTCAACATATATGACATAAAAAATGCAACCAGTCAAGTTCCCTAAAAATTCTTCTTTTGTATTTTACAAAAGAATGAAAGACATAAAGATTTAGAACAACATTTTAATTTTTGGGTGTACTATCCTTGTTACACTCACAACAGAGCATAATGGTCATGGGCCTGAGCCTGAACTAAAATGGAAGAATTGTTAATCGTGCATGTGTGTGTGTGTGTGTGTGTGTGTGTGTGTGTGTGTGTGTGTGTGTGTGTGTGTGTGTGTGTGTGTGTGTGTGTGTGTGTGTGTGTAAAATCGGTCCCCAATCTGGGAGAACTGCCCAGTCTTGTTGCACTAGGCCACCTGCAGTCCCGTTAGGGAAGTAATCATTACTAGTCCAGCAAACAAACACAACAGACAAGAGAATAAATGAACTTGCAAAAAACCCACAAATTAAATCTTAATAAGTAGTGCTATGAAAAGGTTTTGCATAAATATCAATTTCATTCTGTTGTTCCCTTCCAACAATCACCTATTTCTAACTGGGCGAGCCCAAACCTAACACAAACCACTCCACTAAATCACTGTATTTTTCATAAAAACCCTGCCTGCACAACTCATGCTGCTTGTGTTGACTCATACTGAGCTCCATAGAAATGAGTAGCTCTCTACAGAATGTGTGGGTGGCTTACTGTGAGTTTTTCTAAGTTTCTAAGTTTTTCATGATCCTGACACTCTTTTAGGCCATTGTTAAGGTCTGTGTAGAGATTAATTTGCGGCAGTCTCTCAGGCTGCAAAGCGTTAGGAAAGAAAGGATTCTTCCTGGAAAGGAATGTTAGCAGACAGCTCAACGGCACATAGACAGGATGTCAACAACACAGCTTAGGGGAACCAAACCAAAACATTCTTTTTTCCCAGATGATACACATGAATTGAACATTATATAAACAAAAATAAACTACTCTTTTGCATATTTTGAAGAAAATTTTGATGACAGTATATATAGAGTGGTGCTTGCCTGTAAAAAAGTATAAAAGAAAGTTCAAAACGCTTATGCTACGCCTTTCGTATTAAACTTATGAAAAAAGCGCAACTGACGTTGCGGAAGTTAGATATTTTACTTTATAACTTATTAAATATGGATATATGGATATTATCACACAAATGCATCGCTTCACTTTAGAAGGCCTTTATTAACCATGTGGAGTACGTTTATGATGGATGGATGAACTTTCTTGAGCTTCAAACTCGTTGGCTCCATTCACTACGATTATAAAGCTTGAACGCATCAGGATATTTATTAATATAATTCCGATTGTGTTCATCAGAAAGAAGAAAGTCAAATACATCTAGGATGGCTTGAGTGTGAGTAAATCTTGGGGTAATGTTCATTTTAAAGTGAACTAATCCTTTAAAAGCATGTCTGTCACACAAAGGTCTGGGAAAAATTATGCAAACGTTAATAGTCAGGAGGGGTTCCTTCAAATCCCCAATCCTAAATCTGAGCAACAGTGATGCTTGTCTTAGCATGTGCTACTAATGAATTAGAGTAATAGACAAATAAGTTTCCTCTTTTTAACAAAAGACAGTGCCAAGAAAGACAGTGTTATCTACTAGCAAGGAAATTAGCCATGGCACAGTTGGGGGGTTGGGAGAGGAGAACGGTTAAATTCTGATCTTTATCTGTGCGTAGGGACACATTAGCAACAGCTAGACCCTGAGCCATGCACACTTCCTAAGGAAATCCCCAAATGATGCTAAAAACACCCACGGAGTACACACATACAGATGAACAAACATGTACATGCCACTTTCCCCAACCATGACAAGAGCACAAACAGACATGGACATTCAGAGCCTCTGATCTCTGACTGCTTTGATCCATGTGGCTGACTGCTAAGCCATGGCTGTCTGCACAGCATTCAGAACAGTTAACACCATCATCTGACTCAAACAGGTGGCTCTAGAGGCGTTTTTCTATGGTTGGCCTCTACTGCTAATCTTGGACCCATTTTTAATGTAAGAACTTGATTTTTAAAAAAAGAAATAACTAAAGAGCATTACAATAAACAGATATCTCACACTTCCTCTCTCAAAAGCAACCTTACACCCCTACTTTATATCCTTTTATATATCACATCCTCATTTAGTCACGCTGGGAAGTTTACAAGGTTCTAGACTTGCCTGCAGCCATGAGACCTTTCGTCGTCCTCTTGATCTCCGGACATAGCCTCTCGCATCTTTTCCGTGAGGGGTTCGTCGTCCATCCCCGAATCAGTCTCACCGTCTTCCTCCCCTCCTCCTCTAACGGCTGACCAGGTCCATTTGGCCCACTGCACTGGTGACAGCCAAGACATCTTCAACCTCTTACTGGTGATACGCCAAGAGTCTACTGGAACACCTTGTGGGCGAATCCAAACAAATGAGTCAGTCTCTCCTTGCTTCTTTTTCTCTCTTACAGATGTTTTTTTCTGAGTGGAGGGCAACACTTCACGTGGTCTTGAAGCCGTGCTTCATGTTTACGTTGCAAAAGCCTCTCTGCTTCCTTCCTCTCACGCGACTGTTGATGTTGAGTTCTCTCGTGGCTTCCTCTATCTCTGAGTACTGAAGAGTTTGCAGTCTCCTTTCCCTCGCAGAATACCACAGCAAAGATCAGCTGGCTGCCTGATAACTCCCCTGTCCACCCCTCCTTTTCAGGATCAGACTATTGAGAAGAAACGAATGGGGGGAAGAGAATAGAGAGTGCCTGTATCTCTGGTCCAGCTGATCCAGCAGCCCCCGTGGTATAAGAATGGTAGCTTCCCAAGCAGAACTGCCTCTCTCTCATGAAAAGCAGAAGAAGGGAACACAACCGAGGCTGAAGGGAAGGGAGAGGGGGGCTCCGTGGTTTCGGTAGGGAGACTGTGGAATGCAGGGCTGAGCTCCTCCTCAGTCTTTTTTCCATTAACCATCTCTAGCCTTGAGCTCCGGCTCACAACCAGGAAAACCTGTTCTCTTACTTGTCCTTTCGCACACACACACATTGCTACCTGTTTGGAATGCCTCAGCAGATCGCCTAGGGAAGTCAGCGTTCCCATGACTAATCTGTACTCAAACCAAATCCTTTTCCAAAGGGAAAAATGACCACAAGACTTCCACTGTTTCTATACAAAACTAAGTCAGGAGCTTGCCTTTAAAAACACCTAAAACACACTTCTAACACAAACTAAGTACTCTCAGTGTGCACATTACATAATCTTAATCAGGATAATAATACTGTGCTCAAGGATTTAGTTGATAGATACCGCACCAAGCATCTCCATTTTACACCACAACCATATCCTTTGATCAATGTCAACAGTCTAAAAATACAACCCCAGTGAGGCTGTGTTGCTGGTCGTTGCCATCACAAAGTCTACCCACACAACTAGAGCAACAGTTCTCGAAGCCATAATCTGACTAAGCTTCTGGACAATATGTCCTGAGAAATGATAATGTGAGTGCAAAGACACTGAATTCAAATCTTAATGAAACCATGAAAGCAGATGTTACTTCCTCCATGGCTCGGGGTAACTTATATAACTGATGCCCACTGAGAAGATGGGTCATTCCACATCAGAGGTCTGCAGATATTTCAGGCAGAATTTAATTCTGAGACATAGTTAAAGCTGCAGTCCGTAATTTTGCCTCTTTGTCGCCATCTCTGTTTGAAACCTGCAATTGCAGTTATTTGCAGAATTATCATCTTTACGTGGGTTGTGCCTCGGCACGGTTCCTCAGCGCGGATGAATCTAATGTTTGCTGTCAATTACCACATCGGTGTGGATACTGTACTTCGGAATCACAGATTGTAGTTTTGAAATATGACCAAAGTAAGAAGTAACATATCTGCCAAAGGTGATTAAATCTAATAATCACTTAGCTAATATCATGTCAAACTGTGCAAATTATTATTATTATTATTATACTTTGTTCTCAAATTGTTAATGTTAACAACATCAGCATTGCGTGACTATGTGTATTTAGTGTATTAGCGTTACCTGTAGATTTCAATTTCTGTACAGTCTAATCACTAGCCTTAATTTGTCATACCATACAATCTGCCATCAAAATGATAAGTTTAATTATTGCAGCTGCTGTGAGAAAAGGCTATAAATGATCCACCTCACATGCGACATAGCCTACTAGCTGGGACTCGTTCTTTATTTATACAAACGTGATGTAATGACGCAAAGACAAACGGCGACATGCTTGAATTTCCCTCGAAGACCCACCAATACCACTCGAATTATAAAACATTATTACAAGCTTACCATTGTGAATCAGGCTAAGGTAAGGAGATAGTTGGCTGGTTATATGTACATGCTCAAAAATTGATTTTGGATCATTTTTAACCAAAAAAAGTTACGGACAGCAGCTTTAACTGAGGAAACAGAAACCGTTTTGGAAGCCTGTATGATGTTAGCAGAACTGCTAATGCTAATTAGGAGATAAAAGCATCTTGTATAAAGGTTTAGGTTTTTCTTAGAAGCTTGGGAGATAATTTTACCATAAATTGTGAGTCATGTTACTAACATTCATTTGTAATTGAGTGTATGATGTTTTGATGAAGAGACTGAATAACCACAGAAAAATAAGAGTTGGTTTTCATTGACTTTTCCTTATGGAAGACCACCCATATACGTTATGGAGTGTTTGTGAGGTTTTAATACCACATGCTCAGGATATGAGGCTAAGATTCCATTATGCAAGATGAGGAGGACTGTATAAGGAGGTCTCACATTTCAAACACACAACGAAAACTTGGCAAGAGATGCCACAGAAGCTGGAATAAAAGAAAAACACAACATAAAAGAAAAACAGGCCACTGAAGAAAGTGCTTCTTAAAAAGTACAAGAAACATTGCTCTCTTTCCCCAAAACAATGACTGGGCACACATCTCAGAACATTTCCCGGTGCCCAAACAGACCTAAATATGATGGTTTCTCAGACTGTTCTGGTTCAAGAGAAAAGTCCTAAGGGAGTGTGCATCTGTGCTTCTAATTACAGATTCCACATTTGCAGAGTCGAACAGACTGAAGTCATTGAAGGTCTGTGTTTGGATCCACCCAACAGCCTGTGACTGAACCGCCACGACTGGGACTCAAAAAAAGACAAAATTCCCTTATTTTTCACAAAGGAGACTCTAATAGAGATGAAAAATGTGAAGAATTTCAATCAGTTTGTTCTGGGTTCAGGGCGCACCCAGAGCGGCACTTGACAGTGATTTACAGAATGAAGCTTTACGTGCGTTTGTCCAGTGAAACTCTGAATTTTACAAGCCACTTCCACCAAACACAAAAGTACCGTTTTAAAATCTTGATAACTTAAAAAGGTACAGAGCTGAGATTCCAACATATGGGGTTTTCATAATCCTTTAAAGTTTTGCTTTGTTGAAATACCTTTGTTGCACATGGTTCCATTACCCAAAAAGGTTTTCTTCTAAACTATGTAATAAGATATGTGTTTAGTTCAAAGCAGTGTTGTAGTACTCGAGACTCGGACTCGGTCTTAGACTCGGTCTCGAGACCATATTGTAGTGGTCTTGGTCTTGTCATGGACAGTCGTGTGCATATCGACTCGGAATTGACTCGTACCCGAACATATTAGGACTCGGACTCATTCCCGGGACCACTCGAGTCCCATTCAAAATATTTCATGACTATTACTGTATGTTAATGTTTGGGGGCAAATAGCAATGATAATATTGTGGTCAATAAAACATTTGAATTATAATTAACATGACAATATGTACAATAGTAACGAATCGCTCAAAAGTATTAAAAAAAAAAAAAAAAAAAAAAAAAAACATTCAGTGTGAGGCGTTGCCATAACGCGTTGCTATGGGTTGCGTGCGTGTGCAACTGACTGATTTTCCAGTCTGTTCGAATATATGGCCATATATGGTTCTTTCTGAGTGCCTATGGCTCGACGGAAGAAAAAAAAGAAACACAAAGCTAGCGTGTCGATTTAATTAAAAATTTATTTATTATATATTTTAAAATATTACATAATTCACCAATGCCGGATTGGCATGTATAACACCCCAACCAATCATGATCTGGCACAACAAGCTCAAATTTCATTGGACAACGTGAAGTGGAAATTACATGGACAGACGAGCGATTTCTGCGGTTTGTCTCATTTTATAAATCAAGTTGCATCACTGACAAAATGGATGTTAACTGACTACAAAGCCAAAAGTCGCATTAATGGTAAGTATACGTGTTCAATTCATGTTGATACACCGTTTACTATTTGATGAAACTATCATAGGCAATGAAGCCAAAGTGCCACCTACAGGCCTATTATCTATGTAAAGTGTAGGCTGGCGAAATGGTGATGTGAAAGGACTTTATTATATTACCATTTTCGATAATTATTAGCTTGCGTGGCATTATGATACAAGTCTCTTATGCTCATCAGGCCTGCATTTATCTAATCAAAAACAGCAAATATATATATATATATATTAAAAATATTATTACAATTTAAAATAATGGTTTTCTATTTGAATATACTTTAAAATATAATTTATTTCTGATGCAAAGCTGAATTTTCAGCATCATTACTCCAGTCTTCAGTGTCACATGATCCTTCAGAAATCATTCTAATATGATGATTAATTTTCAAAGTTGGCAAGTAGAAACAGTTGTGTTGCTTAATATTTTTTTATAACACGCTGTGGTCCTTTTTTTCAGTCGATTGATTTAAAATCTTTGATTTAAAAATGTTAAAAATAACAGCATTTATTCAAAATAGAAATCTTTTCTAACAAATTACCTTTACACCACCTACTATGTGGCCTTTTTACCCTTAACTGATAATATTTTTTAAACCAATATCACTGTAGGTAAATAAAATACAGTGTACATGCCATGGTATATTTGATGAGTATGGTGCCAATTTTATTGTTTTCACCCAACCTTATGTGAACTTGAACTTATCTTGGACTCCAACCCCTCTGGTCTCGGTCTCGACTCGGACTCGAATGAGCTGGTCTCAACTACAACACCAGTTCAAAGATTTAAGGAGAATCTGACTAATCAACACTTGCTATTTTTTGTTCAGGCTACTTTTATTTCTTGAACACAGCTGCTATGGCCTATGAACTTGTGATGTCAGGCCAGCTTAACACATCATAACAATGACACTCTCAGACAACCTACAGAACATCATATTCCTGTGTGCCAGACTCAGCACGAGATCTTCTAAGCTCACAGTATCCAATCTTGGTTGAGTGTGAATGATGACATCTGCTACTAGGGAGATTTCACTGTGGTAGATAAGACTAAATACTCTTAGTTTTCTATTCTTTTTTTTCCAACCATCACAAAATGTATTTAACTGCAGGGTTTGAAATATTTTTCAAGAACATTTGAAACAAGCATCATTTATGGGAGAATGCCTTCACAAAGCAATGCTTGCCGAGTTACTCAACCTTGAAGGAAATATTAGATTTGTACACAGTAAGAGAATATAAGATGTAATAATAACAGGCAGGCAAAACTAAACTGGGGTAAAAGAACATGAATGAGGGGGCAGAGCCATATTACATAACAATCTTCACTGATGTGAGAAATCACAGTATATCAGAACTGAGCTCATGCCAACTTCACACGGCTGCACTCCAATGTGTTCTAACAGGAGCCAAAAATAGGTCAATCAGCAAACACTTCACATTTCCAGAAAAGACTGGAACATGACGGACAATAAATAGTCACCTATTGAAAGGCTTTATGTGTTACTTAATCTAAATAAAGCCATATTGTCTATTTGCAGCTGAGCAATAATCATTGTTATTTTTACTGGAGTCACAAGGCAGGGAGAACAGCCGTCCAAAAACAATTCACATGAGAAAAACCACTCCCTTCAAAGTAGGGTGTATCTCAACATGAGTCCAGAAACACAGTTCAATGTTTAATCTCAGTATAATACAAGAGATTAAATGGAGGTTTTGGTTAGATTACAATCAAACATTATCCGTTTGCTATGATATAAGTGAGCATAACAGGGACATTAGCAGTAATATATTTTTAACAATTTGAGTTTTTTTAAACACAGTTATCCAAACTGTAGGGTATTATACTAATATTGAAAAAGATGACAACGTTCCAAAATTATTCTGTAGACTTCAAAAAAAGTTCTATAGAAAAATTATTCTATAGACTTCGAATACTATAGTGTTTTTGTAGATGTAGATAAAAATATAATCCTATAAGCACTGCAGTCAAAGGCCTTGCACACCTCTTCCCTCATGAAGTGTTTGTATTAAAAAAGTCCCAGAGCCACCTTGTGGTGAAAAACTGAACTACTATTAAAACTACAACGAGTGTATTCAGAAAAGGGAACTCTATCAGCTTCATCACTGTATGTATTCTTAAAGGGTTAGTTCACCCAAAAATGAAAATAATGTAATTAATTACTCCCCCTTATGTCGTTCTACACCCGTAAAACCTTCGTTCATCTTCGGAACACAAATTAAGATATTGTGGATGAAATCCGATGGCTCAGTGAGGCCTCTATTGAGAGCAAAGCCATTGAAACTCTCAAGATCCACAAAGGTACTAAAAACATATTTGAAACAGTTCATGTGAGTTCAGTGATTCTACCTTAATATTTTAAAGCGGAAAAAAAAACAAAAAAACTTTTTGTGCGTCAAAAAAAAACAAAACGACTTTTCAACAATATATAATGATGGGCCGATTTCAAAACACTGCTTCAGAGCTTTACAAATTGAATCAGTGGATCGGAGCAGCGTTGCCAGATTGGAAATGTCTAAGTATCGTACCAGAAGCTCAAAATTATCGTATTTGGAAGAAAATTATCGTACACTGCTTTTTAGTATAGATAAATGAACAAAATTAATAATGATTTTTACAACGGAATGAATCAATACTGAACTTACTTAAGCTGTACAATCACACTATTTTAGCTGTTGTATATCCAAAATTATGTTTCCTCCATCTCTATAAAGCTATACTTTGACACAATCTGCATTGTAAAAAGCACTATTTAAATAAAGGTGACTTGACGAGTCAAACGTACAGATTACAGATATTTATCTAGATTCACGTGATTTCAGCAGTTTAGCCGTTTGACAGGAGATCCGAATCACTAATTCGAAACAAAAGATTCATATAGCTCAGAGGCTTTATGAAGCATTGTTTTGAAATCGGCCCATCAGTAGATATTGTTGAAAAGTTGTTGTTGTTTTTTTTTTTTTTTTTTTTTTGGCGCACAAAAAGTATTCTTGTCGCTTTATAATATTAAGATAGAGCCACTGAACTCACATGAACTGTTTCAAATATGTTTTTAGTATCTTTATGGATTCTGAGAGTTTCAATGGCTTTGCTTTCAATAGAGGCCTCACTGAGCCATCGGATTTCATCCACAATATCTTAATTTGTGTTCTGAAGATGAACGAAGGTCTTACGGGTGTGGAACGACATGAGGGTGAGTAATAAATTACATTATTTTTATTTTTGGGTGAACCCTTTAATGAGTTAAATTATTCTTAAGAAATGGGACATGTTTCACAACTCTATCAGACAGTAGTATTTAAAATTCCGTCACTTCCATCATTTAAGTAATTAGAAAATATATATTTTTAATGGTTATATATTTAAATAATAAAATTTATGATTAATGATTAATCAACACGTCACACAAAGTGTAAAGAAATTATTTTGGATTTTTAGATAATTTGCTTTATTTCATGTAGATCCATAGTATAAACTAGCAAGGGGTGTAAAAATACAAATAAATTAGTTAAAGTATTGGTATTTTTTAACTTGTCTTACATTAAAAATGTTCTTGCCTGAATGTAAAAAATGTTTTCTTTTTTAATTTTAATTTTAAACCTAACAAAAAATATTGTAAAAAGCTGAAACATCTGTTACCTGTAACTATCAGGTGCTAAAATAATGTACTTTGCATATAGTGGAAAAGACCATACTATACCTCACATTAAAATCATTTAAAGTTTTGAAACAATCATTTCTGAAAATATTTTGAGCAGCTGTAAATAAAGCACATTGGCTACATCTGCTGGTCAAATGCAGGTATATACAAGCAGATGAACACATTGAAACAATAATGTGGGAGTTACTAAAATATCTTCATTTATGGGTCATTTAAAATATCACAACAGACCTAAAATAACTTCTGCTTTTATATTATTATGTTTTCAATATTATAGCTTATTTACTATATATATATATATATATATATATATTATATATTATATATATATATACTTTTATACAGTAAGGATGCATTAAACTGACCAAAAGTGACAGTTAAGACATTTATAATGATACAAAAGATTTCTATTTTAAATTAATGTTCTTTTGAAATTTTTTATTAATCAAAGAATCTTGAGAAAAGAAAACAGTATCACGATTTTCACAAACATATTAAGCAACACAACTGTTTTCAATATTGATAATAATAAGAAATGTTTCTTGAGCAGCAAATCATCATATTAGAATGATTTCTGAAGGATCATGTGACACTGAAGACTGAGTAATGATGCTGAAAATTCAGCTTTACCATCACAGGAATAAATTACATTTTAAAATATATGAAAAAGCTATTTTAATATATATATATATATATAAATATATATATTTTAATTCAATAAAAGTATTTTTGAGGCATGTCAGTACTACTCCCACGTATGTATCATTACGCTCCAGCACACTTGACATAATACATCACTCAAAAACTCAACACAAGTATGCCATTGTCCATAGATGTGCAGCCTTAATCACATGCATGAATGCAGAATATCATTTCAGCACTGCATGACCCTCTGACCTAAAACCAGCAACTCCTCCACCCCCAGACCCCCTCGAAACAGAAACAAACATTCATCAGAGGACCTCCTTATTAGCAATCTGTTTAAAAAAGACAGAAATGTTTCTTTGAACAGACAGTCTCTCTTTATCTAATAAAAGCTCAAACAGTAATATTACTAACTTCAAAATGACTTACTTACAAACAATAACTATGGTATTTTTGACTTGAAGTCTGGGAAAATGGTAACATTGATTCAAGTGTCCTTCTAAGAAGCGCTACCAGCATGGAAAAGCTATTTTTAGGGTGTGTGTTTGTACAACAAGCACTGCACAGCATGAAAACTTGATAACGCTTCACAATAAGGTCTCATTTCTAAACATTAGTTAATGCATCAGCTAACATAAACTAAAAATGAACAATATATATTTTAAAGCATTTATCATGTTTGTTAATGTTAGATTGTTAATATTAATTTTTCACTGTTAATATTAGTTAATGCACTGTGAACTAACAAACACATCTTTTGATTTAAAAATGTATTAGTAAGTGTTGAAATTACCATTGACTAAGATGAATAAATGCTGTATGGAGAAAAAAAAAAAAGTCTATGGGGCCCATCAACTGTTTGGTTCCCGACATTCTTCAAAATATATTCTTATGTGTTCAGCAGAAGAAAGAATTTCATATAGGTTTGGAACAATTTTCATTTTTGGGTGAACTATCCCTTTAAAGGGGACATTGGATGCAAAATTCACTTTTACATGGTGTTTGAACTTAAATGTGTGTTGGCAGTGTGTCTACACAACCACCCTATAATGATAAAAATCCACCCAGTGCTTTTTCTTTAATCCCCACAAACCATAAGCACTTCGTCAGATCAAGCCATTGTCAGATTCATGGCAAAGTGACGTCATTTTGCACAGGCCCCTCCCACGACTCTTGATGGACACTGCCGTTTTAGCAAAGACCCGCCCTGAGTGAGCAGTCCGCCTTTGGCTGCGTCCAAAAACCTAGGTAGCTGACTTGCTGCCTTATTAAGCAATGACTTGCCGTGATGATGCCATGATGCAACTTTTGCCATGATGATGAGGCAAGTCCCTTGCAAAGACTGCTGTTTGATCGCGCCGGCGCTTCACGCACGCACAACAGAGCACTGCAAAGGTGACATCGCAGCTTGTTCATTATCAAAATAATACAGTCGAACAAACATATATGTCGTCATTTCTATTTAGAACCTCCTCACTGTAATTCATACCTGCACGTTTATAATGAACTTTGCATTAAGGTGATTGTCTTGTTAAAAGCTGTGTACATTTTATGTAAATATAAAGGTTACCTTTATAGGGGGTTAATAAAGGTCTTGGTTAATGACTAACAAGTAATTTTCAAATGTATTTTAATTGTTTTTGAGCATTTATAACTGCATATATAAGAATGGTGTGTTCAGTGCAATACCTGCCAAACAGTGTTTACAGCCCGCTCACGGAAGATAGGGGTGGGGTGAACAGTAGCTCATTATCATTTAAAGGGACATGCACCGAAACGGCTCGCTGTGAACAAAGCTGTTTTTGACAAGGTAAAAAGTGTGTTTTTTTTTACACAACCATTAAGAAATTTTAATCAAAGTATGTTATACACTTTCCATGAAGACCCTAAGGAATCATACTAACTTGTGGAAAATTGGCATCCGATGTCCCCTTTAATGTTAACAAACGAAAACTCATTGTAAAGCGTTTATGAAAACTTTCAGTCATCCAAACCTTCCCGATATGATCTGCCACAGTTCCAAACTGAACCTAATCAGATGCGTCATGTGTCAGATTTTCTAATCCAAATGTAATTTATTAAACACAAACTCAATTAACTAGGGGTCACATAAGGATAATTTCTCACAAAACACTACACTTATCATGCTGTACGTCTTTTGCACTACATTACATAACGACCTGAACCTGAAGAGGTTATGAATTATCCATACATTTGAATATGCAAATATGCTACACAAATCGCACCACATGTCAAGCTGAGCTGATCAAAGGGAGGAAAAGCATTCAAAATGAGTTTAATACCTAATCTAACCCTCAAGATGAGCTCATGACAAGCTGACGTGTCATTTGTACACCTTTACAACCCACTACAGATGGTGATGCAATCTGTCATAAGTTTTATGGATGGTCTTTAGGATATAAACAAATGCTATGAGCATGATACCACTTCAGATACTTTCCAAAAACACTCCAGTACAGCTGACATGCCATATAATCGCACTCACAGTAGCGCCTTGCTAAATAAAAGACGTTCAAATAGGCTAGACTGTAAAAAGGCCCGAAACTTGTCAGTGTACCTAAAAGGTGTGGATATATTTGCACAAGAGCTGGGGTTTGCATTAAACAAAGCACTGCATTACATAAAGACAATTAATTTAAACATTTCTAAAAAATCTGTGACTGAAGCCTGGAACTCTGTTTTATGCAAACTCTTCATACAAAAAGACACATTTGAACCCTTCCAGTTCCCAGAATTGATTTTACTCCATGAGAAACTTCACCAGCATGATAGCCACACCTTTGCTGTCACACCGGGAAGTGCATATGACACTGTAACACTTGACATAATGCATAAACAGTTTTACAATATTAACAGGGTTTTAAGGCACATTTACATGCACAAATAAGACACATCTTAAAGTACATATTATATCAAAATAGCATCAAGTCAAACTTACGTGCTAATGCTCTTCTGCTTTAGGGAGTTTGTCCCATATCCCTTTTTGCTTTGGGATCCCCCCATGATGTTGGTTTGATAAAAAGTGCGTAAGATTAAGTTATATATATACAAATATATATTTTAAGGTGGTCCTAGCAGGTGGAGTTGGCTCATCTTGGCTCCTGTCCGACAGTTAGTCATACAGCCCAGTGCTACAACAGTGACGGTGCAAAGTGTGTCAGAAATGCTGAAACACTGCTTGTTTCTACGCCGCACGCCCCTCCTATCTCAGCACACTCACACACACACACACACTCCTACAGTAGCACATGACCTCTAAACACACACACACAAACAAGCTGTCAGTCATACATGGGAGATTCCACGGAACACTGGTGGGAAGGGAAACGCATCAGGCATCCATCCCGACAGGTTTATCTCATTGTGTTCTGAATGGACCTGCATTGATGATCTAAAGTGATCATGTTTTTCTAAACAAGCACCAACATGTGGACTTGGACAAAGTTCAGTTAACAAATCTTTCTTATAGACAACTAAAAATGTTGCTGTGATCTCCTGAGAGAGTCTAATTAAGGTTCATATGTGGGTCAAAACTGATTAGCTGTTCTTTTTTTGGACCATATGAAAATGATGTGATATGATGTTCTAAAAGGCTTAAAGAAAGACTGAGTTAGAACAGCAGTACTTGTGGTGGTAGGTTTGCTATTTAAAGGAATACTTTTTCAAAAATTAAAACTGTTAGCATTTACTCACCCTAATGTCATTCAAGACTTGTATGACTTTCTTTCTTCTGTAGAACATAAAAGAAGATATTTTGAAGAATGTTCACGCTGCTCTTTTCCACACAATGGAAGTAGATGGGGTTGTCAAGCTTAAAAAAGCACAATAAGGGGTCGTTCACAAAGAACGTGTTTTTCCATTCCAATGCGCTACTTTTCCATTGTTTTTCTATGTAAACTCATGCTAGACGGATGACCGTTGTGCTCACGTCTTGCGTCTTTTGCAGCGTCTTGCACATGACTCGCCGTTCTAAATACGCGGCACTCAAGTTAAAATAAGTTCAACTTTTAAGAAAAACGCATCTTGAGACCTTGTGTTTTTCCCCTATTCCACTGCCATGTCTCGCGTTTTTTTCCAGTAAACGCCAGTACGCCAGTACACATATTACCTTTAATGTCTGTGGGTCACTATTCAGATTCATTGTATGGAAAACAGCTGCTTGGACATTCTGCCCAACATGTGTTTGTTTTCCACTGAAAAAGTATGTTTCACAATACACGTGGGTGACTAAGCGATGACTGATTTTGATTTACAAAACAGATAGCCTTGTGGGCAGCACTCCGACATTTAGCGCAACTGCACCTTTGGTAACCCGAGTTTGATTCCCAGCTCAAGGTCCTTAGCTGATCTTTGCTGTGATTCCCTGTTTTATCTATACACTAAAAAGGCCAAAAAAATATAAATAAAAAAAGACCTTGACAGATAATCATGCAAAAAGCTGTCAATTTTCTTCATGCAAAGTCTATGATCCTCACATAAAAATACTTCCAGTCTTAAGTGTGTGCACAAGCTGTACATTTTAAGGCACGCATTTGACTGGCTAATTCATGTAATATCTTTATGACATAAGGTCAGAATATCAGTCTGAAAACTTCTGCAGCTCGAATAAGCACATGGAGCAACAGTGATATTATATTTCATTAGCTTAAATGAATATAGCATCTTTCTATTGGTGAACTATAGTCAATTAGGTACCTTTAAAAGTTGTTACCGGACCTGCTTTTAATTTAGGGTAAAAGCTTCAGGCAAAAAAAGAAGTAAACTCTAATTTCAGCTCAAGGTTCCTCTCACATATACCCGACACATTTTTACCCACATTTGCCGATCTCACACAACGCTGACACTGTCTGAACACTGAACTTTTCTGAACTGATGTTGTTCTGATATGTGTGGTTGGCTGGTTTCAAAGCAATGGAATGCCTCCGTATTCAAAAAACAGCTGAAGACACACCTCTTCCGAAGGCGCACGTGTGCACACACACACACACACAGGTAGGACTTTTGTTTGTTTGGAATTGATTGGATGGTTGAATGGTTGTGACTTGCTATTGGTTGATCTCATGTGAGTGACAGGTTGACCCGCCCTCACACCAGTAAACGCATCATCAGAGAAGAGCGTACATGAATTAAAAAAAAATAATAATAATGATGCACATGGATAAATCATTTATAATAAAGAGGCAATATAGCATAAACAAGAATTGTTAATATTGATTTCATGGTAGCTTTATAAATGAATTAAAATACTAAAATATTTTTCATAGATTTTGGACATTGTTGAGGTAAACAGTTTTGGCTCTTGGCTTGCTCTCATGTCATATAAATACTTTGACACTTCATAATAAAGACCAAACCTCTGAATAAAGTGCACATATTACCAGAAGCTTATAGAAAAGTGGTAATGACTAAATCTGGTAAAGACTGCCCTCTTGTGGTTGGGGTGAGCAAATAGGTAAAGTATGATGCCAGAAAACGCTACTGAAGAAAATTTCATTATAGAGAAACCTTCAGAAGCACATGTATGGATGGTGGACATTCACTCAGAGGACCCCAAATTGTAACCACATAAAGACACCCCTTTTATAAAGTTATTCAAAAAATAAGAACCAAACAACCCTACAAAGCTGAAGAGAATCCAAATGTAAGATTACAGCTGCTGTGTCGTATTTCGAAGGCTGCGTCCTCCGGAGATTGCATTTGTCGGCTGCATACGCCATTGAGGCTGCCTCATTTCAGTAAAGTAACCACTACATTCCTAAATCAAAAAGAAATTACAACTATTTATGCTTCACTAGAAATAACGGTCAAATTTATAATGGTTACTTTTCTGAAATGAGACATCCTTGATCATGTATGCGGCGGAAGACTACAACCTCCGGAGGATGCAGCCTTTGAAATGAGATGCAGCTAGCATGTGCTTACAAGTGTTTACATAGTTGCCATGCAACAAGCAGAACATGAGAAATTCTCTTCAGTGAGTTGTATCTACACTCTTTTCAGAGGCATGGAACCATGAGTGATCTCAGGCTGCGAAACTTCCCATTGTTGACTCAACATATTTCCACATCCTTCTTCCACAAGGGACGATTACATAGTCCACTGCACACTGTAGGGGTCTAGCTTATCTGAACATGGCAGATCGCGTTCCACTACTGATTCAGAAGACTAGAAGTTTCACCCTCAAGCACTTTAACTCAACTGATGGGCACAAGACTCCACATTTCTAAGCAATAAGTGTTTTTAGGTGTGACCTCACCCTTCAGCCTCAAGAAACTTGGAAATACCAGAAAGAAAGAGAAAACCAAGCCAAGATGACACAATCCACATGCAAAGGTCTTTTGAGCCAGCTGGTCACTTAGTTGTTTCTGACAGAACCATAAGCTAGGCATTTATCATTTTATATTTTTGTTAAATACAGATTTTCACATCTTGATTCAGTGCCTCAGCATTGTGAAAAACATAAGAAGCAGTCAAAAGTGAGTCTTTCTACAAACGGAAGGGTCTCTGATTAAAGCTTTCCCACTTTCTTTCTTTGTATGAGTCTAGAGAGTGAATTGACCTTTGCAGAGACACAATTACAGTACTGACTTCAATGTAGGGGTCAGTTTTCTCATGTGGTTAACACATGTGACTAACCATGTAATGAGGCAGTTCAGCTCTCCATTTCCTTCGGCATAGCTCAAATAAAGTTTCCAACCCTGATGATCAAAGATGATGCGGGTATTTATGTTTCCCAGACGTTTCCATGAATTGGTAAACCATGTGACTATGAAAAGAATGCAGGACTTTAACTACAGTAGGATTATAAAATTTGCGCACTGATGTGTGTAAGTCACACTAACTGGGTTTTTACATTTTGCCGAGGGGAACAAATGGCATACTTGTGAAAACGGGAGACAACATTATAGCCAAGTTTGGATTAGATTCAAAAATGATCTATGAAGTGATTTGAGTTTAGCCTAAAAGACATGCGTAGGTTAAGAAAACAAATATGTTCCCACGGAAGTCTAGTCAAGAATTCTGAAGTGAAATCTTTGGCCTAGAACAAATACAAATAGCATTTGAATAAATAAACTTTGAATAAATTAACAACTGGAGACTAAATGAAGTGAACCTGTGAAAACCAACCTCTCCTTAAACAGCAAAGAATAGGCTACTGATTTAAAAATTCCATTTATGTTTAATAGAATAAATATAATAATAAATAAATAAAATTGTCATTATTTACTTGCTATCATTTTTGTTCCAAACCTGCATGACTTTTTTTTTAATTCATATCTTACACATAAGATGTTAGGCAGAATGCCAGCCTCAGTCATTTTTACTGCATATTTTCTATAATGAAAGTGAATGGTGACTGTCGCCATAAAATTGTTCCACTGAAAACCACATGGTCAGACCGGGTTTGAACAACAGAACGGTGTTTTTAGTGGGGTGGGTTGACCCCAGTCAAATGGTTGTGACCCCAAACACACCTGTACCAGGTCTTACTAGCATACTATCTTACAGGCAGATGTGTTGAGGCAAGTTGGAGCTAAACACTGAAGGACAGTTGCAAAATGCATCCTGTGGGATTTGCCATTCAATGTACTTCATCAATTCATGGGAAGTTACGTCATGTAATTCGCTCCAAATGTTCTCGACTCTCTCTGGTTTACAACGATCAGACACTTAATGGAGACAAAAAAGTCGACCGTTCATTAGGAGGGTTGTTGACTCGAGAACCGCTCGGTCCGATTCGTAAATAAATCGTTTTGGTAACCGGTTCAAATGGCTAATTGAAAAGATTCAACCCAAAAGAGCAAGGCGTTCAAATGTTGAAAAGCGAACATTCTAAAATGAATGGTTTTTAAACCTTCCATTTGACCTAATGGACTGTTACAGATTATATGGAACTGTTGACTTTGTTCAGCTGAGAGAAAATCTGAAACTTCTGACAGGCGAACTATTCGGACTCGTGAACAGCGTGCGTAAACTTGCGTGTTCATGTTCGGCTTAAGTTTTAATTCCCTCTATGCAGATAAGAAGAAAAAAAAAATGAAACATTTCTGTAAAATTCTTGTGGATTAAGACCGTTTCTCACCTTTTCCTGATGTTTTTTCAAAGGCTGGGCATCTTCATGCTAACTTCTCTTTCCAAGTCTTTAACAAACAGTTTGAATATTTTCAAGTATCAGAGCTTCTACATTTAAACAGACGGACTGAAAGTCTCGTAAATCCTGACGGCAGTAGTGCTGTTGTGTTCATTGGCTGTGTGGAATTCTTGGCGGAGGATGCATGGGAGGGCAGTTCATGACTCTGTATGGAAAGGGGATGTTTTGTAATGTGTGGCGCACGATTCCAGACGGATAAATGGGAAATGAACGAACTTCCCGGTGACTATGATCTGAATTCTGCCTTAAAGACACAGTGTTGGTATCCGAAGAATTTCTAACAACAAAATCGAATCCGAGATACAGATACCGTCATCACAAAAATTATTTTGGGTTAGGAATTTAATAATAATAATGATAATAATAAAAACAGCAAAAATATCCAAGCATTATGAATACACAATATTAATTAATTAAATAAACAATTAGAAAAAAAAAAACTGACCAAAGTTATATTTGTATACATTTGATGAAAGTTTCTTTTACAATGCACATTAGTGCACAAAAGGGTATTGTGTGGATCAAATGTCTCAAAGCCTGCCTTGAGAATACTGCAACAATATCCTAATACCTGGCAACAGTTCAGTTGGTTTTTTTAGGTAGTTTATGGGCTTGTTAATATATGTGGATAGAATTGACTCATTGGACTGGACTGGACTGGACTGGCATTAAAGGTTGTCAGTACTTTACAAAAGGTATATAACATTTATAACTGAGCACATCTGACTGGAATATTTCCATAAATCTCTCTGAGAACCAACAGAGCAGTATCTTCTGACTCCCTGCAAACAAAACACAGAGAATTATTCATTTCAGAGCACATACACAGTAATGATATTAAAGTACATAAGTATCATGAAAGATTTTCTCTTACCAGTAGCACAGATGGCTCTGTATTGCAAACAAGTACTCATTGAAACTTTCAATCGGTGTCTCCTGAAGGACAAAGTCAATGCGTCGTCCACGATTCAACATTCCCACATTAGTGAAGTTTCCTTCCTCCTGCTCCACTGGTGATACTGCACCACAAATATTGAAATGTGAGATGGAACATTCGAAATCTGAGGTGGATTTTATAAACGAATAGTAAAAGTTTCATTCGATACCTTCTGCTTCATCAGTAGGGGTCATGGAACTGAGTCCACCCTCTGCGAGCGCTGGTGATGGGACCTGAGAAATGCTCTGCCAAACCATTCGTAGGGATCCCAGTAAATCAGAACTGACTCGGGTCAACCCTTCTTTGAGTTCTGTAGGCATCAAAGACATTTAATTTAACAATATTTAGCCTCAGATAAATTTTTGAATATAAAAACTATGGATTTTGATCCATAAAGTGATGTGATATACCGAGGTGCATCCTCTTTCTGCCTTTATGATGGGGTATCAACATTGGTGGCAAGTCCACGTCTCGAGGCACAAGCATGGGCTCGATCCGATATGCCACTGGGTCAAACTGCACAGATTACATTCAAGGTTTAAGAACATAGCTCTAGGGAAGTTATATGGTTCTTTTCAGTCAGTGTTTTGGAGCGTGTCTTACTGGATGGAAGATGTTGTAGAAACTCTTGCAGGTTGGGAAGCTGTAATTAGGATCAATCCTCTTCAGACCTCTGACTATTAAAAACATTCCTATGGGTGAACCAACAGCAAAGAAAGCCTGAGGATGAAAGGCTAACTGAGGATAGTCGATGGATACCTGCAGAATAAAGAACAAGTTATCTGGCAACTCTAACTTAAACAGTGAAATATTTTTAATTTTTAAGATGTTTCTACTTATATCAACTGAAATTTAACAGACAACAGTTGCCTAAACTTGAAGGGACATACAGTACAGGAAAATAAATAAGTAAATAAATTATATATATAATTAATAATAAAATATATCCAAAATACAATTTATGTATTAAAATATGATGCAAAAAATGCAATGAAATCTAAATTAATACTTCTCACTTCATATTTATTCTCAGATTTTGTTGTATTTTTATTTACTGTATATCATTTAATGTTGCATACATACACATTATATATATATATATATATATATATATATATATATATATATATATATATACATACATACACACACACACACACACACACACACACACATACACACACTTATAAAAGAATACTAAAAATCTAAAAAAAAAAAAAAAAAAATCACGGTTTCCACAAAAATATTAAGCAGCACAAAAGTTTTCAAAATTGATAATAATAAGAAATGTTTCTTGGTCAGCATATTAGAATGATTTCTGAAGGATCATGTGACACTGAAGACTGGAGTAATGATGCTGAAAATTCAGCTTAACCATCACCAGAATAAATTACATTTTAAAATATATTATTATTTTATATTTTTTCAGTTTAAAAAAAAAAAATATATACAAATACTTACTTGTCCAATGCCAACATCAAAATGCTGATAATCAATGGCACTAGTGGTGGGGGTTTGATGATCATGAGCATTTCTCATCCTTAGACTTGAGGAGTGCGTCTCATTTTGGGCTGCATGTCCACTTCCGATTCTGGAGTGCTGTTGGATATTCAAGAAGTAGTTACTAGAACGTATCAAAACCAACATTCCAATCTAAAACAATGGACTGTTATCTGTCTTCCCTTCCATTTCTGGGTGTGGAAAGGAAGCTTCAGACAATTAATCTACACTGCAAACCTTTCCACTTCTGCCATGAGCCACTGAGCTCCTACAAACACAGGGCTATAAGGAATTTCAGGAATTACCTTCCATTTCTTGACAAAGTTCATCAATTTCTTGCGAGGACCAAGGGGTATTCCGATATCTTTTAGGTCCTTCTCTGAGCAGAGCATCTGAAATGGTTTAATTGGAATAAGAAGGGTGAAATGAAGAATGTTTTTAAGATGCGTGTTATGTGTGTTTCAAAACAGAAAACTAACCAAAGACTCCATATCCATTTGTTCTCTCTGGAGTACATTGAGGTGCTCCTCCAACCCATGGCTCTTCAGCGCCTCCTCCAGACTCTCATAGGAACCGCAGCCTGTGTCAACATGGTCCTCATAGAGCTGTGCAGACCACAAAGACATTGTTCTATTGATCACCTATATTCTTTGAAATCTATAAAAGCAAAAGGATACTTTGCTCTATAAAAAGAAAAGGCACAGTAATGTGCAAAAGCTGAACAATAGATGATTCTGCAGCAACAGTACATTTTGAGGAACAAAACAATGGTTAGATTTTTTTTGTTTTGTGCCTTTCACAATACATGTTTCATAGCAAATAATTTATTTAATGCATAATTTAAAATATATAAGATATACAAATATAATAATAGTTTAAAACATTTTATAATTAAAAAAAAAAATTATTAGACAAGTCAGTGTCATTCAGAAACATACTGGATTAATCTAAAATGTATTTACAGAAAAATATTAGCAAAAGTCATCTAACAATAAGTAGTTACTTTTTATTAGTCACATGTTAAAATTCCCCATTACTCTCCAGAAACCAGCAAGTTCTTTTTCTCTGTAGTATTTACTGTAGACAAAAAACATTCAAATTAATACATTAATGTTTATTACTAAATAATTTTATATTATATTATGACAAGGATTTTATTAGATTAGGATTTGATGACAAACCAGTGTTATTTTGAGATTATTTATATACTATTATTAGCATTTATCAATATTTTCATTTTAATTTAAAAGTAATTTTTATTGTGCCTGTCATTTTGTAAACATTTCTATATAGCTTTAATTTTATAATATATATATATATATATATATATATATATATATATATATAGAGAGAGAGAGAGAGAGAGAGATAGAGAGAGAGAGAGAGAGAGAGAGTACTATATATTAAAGTAATTCAGCATTTTATTTCAGTGAGTTGGCATTGGAACATTTATAATTCTTTTTTTTTTCTTTTTTTTTTTTTTTTTTCATTTATATTATATTTAAGCTTTATTTCAGTTACCAAAAAGAATTCTTAGTTCCAGTTAACAATAGCAACACTGGTGCAAACCTCATGAGCTGTGGCATCTGCACTTGTCTCTTGATTGGTCAGGAGATCAAACAGGATCAATGAGCCTGTGTAAAACAAGACACATTATTGGATAAAACTTTAAACATGAAATATTTGTACTGTTCATAAGTATTGGTTATTATTATATCACCTAACCAAAACAGTAATTCTGTTCTAAAAAGCAGTTAGGTACCGAGGCTGTGTCCAACCAGGGAAACGTGTCCTGTGAAGTGTGGATGCCTCTGAAGGAAGAGGCTGTGGAGACGGTTGATCTCAGAGGCCACTGTATCCACAATAGTCTGGCAGTATGTGGCACTATTGTAGAAGAAAAGGTCCAGCACTGTGTCGTTGCTGAACTGACGCAGACGGCTAATGCTAGGCAGAGTTATTCTCTCAATGTCTCTATTAAATAGAAATAAAAGAGTAAATATTTATGTGGGTTTTCTCCACAAAAAAAAAAAAAAAAAAATTATCAAGACGATAAGAGTCAAGCGTCTTACTTATCAACTCCTGTAGTTTCTCCATGTAAGACTTTGTGCCAGTTGACTGGAAGATACTCAACCCTTCCAATGATGCATGAGTTCTCACTCTGCCTGAAGTGGCTGTTTATGAGGCCGTTGGAGGCATTTCGAAATTCATTAACTGCAGCAGGGAATGGGGGAAAAAAAAAAAAAAAAAAAAAATGGTACAATAATATGGAGCATTAAGTATCATAAACGTGGCTTATGAACAGCTTGATAATTGCTAAATAATCCAACATATTGGGAAGAAGCGCCCATGTTTAGTTTTAGATGATAAAGGCTCACCACACTGGACAATGCCACGGAGACGTATGTCACAGGCCGGACCGATACCGTGAACCATGAACACCAGGTGGTCTACTATCTCTGGTTCTCCTACAGAAACACAGCAAGAAATTATATCAAAAGATATATTATTGTTAGCAAACCAGCATTACAAACCACTTAACCCTAAGCCATGCTCAAGCTGTAACGGTTTAGAAATCTACTGACGTTCCTTGCTGTCTACTACCTAAACACACAAGAAGGAAGCTATCTTCTAAGGCAGCATCCCAATTAAAGTAAACAGAAGAGACTCAACTAACAACTGATTGAAATGAGTTTGATGTTAGCGTGTTGCTAAGCTAGCAATGTGACGGTCATAATCACCATAATTTAGAGATGCAACGTTCTACTCTGACATGGCATTAACGCACCTTTTAACACGTAAATGTCACAGCACACATAATTATTGCATGTAATAGTCCAGAGTTTGATGTTAGCATGTTGCTAAATAACAATGATATACTTTAATATGCATAAGACTACACAGCACACACAAATATTAGGTGGAATAGTCCAACGGAGTTTGATGTTAGCATGTTTCTAAGATAACAATGTGATACTTTGATACATATAAAAATACACAGCACACATGAATATCCATTTAATACTTTAAACTTAATAATAATTACATTGCATGCAATATTGGGTAGTATAGTCAATTACACTGGACTGTTTTTATTAATCTTTTCAATATTGAATGAAATAAGTACATTTGTTGTCTACATTTCTCTACATACTCGCCATCTTGGATGAGCTTGTCACAATGCATTCTGGGACTGTCTACATGAAGCATATGAGTATTTTTGCCTTAGAATTTGGCCAAAATAAGGTATTATAACTTTTGGAAGTGCATTTGTGTCAGAAACATGACTAGTAAACTCCCTAGGATTTTTAATAGAGTTTTAGGGAGCTGCATTTACCCTCTGGTATCTCTACTGGAATATTCTCAATTCCTCTCTTTAGAGTCTTGGGTTGAGTTCGTTCAGATGGGGAAGGGGGAAAATCCTTGCAGCTGCTGGAATACTGTGTCATAAGCTGAGGTAAAGCAATGAGAGAGACAAAATGTAACTTGTGAACAGAAAAGTGTCCATTTTGCAGAAGCTTTACATTAATATAATACCTTTGGATTGTGAAGGATCACAGTTTCTCCTGTTGGGAGCTCCAAATTCGTCTTCCATTCGTCCAGAGTAACTGCAATCATATAGGCGTCCTGTTTTTGATTAAAGAAAAAGTATTAAGTATTAAAAATGATTAAATATAAATTTATTCTAGAAAATCTGTGCATCTCACCTCTAGGAATTCACAGAGTTCCTCACTGTAGGGAGTGTAGGTCACATCTTTGCTGCCTTTGTGGAACCAGGAGCATCGTCTGACCTCGGTGGGCTTCTGTTCCCAATACACAGAGTAACGCTTTCTTTCACGTACCCTGACGTCATACCGTCTTCCATCTGTAGCCACTACCACTTCATCTTTTTCACTTTTTCCCACTGCAAACAAACCAGATCGCATGGTTATCATTCAAAACATACATTTGTACTTGTGCTAACTATACTTTCAGCAATTGCAACCATAAGTTTTAAAATAGCCAGAAGGAGACCATGGAAGACCTCGACTGTAAGCATCCTCCAGTTGCCGTGAGTCTTCTCTGCTGAAGGGTTGCCAGGATTCCTTGGAGTCCACCTGCTGGTTGAAGAACCAGTGGTACTGGACGGGTTGATACGGCTCAGCAACATTCATGCTGATAACAGCAGAGATGCCAAGGCCAATGGACTGCAAATATAATGTTGCCATGTTTTTTAATAATACACTAATGACCTCCGTGATCTCATTTGTACACGTACACGTACACACACACACACACACATAGATAGATAGATAGATAGATGTCACATTAGATAAAATCATCTGCTAAATGAATAAATGTTGATTGATATACATGATATACATTTTTTTTTTTTTTTTTAAAGTGTAGCCATTTCAAATGTAGTAAAACATGAAACTATTTTACTACATTTGAAATGGCTACACTTTAAAAAAAATAAATAAAATAAAAATTAATTTATTTTACTTTTTAACATTTTTTTTTTTATTATTTTTTTTTACTTTTACACATTTCTTTTTTAAATGTCCAGTCATTCACACCACCTAGACATTTTGGATTTGAAGAATCCACAATATCTGGATAACTTTTAACGTCATTTAAAGAAAGAAAAAATAGCAAAATAAAACGTTGTCAATAGCTATATTAATAACATAAAATAGCATAAGATATTGTCCATATACATTAAGAAATGAACATATATTGTAAGACTATTAACAAAATCACATAAAATTGGAAAGCACAATATGACTTTTGACATACTCAAACATCAAGGAGAGGGGTTACGTCATCATATGGTGCCAACTATATTACGTAATATTGGATGATGGCAGCAAAGCAAATGACAAACAGAAGTCAAATTATCAGTTGGTCCACTGGCAATGTGTTGTGAACGATACAAAATAAGCATCTAAAGTAATTTTAATCATACGGACTTTGCGGAGCGCGTTTGTGTTTGTGTTGGGTGCGTAACGTTAATTGTACTGCAAAAATAGGACACGACAGTTAAATGAGTGACGGAAGACAATAAAACATACACAAACTGCATTTTATCTGATCGTGCCAACTTAAGTATACAAGAGTAGCACATAAATTACGACTCGATATATGGAAAAAAAATACATAGAAAAAGACAAGCTACCTGACTAACACAAGAACAACTGGTTTAGATGACAAATAAGCCTGTTTGGAAATGTTTAAAACACGATGTCAAGACATAGTAATCTTAAGTATTACGAACGTTTATCATCTGATACAACAAATTAAGGCAAATAGAGGGAAACAATGTATTGCAATCTACTCACTGGCTGCTAGTAAGGATGCCCGCTTAGGACAAAATTGACTCCTGACAAGAGAGAGAGCAAACCTCACACTGTTATTCACTATGGTAGTCAAGTCCGAAGTAACCCATCTACCAGGAGCTGAAACCTTATAAGTGGTCTTTGAGTCTAAAGGTCGACTGACAGGGGTAATTTTGAAATAATCAATCAACAACAGCAACAAATGCATACGCCATTGTGAGATGGGGTTATGATGAGTCAATGGATAAGAAATCAGGATTCTCATAATCACATGCGTAGTAATCTCAGAATAACAAATGATTCATTAATATATTCTTTAGTTTTCAGTGTCTTGCATAAGACATGTGTCCTTAGAGTGTATATTTAGAAAGACCAAGAAAGTGGTGAATGAATTTCTATTTTAAATGAACTGTTTCTTTAAATATTTAAACGACTGTTTAACGAGAACATTTAAAAGTTTGGATACACACTTTCATTGTCCATTACTGCTTTTTCGACGTTTTTCAACAAATGCTCACAGATAGGAGGTTGTTAATTTTCATAAAGTTGAATGTATACTCTATTAGAAGCTGTTTTATTTTCTATTCAGCTTAAAAACATGTAATTTCGCAATGCCATATCAAAATACATTTTTAGCCTGTTCTTGGTATAAGATTAGTTAGATAAAATGTTAAAAATCTGACATTATTTTTAATGGTTGGTTGAAAAGCTTGACCTCTAGTCCTTGCTAGTTTAATTTTATGTCTTCAGCAGATCCATCCACGTTCTCAACGATGACCTCTTCGGCAGATGCTGGGACCGCCTCGTAATTAAGGTAATAGTTTATCAAACATATCAAATAGTTGTCACAGCAAATAAACCAAACCAAAAAATCATTGACTCACTTCCGGGAAATTCCCAGAGTGATGTTTCATATTGTATCAGATAATAGATAATACAGAGCAAAGGTCTTCTCACAACAAGTAATCTACAGTGTTGACAGACACTGTAATGTCGAATGATCTGCTCAAATGTCAGCCGATACATTATAAATCACAAACTTTATTGACAAAGATATTGGGATTTCCTGTATGCATACAGTCTCTACTGGAGATCACTATAAATATGTGTGCCAAGTTGTAAAATTTACCTAGAAGCTGTTTTAACATACATTAAGTTCTTTCACTGGGATAGTTCACATATAAACCTCAAAGAGCTTGATAAGGTACAAATTTTTCAAGACATTTTCAAAAAGACAGCTCTACAATACACTCATTGGGAATGTCTAAAACAGTATAGGAAGGCAAAAAAACGAGAAGTACTCGTTGGTCCACAGGTGGCACACATACAAAAAAATAGACATAATCGCAGCAACTGGCTTGGTAAACATTCACTCAGTGTATGGTTGTTGGTCTGGTTAAGTTGTAGCAGAATTTGAGTTCCTACAGAGGTAAGAGGTAGCCTGGGTTGGCCTGCTTGCGTTCCTGAGCAGGAGCCGCTGCCTCTCTCATTCGGAGGGGTCTGTGGCAGTCCAGGTCGCTGAGAGCTGGGTAATGCTGTCGGTAACATAAGTATGAGAAGGCCAAACCGAGGAGAGATCCCACCAACACATCTGGGAGTGAACGGGAGACCATGTCATTGCTTTGCCTTGTCACTAGAGCAGTGATAATGATGACATGAAATTCTCACCTTGCCAGTGATGTTTGTAGTCACATGTTCTGGAGAGGGCGATCATAATGGCAAAAAGGAGGGGGGTGAGGAAGGCACACAACCTCCAGGCTTTACCTCGGCCTGCTGGGCTAAAACAGTGCAGCTTTCCAGCCACGTACAGGGCAGTGAAGCCCAGGCCAGCGAATGCAACTATGACAAAAAAGGGGAGGGGGGGAAAATGGATAAAAAGTTGTTACAATTACAGGTATATTTTCTTATTTTGTGTTATATACATGATCAGTAAGAATTTTTAACTATCTTTTATACAGCAAGGAATGTTTAAATTGATCAAAACTGAAAGTAAAGATTTTTTACAAACAATTTATATTTCAAATAACTGCAGTTCCTTCAACCTTTCTGTGCATCAAATAATTTCAACTTTGCCATGCCAGGAATAAATTACATTTTAAAATATTTCAATTTTCTAACTAAAAATGGAAAACTTTGGCCAACTACTGGCCTGGCATGGATAATACAGCGTTTTTAGTCGTTTTCGCGGATCCGTGTGAGCGGGGATCGTTTTTACAATGTTGTTGACTGTACATGAAAAACGCAAAAGGAAAATGTTTTCTGTTTTTAATACATCATTGTCGTGTAAACGTCCCCTAAAATTATAATAATATTTCACAATATTACTGTTTCTAATGTACTTTTGATCAAATAAATGCAGCCTTGGTGAGAGTAAAACTTCTCTTTATATTTATTATTTATATATAAAAATATGATTATTTATTGTACATAAATTGATATAGATTGAGTGTATATGGAATGTAAAATTAGTTTAACGTCAACATCAATCAAACATCAAATCAAAATGGTCCCTGTTGACTTTTTTTTTTTTTTTTAAATAAATAAA